>OZ005741.1:277866471-278356471 GCA_963930735.1 Dioctria linearis | reverse complement strand
TATTTTCCTCCTGCAAGGAGAATTCTGTTTGACTGAATTGTTGCTGCATATAAATAGAATTTACAATTTACAACAAAACAATGAATGTGTGTTGATTTGAATAAGTTGACTTAAGCCACACATACAGATGTATTTCAATTATTATATATATTGTTTTCAAATTAATTTATGTATTACATAACTCGATATAACTGTTTTACCTAGTTTCCGTACCTACGTAACACTAACATCTCATTATAAAAAAAAAAATGACGTTACTAAGCTGCCTTTATATTTTCAGATGCTTGCGGAGGATTAATTGAAGCAGGTGAAGGAATTCTATCATCGCCAGAATCCTATACAGCTCCAAAACAATGTGTCTGGGAAATAATCACCACCGATAAAAATAATGTTTTTATGAATTTCACAAGTTTCGATTTCAAAGGTATACGGTCCATAGACTGTAAAATCGAATATGTCAAAATATACTCAAAACTAATGGATAGTCGCCTACGAAGAATTGGAGCATTTTGTAGCAGTGAACTACCACCCATGATTAAATCGGAAACAAACATTCTAAGAATTGAATTTTCTTCGAGAAGATCTGATCATAAAGGGAAATTTTCTGCACGATACTTAAGTGGTAAGTCTTTATGAAAAAATGTTATTTTTTATAATCGAAATTTACTGAGAATAATATTCCTAAGATTACGACGAATGTGCAACAAACAATGGCGGCTGTCAACATTATTGTGAAAATACTCTTGGTTCGTATGAGTGTTTATGCCGAAGAGGTTATACTCTTCATAGCAATCATCATGATTGCAACGAACCGACATGCAAATTTGAAATCACCACCTCTTCTGGGATTATTTTAAGTCCTAATTATCCAGAAACGTATCCAAGGAAATCCTATTGCTATTGGCATTACCAAACATTGCCGGGTCATAGGATTTTGTTAAATTTCAATGAATTTGAGATCGAAGATCATCAGGTAAGCACAGATAATTTATTATTCTCTATAGTGTGGGAGGCAATATGTATACACCAATCTATATACATATATGTATTTACTGCATACTTACAGGAATGCATTTATGACTATGTTACAATTTATGATGGTTCATCAGAAAACAGCTCTACTCTCGGAATATACTGTGGAAAAATACCATCTTATAGTGTTGTTTCATCCGGTAATGAAATGTTTATGGTTATGAAAACAGACGATAACGTTCAGAAAAAGGGATTTACTGCAACTCATTCAACAGGTAATTATGGGATAACTACTTACCCTTATAATGTATATTCGGTACCTTAACATATCACGATCCCCGTTTCATAGTGATGATATAAAAATTTTTACATTCTATTACTACTATTTTGAAAATGAATGGCATTGTCATGGTTATAAGTATTTCGCGGCAAAGGAACACTGAAAAACTGAAAAAAAGCACATAAGCAACATTTCGATTATTTTTCAGGACACAAATATTTTTATATTTTGCATAAATAAATTTCTGAACGACGATATACACAATGATAAATAATTTCCTAAAGTAAAAATGTAGGTAGGTTTTCTCCCTCAAATGTAGAGAATTTTTGATCCCAACAACTCCCATCCTTGTTAGATGAGCGTGAAGCGATCTGTGGCCGGTGATGATGCCAACCACAGTTCTACATTGTTTCTTCTGAGCCCCCATGAGAAAATCGGAGATATTCCCCTTGGGCCCTTCAAGAAACAGTTTTGTACACCTACAAGTACTCAGGTTATCCCATCTTTGCTGATGCTTTCTATGAACATCCACTTTGATTAGAGACCCGATATTCGAGGTGGCGCTAGCTAAAAGGTCAGCGCTTTCATACCCCATGATCCCCATGTGACCAGGAACCCACAGGAGGGACACTGTTGTGAATACACAACTTATCCACTGACGGCCTGCAGTTCCCCAGTAACTTAGACGTTATCCGAGGGCTACTCAGAGCCATCAAGGCTGCCTGACTATCCGAAAGGATATCAATGTCGTTCCCCTCGATTTGAATATCAAGGGCTAACTTCGCTGCTATTGAGATAGCGAAGACTTCAGCCTGGAAGACAGTGGTGTGTCTTCCAAGTGAGTACTCCATTCGAAAATCAGGATCAGGAAAGTAGACACCCGCCCCAGCTCCCTCATTAGTGAGAGAGCCATCGGTTAAAATTTTTAGAACAGACCGGGGAACGCTTGATAAAGCACCTCCCTCAGTCCACGATTCCCTTACAGGGAAGCTCACAGAGAAGCGACGCCCGAAACGAAGCTCAGGTACCATCGCATCCCATGGCATACCGGCCAGAGGGTTTTCCAAGTCCAGCCGATACGCCAGAGAGCAATGAGAAGAGCCAGTCCAGCCATCCTCCCAACATACCCATGAGCGCAATCTGCACACAGCTCTTTTGGCCTCTGCCTGAATGACAAGATCCAGGGGTGGCAGATTGAGTAAGACCTCAAGAGCCGCAGTAGTCGTAGATCGCATGGAACCCGTAATTCCCAAGCAGGCCTGCCAGCTTCCGGATCGCAGTCCCCACAAGCGTCCTGGGCCACCATACACAGGAGGCATATGTGAGCATGGGTCTGACGATCGAGGTGTACATCCAAAGCACAACCCTCGGTCCCATGCCCCATGTGCCGCCAAAGGTTCTCCTGCATTGAGCGAATACTCTCATAGCCGCATTAACTTTTTCCTCTACGTGCAATCCCCATGTCAGTTTTTTGTCAAGGAAGACTCCAAGGTGCTTGACATGCGGAGAGAGTTGCAGAGTGTGTCCCAAAAGCTTGGAAGAACAAAGTACCCAAGCTTACGTCTTCTGGAGAAGAGCACCAAGCTGGTCTTTGTTGAGTTCACTGTCATATCATGACGGGTACACCAGTCCTCAACAATATTGAGGCCTCGTTGCAAGAAGGGGCAGGCAGCAGTCATGCTGTGTCTGGAAATGAGCAGGGGGATGTCATCCGCATACGCTTCACATGAGAATCCCACATTTTTCAGCACCGTGATGAATTAGTCAACCAACATGCACCAGAGTATGGGGGAAAGCACGCCACCTTCCGCGCAGCCTCTCTCCTCCGGCACACTGAGAGAGACTCGGCCGCCTAGCTCCACAGCACAGTTAAGTGTCGTCGTCTTAGCATTTGGTCGATCCATCGCACTACAGTACAGTCAACACCATGCCAACGAGCTCCCTCACATAGGGACTCGGGGATGGCCCTGTCAAAAGCCACCTCGATCTCCAGAAAGGCTTCCAAGGTAAACAGTCCACGATCCAGTCCCCTCGCAATTACAGTAACCATTGAGTGGAGAACCGTCTCCTATATCTGCCCCTCCAATAAGCATGCTGTGAGGTATTTAAGGGAGAAGCCTTTATGGCTACTCCTTTCATATATTCATCTACAAGCATCTCCAGGCATTTCAAAAGGAATGAGGAGAGGTTTATGGTTCGAAAACTCTTCGGGTCCATGTAGGAAGCTTTACCAGGCTTCGGAACGAAGGCAACCCTCACCTTCCCCCACATATCAGGGACATATCCAAAAGCGATACATGCCCTGAGAATGGAGTCGATGTATGGGGCCAGCACAACGCTCTCTGCCTTAAGAAGTGCAGGCAGAATACCGTTTGGAACCGGGGCTTTAAAAGCCGATTAGGTTGAAATTGACCATTTCACCTTCTCGACATGAACTACCTTGGCAGCAGTGGACCAATCTCCACCAGTGCATCGAGGTAGGGGATATTCGCAGCATAACTGCAGGTCTTCTTCAAGCCTACAGTCAGGAAAGTGCGTCGAGAGAAGAAGTCTACAGGCTTCTTCCTTTGATGCCGTAAAGGAGCCATCTGGTCTTCTCAGAACACTCAGCCTAGCCGATGGGTCGCTCCTCAGAGCCCTGAGCAGCCTAACCGATTCCCGATAGCCGTCAAGCTCCTCGCAGAAGTCTACAAATGCCTGTCTTTTATATTCCTAATAAGCCTCTTGTTGTTACTCTGAGTCTCGCGGTAGAGCCGCCAGTCTTCCTCCGAGCTAGTCCTCCTGGCCTTAGTAGTATTCTAAGTCTTGGCATGCACGAATACATTCCGTATTCCTACAGCAGATCTAACCAACAGCAAGATCGCCTTGGTTTAATTATAAGTGCAACGAAGCTATAATAGCTAAGGAGTCTAATTTTCGTGCTTGTCAATTATATCCATGTCCAGATTTGAAACAACACTGCACCGAACACCTGCAAGTCCATTATCCAGAGAGAGAAAATTCTTTTTGACCAGAGTACTAGACAAAGAATCTTGGAAAGCCGCAAATGTAGCAAAGGTTTCTGGTCTCTCGTCAAAACAAAAAGGAACAACTTCACCACTTCATCGATACCTTCACTACTTAATAATGGTGCAGTCGTTGTTGAGTCCCTGGATAAGGCTAATATTCTTGCTGCTAGATTCGCTGCAAATTCGCGGCTTCCACCCACTTCACTGACACCTGTTTTGCATCCCCTGTGTGGATGTGTACAAGAGCCGATACACATTCGTACGAAAGATGTGTTCAAGGTCCTTAAGGGGATTGACGTATACAAAGCTGCGGGACCTGATGGGTTCTCGCCCCTGTTAATTAAAAGCTGCGCCTCATCTTTGGCTAAACCTGTGTGCAAACTATTATAGTTATTTTATTCGACAGGAATCTTTGGAAACTAGTTCACGTTCAGCCTATTCCCAAAAAAGGAGAGGGTGGCGATCCCTCAAACTATCGACCAATTACAATCACTTCGATTCTTTCTTTAACTTCAAATTAATGAAGTATTTAGAAACTAATCATCTCATCAAAGATTGCCAAAATGGCTTCCGAGCTGGACGTTGAAGACTTGCTAACTTTTCTTACGGAACGTTGGAACCGTAGTCTCCACAATTTTGGTGAATCCAAAATCGTTTCTTGTGATATTTCAAATGCTTTTGATAGAGTCTGGCATCCTGCCCTTTTTGCCAAACTTAAAGCACCTGGTTTCTCACCTCCTCTTCTATCATGGATTGAAAGTTTCCTATCTGGTCGCCAAATACGAGTTGTACTGAATGGCGTTACATCTGAACCTCACCCTATAAATGCCGGTGTGTCCCCCAGGGCTCTGCTATCTCTCCGTCTCTCTTTCTAATTTTCATTAATGATCTGCTTTCCGTTACTTTCAATTCCATCCATAGTTTTACCGATGACAGTACCCTTGATTTCGTTTTCTTCTTTGATACTCTTGCCGACTCCAGAGGGAATGCCGCATGTGTCGAACGAGATTGTATGACTAGATTATTGAATAACGATCTTGATATTATCCTCGCTTAGGGCAAAACTAATCGCATTGAATTCAATGCATCTAAGACTCAAAGCAGTTTCATTTCTTTAAAACAAGATCACCATTTAACCACTCCCATTTCATTTGACGGAGCCTTAATTTCAGGTTCACCGTCACTAAGTATTCTTGGTATTAACTTTTCCAGCAAATTAGGCTGGACAGACCACATCTTCTCTGTTGTCAAAGAAACATCGAAATGTCTTGGAGTTCTGAAAAGGTGTAAGAAATATTTCAGCCCATCAAATCTACCGCTCCTCTAAAGGTCCTATATCAGATCTAGAATGAAATACAATTCTCGCATCTCACTCAGGCTTGACGTACAGCCTTAATTTCATTGCATATTGTCCAAAAGAGATTCCTTGAGCTCATTGGCGATTTGACAATAACTTGTCATATCGACTCACTCGAGCAGCGCCCCAATGTTGGATGTCTTTCTCTCCTTTATCGCTACACTCATAACCAATGTTCCGATGAAAAATCTAGTCTGATCCCTTGTAGATTTATTCCTGCACGCAATACTCTAACAGTCTACCATTTTCTGTTTTCCTCGGGCTTACAATCTGCGTAGGTTCAAGAGTGACATTCATTGGTACCTCCGCAACTTTCCTGATATACCCTAATCCTTTCCCTATCTCCTTCCTTCAATGCTATGCTTTGCATCATAAAGAATCCCCTGAGCTTGCCTTAATAATATAAAAAACGAACACCCCAGAAGTAAATTAAATAGAAACTAAAGCGCTTTTAGGTTGAGATGCGTGGATAATAGCAACCAAGCAAGCTGTAATTTATAAGGCGACGCGTGGTCAAACCTGCGCAGAGCAAACATAAATCTAATGCAATCTTTAAATGCATTTTCATGCTTACGTCTACATGTTCTGTTAAGCTTAAGAAATACCAAGCTTCCAAATGTGAAGTATGGCAAAAAAAGGATTTTAACAAGCCATAATCGCATTTCTTTGCTTAATATGCCGGCAGACAACCAAAGCTTCTGTCCATATAAAATTTTCTTTATAGCAGCATCAACATGATCACAGCACTTCATATTGGAGTTGATAATTTAATTATATCCAGATTTCTAATCCTATTCACTAGTGAAAGAGTAATTCCGTTGAACTCAACTGCTGGAAGTCCATCGGTATGAAGATTATTATTGTGGAGTATCATATATTGATTTGGACAGATTGAGCTTAAACTAATTATTTTACTGACCATTTGTGTATATTTTTGAAGCCGTTCCTTAACGAGCAAAACAGTCCTCTATTAGTCCAAACAGCCTGTCTAGGTATATCTAAACATCGTCAGCATACATATGGATTTTCACCCTTAATAACTTTCGGTAATAAAGAAAAGAGATCCAAGAACTGATCCCTGAGGACCTCCGCAATAGACCGATAGAAAACCAGAGAAAGTATTTTCCACTTCAACCTGCCACCTATCAGTCAGGTAATTTCGGGTCAGTTGAACTGCATATAATGAATAATACTGTCGAAATTCAAGAGCAGAAGGACACTATTATGATGAAAATCCAATCGTTGATCATTATTCACTTTTAACATATCTAATTCACAGCTATGGTAAGAGAAGAAACCGAATTGGCACCCAAAAAGAAAGTTCATATCATCCAGGTATTCCTGAATCTGCGCAGCCATAAGCTTGTCTAATACTTTGGGAAAAAACACAAATTTCTAATCGATCGCACATTATTCATATCCTTCGGAAACATCTTTTTTGGTACTGACCTGCCAGAACCGTGGCAGTCCTAAATTGGTGCGGAAAAGTGGAGAATATGAGGCCAGGAATTAAAGACATGTAATAAATTTTTAATAATGAAAGGTATAACAATTTTAATAAAGCGCGGAAATAATTCATCTGCTTCGGTTGCACCTGATCGTATCGCATCAATCGCGCTTACTACCGCACTTTGCATCAACACAAGTTAAGTTAAGTTAAGTTCAGTTATAGGATAAGAATGGTAAGAGAGATCTGCTTGATTTTAAGGAACTGGCAGAACGGATGTGAAGAATGCATTTAGATTATCCGGGCTGAATTCGCACACAGGATTAACCTTCTTTCCACTAATGCTGGCCTTTTTAAGATTCTTCCACAATATCCTTGGCAACAAATTTCCGATGATAAATACCTACAAACGCTTTGATCTTCGAATTTGTTGAGTAACTCGATTTCGAGCCAATCTGTAGAATTTCCTACTGTAATTAGTTTAACCACGACGACAGAGATACTCAATCTCACTAATGTGAGTAGATATTGTAGGAGAAAACCACGGGCATCTAGTGGCCAACATGTGTCTTTCGTTTCAGCGAAATATGTGTCTCATACAAATATTTCATTCGACTGTTCAAAATATTTACTTGTTCGTCTATTGAAGAAGTCTTTTTTGGAGCAAACCAATTTAAAGAATCACACTCTGTAGCAAGATCTCGCAAAATAAAATTTGGTGTACTTCTTAAATTGGATCACCTTGGCCTCTGGTGGTCTTAAGGGAATCACGTAGCTTTAAAAAAAAATTCGTAATTGAGAATGCTGGGAGGGATAAGCTGGCTATGGATTTGTTGTAAAAAATAAATCAACAAATGAGTGACTAGACGTATTAAAAAACATAGGGAGGCAGTTGTTTACAGCTCCTAAATGAAGACCACTCACATGTAAAGGGTTTTCCAATAAGAGGTGTTATTTTAATTAGCCCGCTATTTCGGTAGATGTCACTTTTGGAGCTGTCATTTTTTGACATTTGACAAGTAGAAACTACGCCATTAAAAAAAAAATGGAACGATACACGATTCAAGAACGCATTGAAATTATTAAAATTCACTATAAAAATGGTGAAAATGTGGCAGAGACGGTTCGTAAAACTCGAACATTTTTGGGTCGTCGTGAAGCACCTTATCGGACCGCAATACAGAAATTGGTAGAAAAATTCGAGCTGTCGGGACAAGTTAGTGATGTGAAGAATAAAACCCGTTCACGTCGCTCAAGAACAGCCGAGAATATTGCTGCTGTAGCCGAAAGTGTTGAAGAAAACCCAGGTTTGTCCATTCCTCGTTGTTCTTTGGAATTAGGCATTCCACAAACGTCATTACACCGTATTTTGCATAAATATTTGTGTCTTAAGGCTTATAAAGTTCAGTTAACACAAGAACTCAAGCCGGCCGATCATCAACAACGTCGAGTCTTTGCTGATTGGGTCCTTGAAATGCATGAAAATGATCCGGAATTCCATCGAAAACTCATCTTGAGTAATGAGGCCCATTTCCACCTCGATGGATTCGTCAACAAGCAAAATTGTCGCATCAGGGGCTCGGAAAATCCAAGAGTTATTGTTGAAAAGCCTCTCTATCCTCAATGTGTGACTGTTTGGTGCGGTTTATGGTCCCGCGGGGTCATTGGACCTTACTTTTTCGAAAATGAGGCTGGAGCAACAGTTACGGTGAATGGATTGCGCTATCGACAGATGATTAATGATTTTTTATGGCCGGAATTGAATGGTATTGATCTGGACAACGTTTACTTTCAACAAGACGGCGCTACGTGCCATACAAGCAGTCTTGCTGTTGCGGTGAGCAGACGTGTTTTCGATTGCTTTTAGTCGTATAAATTTTTAACATTCTTTTATTGTTCATTTTTTGTTTTTTTTTTGTGTCCACGATGACTAGTTCACCTATTTGTAATAGCTGTAGGAATGCTCTGCATGCTAAATCTAAAGCATTGGTTTGCGGTGGAATTTGGGGTCATAAATATCACTTGGAATGTACTGGCGTTTCATCTGACCATTTTTCCGTGCTTGCTGCTGCTGACGGCTTTATTTGGGTTTGTTCGCCTTGCTCATCTCCTTCAATTTGCCACTTGGAAAAGCGGTTGGCTGAACTTACGGATACTATTGATAGGCTTGTATCGGCATTCTCAGCTCCTGGGATCGTTGCGGGTAAACGTCGTACATTGTCATCTTCTGTGGCAACTTCTGTTGGTCAGTCCTCTGCAGTTGTACAATCACCAGTGGTGCGCATTACACGCAACTCTTCGAAGTCGTCATCTGTTAAAACATTAGTAAATGGCAGACCTGCAGTGAATATTAATAAAAATGTAAAAGTCTCCAAACCACCTGTTGCAGGCAGTAGTGCAACTGCACTCGCAAAGAATTCATTGCATAACATTGCTCACACTGACGTCATTCAACCTATTGCTTGTGTTTTGCCTGAGAGCAACAACAACGATAATAACAATGATAATTCTTCATCATCTGCACCGATATTATCAGCAGTACCTAAACCAGTTTGCACTATTGATAATAGATTTGTGTCGCCATTTAAAAATTTTTCTGACAAGGCTCTGGCACAGTCATTAATTTCACCAGACTTCTGGCCAAGCGGAACTGTGGCTCATGAATTTGTAGCAAGAAAAATTTTTTTAGGAGGGAAATCCCATCACAGGAGACCAACAAGGCATTGAAAATCTATCATCAGAATGTAAACGGGCTTAGAACCAAAACCATTACTGTCTATTTTAACTCTTTCATATCCGACTGTGACATATTGACTTTCACTGAAACTTGGTTTTGTGCATTAATTTTTGACAAGGAACTTTTTTCTGATGAGTTTAGTGTTTTTCGTCGCGATAGAAATCAGGGCCAGCTACAGTTCCCGGTTGGGGGTGGTGTTTTGATTGCAACCAAGAAAGATTTGCTGGTTGAAACTATTGATGTGAATGGGTCTAGCTCCTTGGAATTCTTATGTGTCCGGATTAAATCTTATGCTTCCTGGTTTTATATAATTGTTCTGTATATACCTCCGGGATCCAATTCTTCTGTTTACAAGGACTATCTTAGCTGCATAAATTCGGTTTTTGACATGTCGAGATCAGATGATGGGATGGTTGTTCTTGGCGATTTTAACTTGCTGTCTATATGTTGGACTCCATCGCTGGAGGAAGGCTCTTTTATCCCAACAGAGTTTACGTCTGTGCTGGAATACGATACTCTGGATGTGCTATCTTCTTGTGGGCTTAAGGAAGTAAATGGCATTCATAATGCTCGCATTTTGGATCTTGTTTTTGTTAATGATGACTCCAATGCTTGTGTTACTCGTTCATTGGATCCTTTGGTGGGTGAGGTTCCTGATCATCCGGCTCTTGTCCTTTAAGTCGACGATGTTTATGGTGATACCCCTACTTATTTTTTAGATTTTGATTTTGATTTTGCTAGAGCAGATTTTGAAAAATTGTAGTTGATACTTAGCAATATTGATTGGTCTGCCTTGTTTAATGTTTCAGATGTTGATTCTTGTTTGTTAATTTTTTATAATTTAATTTTTAAATGTTTCCTTGACGCTGTACCTATTCGTAAAGCTAAGAACTATAGTTCTACTCCTAATTGGTTCGATGACAGTCTACGTAATTTGCGTAATGCGCGTAATAAGGCGTGGAGAATCTATAGTAATTCTAAATCTATGAGTGATTATCGTAATTATTCTTGTCTTAGAAAACAGTTTAAGGAGGAGGCTAGAAAGGCGTATACTTCTTACATAAATAACGTCCAAAATAATATTAAATATTATCCTAAGCGTTTTTGGAACTTTGTTAATGCTAAGCGTAAAAGCGATGGTTATCCCAACAGCCTGTCCTTTTTGAACAGTTCCAGTCATGATCGGTCTCTTATATCTAATTATTTTGCGGATTATTTCTCCAAATCTTTCAGTGTTGACAATGGCAATGCAAATGATTTTTCTTATGTGTTGTCTTGCATGTCTAATTGTTCTAGCCTAGATGTTAATATTCGGTGTATTAGTGAACATATGTTATGTGAGCATGTTCTTGAGTTGGATTTTTCTTGTTCTGTTGGACCGGATGGTATTCCTAGCATTGTTCTCAAACAATGTTTTGATAGTCTTTCGCGTCCGCTTCTTTATTTATTTAATTTATCGTCATTTGTTATTCCTGTTGTTAAAAATGGAAAGAGAGACTTGGTTAGTAATTATAGACCTATTGCTAAATTGTCTGTTATACCCAAGCTTTTTGAAAGCATTGGTTTGTGAACTGCTGAAGTTCGAATGTAAGCCATTAATTAGCTCAAAACAACACGGCTTCATTAAGGGTAGATCAACATCAACCAACTTGACACTTTTAGCATCTTCCATTGCTAATACCCTTGAGAAGCGGTTGCAGACTGACTGTGTTTATACTGACTTCTCTAAAGTCTTTGACAAGCTTTCCCACAGAGTACTGCTGTTTAAGCTGTTAAAAATAGGTTTTTCTCCATTGTTGGTTGATTGGATCTCATCCTATTTAAGTGGTAGAAATTTTAAAGTGCTCTTCAGAAACGCGCTTTCAAATGTTGTTTGTACGCAGTCTGGAGTTCCACAGGGAAGCTATCTGGGTCCCTTTTTGTTTGTCTTATTTATTAATGATCTTGTATCTGTGATAAAATTCTCTGGAATTTTAATACATGCTGACGATGTTAAGATCTTCAAACAGATTCATTCACCGATTGATTGTGTACTGTTGCAGAATGATGTATGTGCTTTTAATTTGTGGTGTAAGCAGAATAATTTATTTCTTAATATTCTCAAATGTAATGTTATTGTCTTTAGCCGTAAGTTTTCTCCTTTTGCGTACCAGTATCACATTGACAATGTTTCTATAAATGTAGTAGACCACATTAAGGATCTGGGCATTATCTTTGAATCAAGGCTCACTTTTTCTCGCCATCATGATTTTATTATTGGCAGAGCCTTTTCAATGCTTGGGTTTGTTAGACGCTGGGGTAAGGAATTTAATGACCCGTACGCATTACGTTCCTTGTATGATTCATTCGTGAGGTCTATACTGGAATACGACTGTCAAGTGTGGAGTCCTTATTACAGTATATATATCAATAGGATTGAATCTGTACAGAAAAAGTTTCTACGTTTTGCCCTTCGTCACCTTCCGTGGATTGATAGTTTTGAGCTTCCACCATATTCTGATCGGCTGGTTTTAATTAATATGACGTCGCTCCATAAGAGGCGCGAGTTCTTATTGTGTGTTTTTATTCATAAAGTTTTGACTGGATTAATAGATTCTCCTGAAATTCTTAAATCAATTTCGTTGAATGTTCCTGGTAGAATTTTAAGGTACCGCGATATTCTTTTCATTAAGAGTCATCGAACGAATTATGGATTTTATTTTTTGTGTAGAATTTACAACAAATATTCAAATATTTTAGATTTTAATATTAATTCAAGATCAATTAGAAATTTAATTCTTTGAAGGGGTTTGTGATTTTATTTATTTTTTATTGATTTATGGCAAAAAAAATTATATTTTATTTTATACACTATGGTGCGTTATATATACGTCAGATTATATTTATATATGTTGGCTAAATAAATAATAATAATAAAAGAAACCATTGATCTTTTACGGGAAAAGTTTCCGGACCGTGTTATCTCTCGAAGAGGTGATCACAATTGGCCACCGAGATCTTGTGACTTAACACCTTGCGACTTCTTCCTTCGGAGCCACGTGAAAGAGAAGGTCTACACTAACAGCCCAGCGTCGATTCAAGAGCTCAAAGATGGAATTTGTGAGGCTTTCGAGGACATAGGGCAGCCACTTTGCGATTTGGTTATGGCAAATTTCATGAAAAGGACATGGTCCTATAGGCGTGGTCGTGGTGGTCATTTGGCTGATGTTATTTTCCATTATTAACGGCATACCTTCCTCTTTATAATAAAATAAAGATCCGATCATTTATCTCAAAAAATAGCATTTTTCTTTGAATATCAAAATAACACCTCTTATTGGAAAACCCTGTATATAAATGGACTGACTGATCTCTTGTTTTATAAGGCAAAAGTTTTGATTTCAGAAGGTATGCTCTCACTGTCAGTGCTACCATGCTACCAACTGTCGTAAACTATCGTCATATTTAAATTATTTGGGAATTCACTTATATGCATGTCAGTGGGATTTACCAAATTTACCAAAAAAGGATTTGGGACTATTTGTACTGTTGAATTTTAATATGAGCCGAAGGAAATGTTTTTCACAAGGCTGTTTTGCTGGGAAAGTTTTGATTACCGAGTTGTCAGTTCTGGAAATACCGCTAAACTTCAAGCAATTTCTCGTTCCTAATCGTTACAGTTCAGTGGGAAAGTATGCTCTCACGGAAAGAGACAGAAATATGAAAGTGGTGCCATTTGCTTTCATGCATTTTTTGTTCAACGAGCAGTCCATTTATATACATGTCAGTGGTGAAGACCAGTAGTCGCCACCCAAAATGACATGCTGACATCTACGAGTTAGTTGAGAAATGATTCCTTCAAATTCATCACAAATGCCAGAATTAAAATTTCCCAGTGGACAATATATAGCGCCGCGCCGATGGTACATTTCACAGTACCCAAGTTAACCTCCAACAAAATAAATTCTTGACCGGACATCACTGAAGGTGCCATATAACAATCTTTTATATATATTGCTACGCCACCACCAACTCTATATGCTATCGATCATTTCGGAATAGCTTATACTCTTTTAACAAAACTGAAGTGGAGAGATTACATATGTTCCCATAAAAATGTAACACATATTTAACGAGTAGAGCTAGTCCATCATAATTATTGTAAAGCGACAAGAAGCACACTAAAAGAACTCTAGCAGCAACAGTAAAGCTACAAACTTAAAATTTGGCTGACTCCACTTTTTATACGAATTGCATTACAAATTACGCTAACGAATATATGTAATTACAATTTGTAATACTTTTGAACCATTTTTCTCTTTTTAGATTGCGGTGGATACCTGAGGGCGACTAATGAAACAAAATTATTCTATTCTCACGCTAGTTTCGGTGATAGATCTTATAGCAAAAACATGTACTGCACTTGGACAATTCAGGGCGATGCTGATAGTAGCATTAAATTAAAATTTGCACATTTTGAAATCGAACATGCACGCAAATGTGGATACGACTATGTCGAAATTTTTGAAGAAACTAATTTTGGTCGATATCCTTATTACGGTAGATTTTGCGGACATAGCGTATGTATGCCTTTACTGCTATTTCATTCAGATACTCAATTTTTTTTTCATCAATTAACATTTATTTATTTATTTATTATTTTTATTTTTACAGAAACCGCCACAGATTGTATCAGTATCCGATACTTTATTTGTGCATTTCAAAACCGATGACAGTGCGGTTATGACGGGGTTTGCGGCAACATTTTCAGCTGTCGACCCACCTGAAATTGATGAAGAGAGTAGTGATTCAATTACTCCATTTCCAGGATATATGAAAAAAATTCATTTAACAGATTCTTATGACTACTACGAAGATAATGATGATTTTGGTTTACCTCCATTATAGTTATGACTGTGAATGATACCCGACAGCTTCATTTACTATTTTTAAGAATAATGCAGTTATATGTTGCAAAATATTTCTAATTTATTAAATTAAGTATTGTATAAAAGCAGCACTGCGTGGAAAAGGAGAATTTTTTACATACATTTTTTTTTTTGTAATTAGCAACTAAAAATGGCAGTTTTATTTTTCAACAAAGTAATATAATGTAAAGTTAAAAACTTTTGTTAACATAAATTAACCCCATACGTTTGTTAAAAAGTATAAAAATCCTGGCGATTTCATTATTTTATAAATTGAAATATGAAAGGTTTCTAAATTAATAATCAAGTTTTTAACTTACAAATTGAACTGTTAAAAGAATTGAAAGAATTTTAAATACAAAATATTTATTAAGTACTTTCTAAATGTAATGGAAATTTCAAGTACCAAATAACAAACTCAATAGAAGTATTTGAAGTAATAAATACTTACTTGAAATATGATAATCAACTATACTTGAATTCTTAAGAATTATTTCAAATACTTAACATATAACAGTATTTAAAATACTTGAAGTAAAACAAGTAATGTCGCAGTCAAAGCCAAATTCAAGAGTGCGAATATTATTTTATCATAAAATGTGGTGAATTCTGATAACGATATAGTAGCAGTCACTTTATAGGGCGTGCGGAGCACTAATTTCTGATGTTTAAATGTAGGCGGCGTGACCACTGTGTATGGGGATGGCAATGGCCAATGACTTGTCTATCAATCTGATACTTGCTTGCTTTGGACGACATTTATTCGCTTGTGTTCCCAATTTAATTAGTTAAATTAAAATTGAAAACGGTCATGAATTGTTGTGTACCCCAGTGCCCTAACAAATTCGGGAAAAAAATTATGTCATCTGCTTCCTAAGGACGAAAAACTTGTGTTGCTATTAAAAATTTTTAAGTATTGGCACAATTGCGACTTTTTGTTTATACAAAAGCTTTTTGTATACTTAGGTAGAAATATAAGATTTATTTAAGAAAAATACAGAGAAAATTTTCGTAACACTTAAATGTATAAACTTCTGGAATCTTACCAAAAATATGAAAATCAGGACTTTCATCAGCTAACCTTGTCTTCATACAAAATCATATCCAAGCTCTTAAGCTACATTTACACGGCAACAGTAGCTTTCGTAAGTAACTTTCGTGAGAAATTTTCATACAAATCGTCTACTTACGAAAGTAACTTTCCATTTTCAGCGCCTACGGAAGTAATATCGTGAAATATATCGGAAAGTACGATACAGAGAACACAATACTCTCTCTCCTCTCTCTGTCTTTCCTATAAAAATTAATTACGTCACAGGCTATCAGCTGCAATGTGTTAAAATTTTAATGGGAATACTTGTCACTTTTTCAAGTAATTGTAGCCCCCTCTACGTAGCGTCATTGATTATGTGTTAGAAAGGATATGTCGCTATTTAAAATCTGATTGTCTTTTTCACTTTAAAACTTCTAATAAAGAATTTTCATTCACTGGATTTAAATTTTGTTTTTATTTTATAATATTTTTTCTTAATATGCTGGAAAAATTTAATTAGTGCCATTAAATAAAAGTATTTATTTATTACATTTTTCTATCAAGTAGCGAAATCTCTTCCAAATAGTTATTTTTACTGTCTGAAGAATTGTTCTAGAAAGATGTATCTAGGGTTTCGCTAAAATTGGTCTTAACTCTTCCTGATTTTTAAATTGTGTTTCTGTTGTAGCTAGCCCTGAACATAGTGTAATTAAAACTATTTATTTGTCTCAAGTTTAGTTTATTAAGTATCCATAGTACAGGGTATACATAGAATTCGTGGTTAATATAAAATTAGAAACAAAAAAATGATAAGTTTATATGCGTTCGGATAGGTATGATGACTTCTTAATTATTGTCAATATCTAAAAATTTTTCATTACACGCCGACCTAGATAGTCTCTCCAATCTGTGACGAAAACTGAAGTGATTGTTCTAATCCGACGCTTACGTGGAAAGACAATAGGAAAAAACTGATCTGATACGCAAACAACCATGACTTTTTTTCTCCATTTTTATTCCTAACTTCGAAGAAAACTTGTTCATTACTATTCACATTGACTCTCTCTCCAAGATAATTTTCATATGTGATATTTTTCTCAATAAACATATGCAACTCCATTTGTACGTCAACTCCGGCCTCTTGTTCAGCTAAAAATTGAAATTTAATCAAACGTAGCACATTAAAGCTTTAAAACACAATTGCAACGGCTGATGGCAAGCAACCAAAAAAGTTCGCTGTTTTGAAAGCACACTGTCCAAAACTACGACGGCTAAGTTAAGTATGGTTGTGCAAAATTTAAAAATTTATTTAATTTATGTACATATGTTCCGTTGAAAAATGCATAACTCCGCGATACTTATATAAAAAATATCAACGGAAAGATTACAGGAAATCGGAGAGCTGCAGAATCTTTTTTTTCACAGCCGCCGTTAGCCGCGCTTGGTTGCAATTGTGTTTCCAATTTTCCGTCGAACACCCTATTCGTCGCAATAATGTTTAGGCTTAAGAACTATACTGGTACTTGAGACAACTTACATCTAGATAAGAAAATATCACAAAAAAGCGGGCGAATTAAAGCGAGCTAATGGCCCGCTATTAGAAAGCTCTATATACTCTATCTCTCTCTTGCTGTATTATGCCACATAAATTCTTCGCAATGAAAGCTTTCCTTGGTTGAATAAAAAGTTAAAGGGCTTTGAAAAAGTGATCCGGACTTATATGGAGATTTTCTTATCTAGTTGTATTTTGTCTGTGATGGTACTCAAGAGAAAATGAAAATCAATACTCACCAATGTCGGTATAATGGGAAAGATTTTTTTGTGCTCAAACTTCACTATAGCTTCCCTGGAACTAACCGCATTATATGCATTTTGCTAGTAGATCTTTAAGCTCGGACATTTTGGCAAGTAAAGCGGCCCACAAACGATACAACTATTGTTCCAACGGCTGTTGAACAACCGTTCGACCGCTGTCAGTCTTGTGTAACTTTTCATACTGAGTATTACGAAATAATGTCATCGGTTGTCAAAAACAAGAAAATGTGCATTTGTTTTTCAGCTGTGATTATATCTTTGAAAATTAATAATGTATCAATAAACTCTTCCCAGAAGTCCTGATACTTATGCTTTTGGTTTATTTTTTACAATTCAATTACAATAAAAAAATTCACAGATAATGAAATCGGATCAACGGTGAAGCGCACACACTATACAACGGTCGCATATACAAGAACGGTTTACGTCCATGCACATCCGACCATCCAACCGAGCTGGCGATCGTTGGATGCTTCGTACAATTGGCCCACACACCACACCATACAACGGTTGTATGCCAACACAGATTGGTACAACAGTTGGACCAACAGTTGTATCGTGTGTGGGCCGCTTAAGTCCTAACAGACATCTCATTCCACCACAATTCAGCCATAAATTGCAAGCAGCTCCAATGTCTAATTTTCTGGAGGGCCAATATTTATCGGAAAGTTTTCCAACTAAATAAGCTCAAGCTCCATGAAGCAATTAAAGGACTCCAAGCAAGTTGGCCTTTTGTGACGAGCTTTTCTAGAGCTTCTTGAATGTCGCTGATGTATTCATCTTCAGGTGGTGTTCCTTGTGGTTGCCAACAGAAACATCAAAAACTAGAGAAAAAAACACTTCTTAATTTAGAAAAACCAAACAAAAATACAGGAAATTCAAGAAAACTCTGGAAAAAACCACTTCCTAATTTCGCAAAGAAGGATATTCGTAAAGAAAAACCAGACAAAATTAAAGGAAATTCAAGAAAACTCTCGAAAAAACACTTCACGCACCTCACACCAAATATAATTAAGGATATTCGTAAAGAAAAACCAAACAAAATTACAGGAAATTCAAGAAAACTCTCGAATCTCGAATAAGAATACTTATACCACCTTCTTACACTTCACAAAAACTTTTTATTCGCTAAATAAATTGTTGCTTTCAAATGCGCGTACCTCAAAATATGATTTTGAAAAAAAAGAACTTACCGAGAAACTTTCTTATAATTTTTCTTTTTCTTTTTTCTGATTGAAAAAAAACCGAAAACCGCACACCGCGGGACGCACGGGTACTTAATTTAAAGTGCGAACTATTGGCGTTAGTGTCGTTCGTTTAAATATGATATTCTAGTATTCTACTTTTCTCCGCTGGTATTCTATTTAGATAATTGCTTTTCTCCGCTGGGTTGCAAAAAAAAATAGATTTTTCTATGCCCCGCCTGAGGGCAGCTCAATCGACATGGGTGCATTGGTTTATGAAAAAGGTTTGGATCCATGCAAACATCCTCCTGTTCTCTATTTGAAGGATAGATGACGAATCTCTCGCATTAGTTTATCCAGTAGTAAAACCAATTCAGGAAAGTTTCTTAAGGTTGGCCGCCATGGTTGCATCTGACAGCTGTTGAATTTTCAATTCGAACACAAATAGCTTACAGTTTCTAACTACCGTTTCTATTTAACTGGATTTTATTTTGCATATTAATTCGACGCCTTTTAAAACTTTATTTGTCTAGTAATTAAGTTTTTAAGTATATTTGTTGTGCAAATTGTGTATTTATTGATAACAGCTTTAGGACGTACTAGAAACATTTTCTATGGTGTTATTATTGTTTTGTGTTTTAAAATAAATTAGACTAGTTCAATAGGGCCATGAGTGCCTTTCAGGTAAATTTATTGCGTCTGCCGTCAAAATTTCTTTTGTAATACTTTAATTGCAGATAAGTGTAACACCAAATCGATTGAAAAATGCCAAGAAGAAAAGTGAAGCGAGGCAGCCTACAGATGTTATTTTGGCCCCATTTTCAGAGCGAGCTGTTGCCACCTTTGAGGATGTTCCAGTGACAAAAACTGCAAGGAGAATTTTAAATATTATTAACCCATCAGATGAGGAAATTAAGGTGATAAAAATAGAATTTAGGGAAGCGTTGTTTACCTTGAAAATGTTTGATCGATACGATTAATTCCTGCCTATTTAGGACAAAAATGCTCATTCTTGCCTAATCGACCACTGGTTAAAAATGGTAATGGAGTGTTTCTGACTTTTTTATATTTTTCATAAACTGACAAAATTAGTATTTGAACTATCTAGGGATAAAATTTATTAAAGGCTTTACAGAGTTTCAAATTTATGAAGCCATTTCACAGACATTTCCTAAGCGCCTTGGAAGAGTTATAATTATCTGGAATTTCATCGAGAGCGGAATATATCTTATTCGATCAAAGCCTAGGGAAGTTACCACGAAAATTTTAGAAATAGATTCAATAATTGGAATAAGGTGAAATACTTAAAAAACCAAAATCCACGTAAAATCGCGTATACACTTAATTTACTGCGTCCCATGTTATTAACTCATCAATATCAATCAATTAAAAAGCATTTATTTATAGCCCCTGCTTGAAGCTACGTACAACGTTGGGCATTACGACATCAATAGCTTAACAATAGTATAAAAATAAATCAGTGTAGCTGGTCAAAACATATATCATCTAGATATTAGACAAACAAAACGTAGCACTGTGAGAGCAATAAAGTAAACAGTAAAGAGTCTATACAGAAAGTTTTGCGGAGATAACCCCAGCAGAAGTAGACTGAGAACAACCGTAATCACAACCATGGATGTAGTTGCTATTACCATTGTCTGTACATAGTTGTTGGTAATAATGAAACTTACATATGGTGATATCCATTGTCTTCACATAGTTGTTACTAGTTATTACATAGTAATAAAGAGCCTTACGGCTATTGATTTTTTTTTTTCAAATTTTCAGCTTAAATTTAAAATAAAATTAAGAATTAAAGTTAAAGACAATAAAGTTGTCCGAGTTGCCCGAATAGACGCTGGGAGCGTATTCACCGAACCCCAATTCAGCCATCTCATGAGGTGCACAGCGGACAGCCCCCAAAGGTGGCATTATATAGTTAGATAGGAATGTTATATGGTGAACCTTAGCGATTGATCAGGCCATTAGTGATTGGGCTTCTCTAAGAGAGCACATCGCTCCTACTTTAAATTCTTTAGTTATGATGGTATTCTCACTGAATTTAATTAACTTAAGTAATTCTTTGTTTTATCCTTTCTTTGGTTATCCACCTTTTCAATATGAACACTGGATAAAAGGTATCGTCAAACCGGTTTCCAAAAATCTTATCTTTTTATTCTTCCGATGACTTCATATTCTCATCTATCTTCAAACTTTATGAGGTACTTATCGCCGATCAAACGTATTTGAGTTTCGGTGCAAACAATTTATTGAAAAATACGACTGACTTTTCGTACACTATCCCAGTGTGCCAAATTCGGAATTTTTCTAAGCATTTTTAAAGAAAAATTAAAAAAATTTCGGATTGTTAAACATTTTCCGAACAAATTCTTTCCGAGCAGAATATGTAAATTTTTACAAAAACGCCGAAAGTGCCGAATATTTCCCCTCAAACCGACGCGAAAAAAGTTTGTCTATTCTTATGAATTACTAATGATTTCCTAAAGGAAATTGTCAAGCTTCTTATCTGAATTCCGATTGTATTCCTAAGGAATTCATACCAAATTCTGAGAAATATATACGTATCAATGCGTCTCGAACTGGTAAAAACTCAAAAATGTTTTGAAAATGTTTTAAATAAGCAATATTTCACATTAGGAACAAAGGAAATTATAATGACGTTAAAACATTTTTAAGATTTGAGTTTTGCCACTTCGGAAAATCAATAGATTGCAAAAATTAATTAAATCAGCATTTTACATTACAAAATACTGCTTTCAGGCGCTTTTCTGTGTCGTCCATGCTTGCTGATGGATATAGTCAGAGTTGAAGAGTTGAAAAAAAAATCTTTCTGTAAAATTAAAATAATAAAACATTTTTCATTGTTAAGAAAAAGTCTATGCGTACTAATGTTTCTGCAGACTCTACTTCTATTACACTTATTTTCGAGACTTCTTAAGTCTTCTTTTGAAATTGTAGCAACGAATGAAGTATATTTAAGTTGAAGGATATCTTTTGCACTTTGTTCAAAGCCTTCATTTCCATCTTCAAATAGAAGAATTCTCAACCTAACTTTTGAATATCGAACAGTACAGAAAGATATTGGGCTCGACGCACTGGGTTCATTTGGGACTGGTGAAATATGGCAGCGTTTATCCGGAGGATCTTATAGATCTTGAGCAGCTTGCTTTACCCGACAATATTTACGCAATTAACAAATGTACTGACATATTTATTAATAATAATTAACTATACATTATTCACCTTTCCCACTCTTCAGAAAATCGTCATTTACTTTCAACTAGCTCAAAATGACAGTGCAGTTCAAGCTTAAGAAATGATTCGGAAATGCCTTCAAAATTTAGAAAGAAATGAGTGAAAAATCCGAATTCACACTCTTTTAAGAAAACTTAAAAAAGCCGTTAAAAGTGGGGATTTATTTTTCATTCTAGCTCTTTCGCACACTTTCCGATTTTGTTCTTACCATTCCGAAGCTCCAAATTTGGCGCACTGGGATATGATAAGGTTGAAGCTCCAATTCACTAACTAACTCTACTTCAGCAAAGCTATCAACTCCATACCAAATAATCTTCTAATAGTCAAACTCAATACTATTTGGATTCATCTCTTACAGCTCAGTTACATTAAAGATAAAGATATTAATTTGTTAAAAATTAACGAATTGAACTCAACTCTAAGGCCGATCATTTCGGGCTACCCTTTTAAAATCAATTTACATTACAGATGTCACAGCAATATGCCAGCTGCTTATTTCGCAGACTTATACCCTTATTATTAACTCATTAAACGTGATTGCGAATAACATTTTTAAATGGTCTCAGAACAATGAATACACTCTCTAACCTTGACCGTCTGCTTGACGAAAGTATTCCCAGGAACTCCAGTGAATTTTTAGTATTCTGTTTCAACGTATATCAATAAAGCTGTGGTTTCAGCGTATGAAGCGAATAGCTGAGGTAAGGTCGATCAATCATACCTCTAGATAAATACTGAACGTCATCAAATATAACGAGGAGAGATATGAGCGGGCCTTGGTGGATTTTCTGAATATAACAATCAAAAGGAAGAGAACTTAGGCTGTCTGTTAATAGTTTAAAATCAAGGGTCGTTTGGGAGATATAATTAAAATTTGGAAAGTTTTTGAAAGACTTTAGAAAAATAATGGGTACCAGTGGTAGTTTACAAAGCTAACTATGTTTTGCTCTTAAGGCTGAATAAATTTGTAAGCATTTTGTTCCCCCTTTTTATTTTCCACAATTTTTATGATATTGATTTTAAACCTTCGGCAAAATATTAGAAACCCTTCAGTTCAAATGCTACCGGGCTTAGAAAAAGGTGTTGCGTTTATATATAAATCAAAAACCCAAAAAAAAACCGTGTTATTTTCCTCTGCCCCTAAAAAAATTTTCATGTAAACACCAATTTTTATTATTTTTCGTAAATAGGTTTTGCAAACATATTTGTAAATGCTGTCGGAGCAATTTTTTCAAATATTTTTCATGTTATAATTACTTTCATAACATTTAAATTGAGACTCTTGTAATTTGAATAAAATTTATTGCTACACGTTTATTTTAACACGAGAATGAAGATTGAGGTGATTTTATTCAGTAGCCCAAAAACTGGAGAAATCTCGTAAGTAGTTATTTTATAAAAATCAATTTGTAAACCTCTATCGTGAGTGTTAAAATTGGTTTTTATTCATTTTAATTCTCAAAAGCTTTCCGAGATGGCGACAGGCTCAGTACAAAATTTCACACACATTTTTCTTATCTGCCCCTAAAAATGAGTATCTATCCCATATGTGCGTGCAACTTTGTTGTGAGAATGGACTGGGAATGCAATGAGCTAAAATGGAAAATATTTGTTAATATTTTTCGTTTATGGTTTAGATAAAAAGAAATGAAAGATATTTATTTAGAATATAAGCCGAGGGAAAATATTTGGAATTTTTTCTCTTTTCCCTTTTTTATTGCATATTTGTTTAAGATTGAGAATACAAATACTCAGTTTTTTCGCTCTAGGTGTACGTATTCAGCAAACAAACTAATTAAATTGATCAAATGAGTTACATTCTGTATGGATATATAATAATTTTGTATAGCACTGGACAATTACGAATGGATTCGTTTTAAAATTGTTTGGATTTGGAAGGGTTTTTAAAATTGAAAACAATCTATCTAAATAAGATTACTTTTTAATCAAAACTATTTTATGATTTTCTTAAGTAAGGTACATATATAGTAAGTTTAAAATTACTGGCAGTTTATTTTCCTAAACTATTATCCAGTTTAGTCTCTATGGCATATATTAAAATCAATGCCTAGTCACTTTTAAGTATCAATATAGAAGATTTTATGAATGATAAATTCCGCTTCACTATTTTTGGGCTGTTGTTGTCCAGGCCACCAATAGCGCGTCAATTTTTCAAAGAAGTTAAATATCTTCTACGCTCATAAAAAATTGGTAGCGTTCCAGACAAGGTACTCATATTAAAACTAATAATCCAAATTCTAAAGAAAAAATGTCTAATAAATTTCTAAGAAAATATGATGCCCCATAAATAATCCAATTTGTTAAAACCTTTGTGTATATAGTACATAAAGGGATATTATATAAAGATAATTTCAAAAACAATTCACGCAATTAAATTGCGAACACAACAAGAATGCTATACCAAAAATCATATAACTTATAAGTTATATGATTTTTGACTATACCCTTCGGCTTCAATATGGCAAATTGTTTCTTATGGTAAAATAAAGAAGAAAAATGTTTGTCATGTCAATACACTGCTGATAGAACAAGTTATATACAGCGAGTACTGCTTATGCATGTGGCACTAAATCTAAGACTTTGTTCGAAAGCTCACGCTACTACTACATAGTTATATGGAAGCTCGGAATCGAGAACTTTACTTTCTGCCATTCAGCCCTAATAGAGATTGGTAATTATTTAACATCATTTTTATTTTTAAAATCTTGTTCCATACAGGAATCGAACTCACAATTTTTAGAATTAATAAATTGTCATAGATGGAATGGAAAAATTTTTCATTTTTATTTTTTTTAGACAATCTAAAAAGTTATCCGCGGTTTTGGAAACCGGGACTTTCTGTTTTCCGGGCGACCAACAAACTGGGAACGAAGACAACGCACAAAAATTTAATTGTTGCATATGTTGTTAGTTTCAGCTGAAAGTATTTGTGGCTTAATAGATTAGAAAAATCGCGAAATAAAAGAGAGAAAGTCATTTGGCTCGTTATCTCAGTGGTCAGAGCAGTCGCCCGGAAGTGAAATGTCCCAGTTTTAAAACCCAGATGAGGCGGTTGTGTTTTTCTCTTATATTTAACAATTTAGATTCTCTAAAAAATAAAAATTCAAAAAATTTCCATTTCATCTATTTAACAACATTTTGATAAAAGATAATTTTTGTGATCTGTGCAGACATAATCTCTTCAATCATTTTAGATAGGAAGAACCAACATTTTGAAATGATTTTTCGTGTATGTAAAATATTTAAAAAATGCAAAACAAAATAAGGTAATGAATCGTAATTGGAATAGAGGTAAGGTAACAAAAATCAAACAAATTTAGGATTAAACTGAATCTAGGCGAATAGAACCCGACTTAATACACTACTTCTTCACTGACTTCATTAGAACTATGTATGTAGAAATAGTTTTCCTTCAGATCATGGACGCCTCTTATATAAAAAAAAGGGTAGTGAAAAAGCGTAGATAACTCTGTTCTTCTGTGTGTATGTTAATTAAGCATAACATTTTCCTAGGTCTACCTGTGTTTCAAATTAATCGATGAAAAATCCTTTGTATGTCAGGTCAAAATCGTCTACGTTTGAACGAATATAATACCCAACCCCCAAAAATAATAGCAAACATCGAAAACTCTTACCATTGGACAATACTAGTTTCTTTCATATTTACCTTCTTTATCCCAAAAACGTCAATCCTATACTTATTGAGTTGCTTGAGTGTTGTGCAAAATAATAGCAACTGTTTCAAGAAAAAGAAGAATTTATGTATTTTCCTTAATTTTAATTGACTTATAACAAAACTAATTGTACACTCATCAATAACACATAATTTGGCATATTTCCTAAATTTCAATCACTAACAAAATATAATATTGCATTTGGGCTGACGGCTCCGAAAAACTTATAGACACAGTCACAGGAGAATTAGTACTCTAATTAAAAAAGAACCGTTTCTGACGTCAAACGAAATTGTAAAAACGTTAAATTTAAGCATGGTTGCTAGTACATTCCGAAAGCGCGCTTTGGAGAACAAGTTAAAAAGTTACAGACCAGGCAAAAAGCCAATGCTAACTAAGAAACATTTGCAAGAAAGGTGAATTTAATACTGTGATGTACTACTTTACATTAATTCCTATTTTGAGGTTGAATTTTCCAGATCACATTTGAATTAGTCCATTTTTAAGTGGAAAACACTCCTGTTCAGTGCCGAGTCTAAATTTAATATAATTTACTCCGACGAAATGAGTAGTGTACTACGACTAAAAGCTGAACGATTGGGTTCGCGATATTGCAAGGTCGCAGCCAAGCTTGGAGGTGGAAGTGTTATGGTGGGGATCTGTTTTTCAGCTAACGTACTAGGTCCTTTCTACGAAATAAAAGGAATAATGGATCGTTTGAAATATAAGAAAATTTTAGAAACAATTATGTTAAATGGGAAATACCACTTTGATGGGACAATAACCCAAAACATATCTAAGCTGGTAAAGAAACAGGTTAATAAGAATGGGGTTCAAATTCTTGATTATCTGGCCCGATCTGCAGACTTGAATCCCATTGAGAACCTGTTCAGAATTATTAATCGACAAGTTAGAGGCAAAAGTTCCCGAAATAAAATGGAATTAATGTAAACAATGAAAAAAAAACGGAAATTATACCTGAGAGTATAATTACTAATTTAATAGCGTTTATATTACGAAAATGTCCTAAATAATTAAATAGAAATTTTGCACACTTCAAAAATGTTGAAACCTGTAATTTTTTCATTTATTTTACAGTTATGAAACCTTTTTTTTTTGTGAAGTATACCAATAAAAGCACAATATTATTCTTGTTACAAGTCAATTAAAATTAAGGAAAATACATAAATTCCTCTTTTTCTTGAAACAGTTTTTCACAACACTGAATTATTCCTCTGCCTAATAAAATTTCTGTATAATGCAAATAAATAAATTTTCTTTGCTCATATAAAAGCATACATATAAAGCGTGTACAATTCCAATGATTTGCTTCATTAAATCGATAATAAATCACTAATAAATAAAAAAAAATAAAAAAAATCCATGCCAATAGGAAATTTAATTTAGTTTTTATGAATTCAGTTCAATATCTTTTAAATGTCCAAAGTTTTCATCATTCCTGCAATAGTTATGCTTTTTATATATGTTTAAACCTTTATACAGCAGTGAATTTTGCGCTCCTGTTGTATTATAATTATTTAATCTGAATTCATTCACATCCCTGAAATTAAGTGGTTGCATGTCTCCAACAAATCTTAAATACCTATGTAAATATTCTGGTAGAATCCTACTCCTTGTTCTGCAGTTTCTGCACTCTCTCTCTAACATCTCTTTTGTATCATGGAACTTAACTGTCGAAGAATACTCACAATGTGAGTTATCACGTTATATAAATGAATAGCTGTTAGTAAGAACTCTTTGCTTCTGATTCTTTCCAGAAAATCGATTTCCTTTCCGATTTTTTTATAGTCAAAATGACTTGAAATTGAGTTTTCTATCAATCAGTACACCCAAATATTTAATTTCACTTACACATTCAATGAATTCTCCACTCATGCTGATTCCATTGTTATAATCACTGTTATTGCCATGCACTTTGTTTTATTTATATTGCATCTTAGTTTATTTCGTCTTAACCACACGTTTACTGAACTGAAATCTTCTTTAAATATCTGTTATGTCGTTTATATAAATGAGGAATAGCAGAGTTCCCAATACGGAGCCATGTAGGACTCCTAATTTATTCTCTCGTCTCTGTGATCTGTACTCATTAATTTTCGTCCTTTGATTTCTATCTGATAAATATGACTCAAACCATCTGTATTCTTTTCCTTGTATTCCATATTTATATAGTTTCTTCAATAAGATCGACCTGTCCACTGTCTCAAACGTTCTGTTTAAGTCCAAGAAAACCGCTAATATTTTTCTTTTACTCTGAAGCTCTGCTTTACACTGAGTTATAATCCAGTTTAGCGGCCATTCACACGAATGCCCTTTTAGAAATCCTGACTACTGTTCTACCAAGAGCTTGTTGGATTCGTAAGTATTTTTCCAATTGTTGTTGAACTACATTCACTAAATTCTTCGCACCTCGTTGTGTTTTAATTTTTTGGATCGGAATAATGATAGACTCCTTCCATGTGTCAGAAAACGAGCCCTCAATCAAAGATTTATAAAGATTTATTAATTAAATTACATAATGGAACTCCCACATCTTCCCAATTGGATGAAGGAGTCTAAAAATGTAATAAAAAAGATAAAATTTTGAACTATATGCTGTTTGAAAGAAAATGAAATAGCTGAAAATTTCAATAACTACTTCAGATCCATCAGTCAATCCCGCATATGATATAGTGACCTTTAACAGATTGATAAAAAATTTGTTTTTCGGCACATTTCCCAAGGTGAATTGCGACAAATAATTAATTTTGGATATCCAAAAACATTGTTGTGTTAGTTCTACTGTAATCTCGCTTAGAATTCATATCCTTAATCTGAAGTAGTTATTGAAATTTTCAGCTATTTCATTTTCTTTCAAACAGCGTATAGTTCAAAACTCTCCCTTTTTTATTAAATTTTTAGAGTCCTTCATTACATATGTTTTAATCGATCTCCATATTTGCTTCGGGTTGTTTGCTTCATTTATAACTTCTTTAATATAATTGTTCTTGGCTCGCTTTATACTTTTTGCATATTTGTTTCGAATTAATTTATACTCGTTCCAATCCGTCACATTCCGATAAAACAGCTTTTCTGTAGTTCAGTTCTTTATTTGTTCACATACTGCGAAGTGTATTATTGAATCATCCGTTTTCTCTAGCGTTCTCTTTATAAAGTCATTCACCACAAAATTCCATTTATTCTCAAAAATTCGCGCACGCACGTTCAAGCTATCCAAGGAATTCACTCATTGCATGTCAAGGCTTCTTAACTTAATACCGAGATCTTTCTTTAATGAACGAAAGTTCCCTTTTCATATGTATATAGGTACATTTATATCTATATTTATTATTAATGTTTCGTGATCACTAATTTTTAAGCTGTTGTCCGAATTAACTGTGATACGACTCAAATTTGTCACTACGTAGTCTATTAATGTTTTTGATAGCCGCGCTATTCTAGTATATTCATTAACAATTTGCTTAAAGCTATTCTCCATTATTATATCTTTAACAATATTTGAATACGTACCATTTTCAAGGTAATTAATGTGAAAATCACCCGCCATATCTGCTACTCGAACGCCATATGCCTCAAATATCTTACAAAATTGTCTTTCGGATGAACTAGCAGATCTATAAGTTAACGTTACCAAACAAGACCATTCATGAAACCAACATCTAACCACCATATATCGTTATTGACCACCTTAGCTACCTCTTGAAACTGCCATTAATTTTTTTAATAAATCACTACTCCGCCCGTTTTATTAGACATTGAATCACATATTCACATCTAATCAAATAATATCCATTTATATCCACTTCACCATCTTCGATATCCTCCGTTAAATGAGTTAATGATAGCATGACTATATCAAATTTAATATTATTCACAGTCTCCTACAATTCTTCAAAGTTATTTATTAGTCCTTGAATATTTAAATAAACTCCATATATTTCTTTTAATTGCTAGTACGCTATTCTATTCTTTTCCACCTTAAGCTTTCGTTTATATACTGAACGTAGTGTAGTAGTGTATTATGATAAATTTCCAGATTAAGTTTCAACTCTTCATTACTCTTAATGCAATTAACACACTTTTTTTCCACATTATTTTTACACTCACGAATTTCCTTTCCCTTAACTGTCTTGTAACTTTTACTACCTTTGAACACTTAATCTCGCTTTCACTTGATAATTCGTTCTGCACTTTTAATTTTCTTTCCAAATCGACCGCATCTAACTCTTCCCTCATTCCATAAACGTACACTGTGGGTTTCCTCAGTACTGGCAGCTGGATATCATATTTTCCTTTCATTTGCTCTTCAATAACTTATTTCACCTTAGTAGTAGGTATACTAAATGTTTTTCTATCGAATACAACCGATTTGTTTCTATTTGAAATCCTATAAGAATACACTACACCTAAAGAATAATATTCGTACTAAAAGATTTTAATTTTTATTAGCTTTTTTTTTTACAAGACAAAATGATTTTTTTTAGGTGGTGGTGACCAAAGGCTTCAAGCCAGATCTTAATTTGTCTTTAGAATGGACATCAAAAATTCTTTGTCCTCATAGTCAAACTCAAATGGAGATTATTTGGAATCCTCTAAAGGAGATGTCATGCAAAGAAACTCTTCAACTAACTGATTCTAGAAATTTCAGAAAAGATGTTGCAGTAGTACTAAAATCTTCTATGAAAAAGACCACAAAGGTAAGTTATTCAATATCCAATTACTACTACTAACCCTGAAAATATTTTTGTTTTTAGACTGTGAATCGATTCCCTAATATCAGTTCAGGGGTATCTGTTGCAAAAACCCTGAAACTCAAATCTCCTATTGGTGTGAAGTCGACAATACAGCAAAATAGAATGAAACGTCTGAGCATGCAAAAAGCAATAAATACTGAAAGAAAGCCTGCAAAAAAAATCGAAAATATCCCTCTATTAGAGAAAAATGAACAGCAAAGAGAGGATCAAAGTCCTGGGTCAAACCATTTTAATGTACAAATGCATGGAAAAGAAAACTTGAGTCCAACTACGCCAAGTAATGCATCGAATATATTTGATAAAATCCAGTTCACTTCCGCTCTTGAAATAACAACGAAAAGTCCAAGTGAATATGATTATTTGGCTTCGCTTCCTACTCCTGTGAATAGAAATACAGTGGAAGCCAAACAATCAGTACATTTATCACATATACAACCACGACGATTACCTGTCATCCTGTCTCCAGATGATTCAGAGCTTGCGAAGCACAATCAACGTCCTTCTGTTATTCAAATGAATGCAAGACAATCGCCCTCGCGGCTGGATATACCACGACGTCAATTTTCACCTAAATTTGATGTTCACCAAAGTCCGACCAATGATAATTTAAGAAACACGTTTGAACCGAAAATATACACCAGGTCTAACATATCACAGTTAATTACTGAAAATGACAACCAACAATTGAATGATGCCCAAATTAATAATAAAACATTCGAACTAAATGATAAGAAATTAGAATCGATCGTAGAGACTTCTCTTAAAGTTGATATTGAGGGTCAAAGTGATATTCCTACATTAAACATGACAACAACAATTACAACTGCACCATCTAGACCTTTATCTATTATTGAAGAAGAAGAACGCTCCCAAATTTTGGGAGAAACTTTTAATAACTATGAAGTACAAAACACATTCAATCTAACATCTACAAAATGTACAGAAAATTTAAAACGGGATATTGAGCTTGTTGGTACCCTTCTGCGAAAACAATCGGAATCAATGCAAAATCTTTCAATGAATTCGCCCAGACGTGCACAAATTGCCATTAAAGGATCTATGCCTAATTTGAATGAAATGGGAACGATTAATCACATTGAACAAAATCGTTACTATCATCAGCAACATCTGGATCTAGATAGTTCGGGCCTATCAAATACAAGTACAATCAGTACTACAAGTACGATTGATATACATTTCAAAGAGCATGAAATCTTAGCTCAGTCGAGCAGATACAACATAAATGAGATCGAAAGAAAATCAGTAAAGAAAACCGTCAAAGTAAATGAACGCATTATTTTTAAAGAAGAAATTACTCCTGTATCTCGAAAGAAAAGCCCTAGCCCAGTAAGTATAAGAATTGTTGTAGACAGAAGCACACCAACAGGAAATAAATCTACCTCTGGCCCTATAAAACATAGTAAAAGAGCGCGTGAGAATTCCGTTGATTCACCAACATCCATCTTGCAAGAGCCAGTTGCTCGAGCAATTGTTATGAGTGTATCTCCACCAAAACGTACTAAATATGATGCAGATGATAGTAATAATTATTCGTGCAACGTAAGAACAACGAAGTGGTCAAAAACGAAACCTAAAACATTAAAAATTCAAAAGACTTTGACTTTATTAAGAAAGCCTGTAACTCCGCGTAGAGCAAAATCTGAGCCAAGAGTCATGCTATACGATTCAGATATATATCTTCAAACCTGTATCAATCCAGATCCATTCGCTGCAACAACCACATGTGATCCCTTCCTTGCTGCAACAATGTATTTGGATGAAAGATCAGTGAATAAACATGAAACTCAGTTTAAAAAGTGGCTTAATGCCTTAGTAACTCTCCCAGCTGATTTAGATGCAGATTGTAATCAAAATATAGATGTCGGGCGACTTTTTAATGAAGTAAGAAATCAGGATTTAGCTCTTGCTCCAACTAAGGAACAGCAGTGCATGAATTACCTGACAAAATCGAGAATTGATTCATTGAGAAAAGCTGCAGTTCAGCTGTTTATGAGTGAAGACATGAGAGTTCCCTGCTCAAAAGTTGCAGTCCTGGTGAATAAACAGGCGTTAAAGATTCGTTCAGATAGAGATTTACATCGCGACGTTGTTATGCAGAGACAAATTTTAGAATTGTTGCTCAGTTTTAATCCTCTATGGCTTAGAATAGGCTTGGAGGTTACTTTTGGGGAAATAATCCATTTACATTCAAACTCTGATGTTGTTGGCCTCAGTACGTTCATTCTAAATCGCTTGTTTCGCGACAAATACCTGGAACAGAAATATTCACGAGCTTATATTCTCTCTGAGGAATATTCAGAGCAAATAAAAAAGTTCACTCTACAGAAATTTCTATTTCTACTGTTTTTCCTGGATAAAGCCAAAAATAAAAGAATAATAAAGCACAATCCGTGCTTATTCATGAAATCATCACATCACAAAGAAACCAAGCAGATCCTTCTGCGCTTTTCTTCTGAATTGCTGGCCAATATTGGAGACATTACTCGAGACCTCAGAAGAGTGGGTTATGTGCTTACACACAAGCAGAACTTTCTTGACGAATTCAATTATGCTTTTAAAAATTTGGCGGTAGATTTACGTGACGGCATTCGTTTGACACGAGTCATGGAAATTATTTTACTTCGTGATGATTTAACGAAGCAATTACGTGTACCAGCAATTTCCAGACTTCAACGTATTTTCAATGTAAATTTAGCCTTAAAAGCTCTAGCCGAGGCTAGTTTTTCGTTAACAGGAAATATAACCGCCGCCGATATTGTCGATGGACACCGAGAAAAAACTCTTTCATTACTTTGGCAAATCATCTATAAATTTAGGGCGCCAAAGTTTAATACTGCAGCTACTGTTATACAAACATGGTGGAGACGGTCTTGGCTCAAGGTCATTATTAATAGAAGAATTCGTTATAAAATTCAAATGAAGCGGATTAGAGCAGCTACAGTAATTCAATCGGCATTTCGAGGATATACAGCTCGAAGATATTGTCAAATATACAAACAAGAAAGAACTAATGCCACAATTTGTATTCAGAAATATGTTCGCAGGCATTTGGTAAAGAGGAAATACAATAAGACATTGGAAAGTTTGATTCATATTCAGCGATGGTATAGAAGCGCTAAACTAACCAGAATAGTTCGTATTAATTTCTTGTACTACAAGCAAAGTTCGATCATTATTCAGTCCTGGTATAGACGAATTGTATTAGCTAGAAAGTTAGAGGCGGCTGCTCCGATTATTCGTGAGTTACAAGCAAACGCCAAATTGCAACATCAAAAGGCTATTATTATTCAGCGAATGTTAAAATCCTACACTATTAGGAAGAAATTTCAGTCAATTGTGCATGGAATTGTTAGTTACAATCAGAAAAAGAAACTAAAGAATAGAAGTGCTTCAAGAATTCAAACTTTCTTCCATATGATACGACTGAGGAAAGAATTTCTGGCCAAAAGGCATGGTGCAATTAATATTCAAAAGCACTGGCGCGCTTATAATTTAATGAAGACCACGAGATGTCAATATCTTGCCAAGAAAAATGCTGTAGTTTCAATCCAACATTACTTTAAGTCTTACTTGATAATGAAACAGCAACGTCAGGAATATCTGCAGATCAGGCAGAGCGTACAGGTTATTCAAAATAGATTTAGAGCAAATAAATTGGCGAAGCAGCAAAGACACTTATTTCTGCAAATACGTGAGTGTACTATTAAAATTCAGCAAAAATACAGGGCTACAATTCAAATGCGAAAAACTCGTACTGAGTACCTGCACACAAGAAACTCATTAATCCAAGTACAGCGCCGTTTTCGGGCTAATAAGGCTATGCAAAAAGAAAAAAACAAATACGAAAAGATAAAAGAAGCTACTACCATAATTCAGCAATATTGTAGAGCTCAAATATTGATGAAAGCACAGCGTAAGGAGTATTTAACAATTCGTAGCAGTGTAATAAAAATTCAACAAAAATTCCGTGCTACAATACTAGCTAGACAGCATCGTTTGGCATTTTTGTCAATTCAGTATCACACGATTTTAATTCAACAACAATTTAGAGCGAATCGTTTGACGAAAATTCAGCGTGCGGAGTTTATTCAACTGAGACAGGCTGTTATTACAATCCAGCAAAGACACCGTGCTAATATACTGATGAAGCAACAAAGAAATGTATTTACTAAAGTGAAAAATGCTACTTTTGTGATTCAGAAAAGATTTCGAGCATATAAGCAAATGAAAATACAACGAGCCAAGTATTTAGGGACAAGGGAAGCAGTTGTTTATATACAAATGCGATTTAGGGAGTATTTACTAACAAAATCCCTTCACATTTCATATATGCGAATCAGAACTGCTGCAATAATTATTCAAACTAAATACAGAGCGTACAAGTCAATGCAAACAGCCAGCACTGAATTCAGGAGAAAGAAAAAAGCTGCTATAACAATTCAAAGTCAGTTTAGAGCTAAGAAAATAATGGAGCTAAACAGACGAGAATATGAAAAACTAAAAAAATTCACAACTATAGTACAAAGACGATACAGAGCTAATGTGGCTCGAAAAAAAGCTCAAGAAAATTATTTACAACTAAAGAGTGCTGTTATCATACTGCAGAGAAGATTCAGAGCATACAAATTAATGCAAATAGCTAGCACTGAATACAAGAAAATGAAAAAAGCTGCTACAACAATTCAAAGTCGATTTAGAGCCAAGAAATTAATGGAGCTGAAAAGGCAGGAATATGAAAAACTTAAAAAAATCGCAATCATACTACAAAGAAAATACAGAGCTAATGTTGCCCGAACCAAAGCTCAAGAAAATTATTTACAACTAAAAACTGCTGCTATCGTACTGCAGAGAAGATTCATAGCACTACAGCTAATGAAAATTGAACGCATGAAATTTTCGCAATTGCGTAATTCTGTGATTAAAGTTCAACAAATATACCGCGCAAAGACAGCTATGCAAACTGAGCGAACCAAATATCTTCGATTAAGAAATTTCGTCATAATAATTCAGCAACGCTTTAGGGCAATACAATTGAGGAATGCTCAAAGAACTGAATACATAAATTTAAAGAACGCCGCTATAGTATTACAGTCTAGATTTAGAGCGCAACAATATAAAAACATTCAGAAAACAGAATATTTAAAACTCCGCGCTGCAGCAGTAACTATTCAGAGAAGACTGCGAGCAAATAAATTGATGGAAATTGAAAGAGCTAAATATTTACAGAAAAAGCATGCTGCAGTGATAATACAGAAAAGATTTAGGGCTACAAAACTTTGTCATAATCATCGCGCTAAATATGTTTTGCTAAGAAAAGCGACTGTTGTAATTCAAAGAAAATTCAAAGCTCAACAAATTATGAAAACTCTGCGTTGCGAATATTTGCTTCTACGCAAATTTACAATACTTGTTCAAATGCGATTCCGAGCCAACAAATGTATGCAAGTACATCGTGCTGAATATATACAAATGAAACAATCTGCTATCAAAATACAACAATTCTTCAGAGCAGTTAAGCTAAGGAATGCACAAAGAGAAGAATATCTAACTTTAAAAAGAGCAGCGTTGATAATTCAAGCTCGATTCAGAGCACAACGGGAAATGTGTAGGACAGAAGATGCGTATAAAAAACTAAAGAAATCTGCTATTTACATTCAGCGTTCATATAGAGCAAAAACAGCAATGCAAGAACACCGTGCTGAATACTTGAAATTAAGAAATGTAACTCTTAGAATTCAGGAACTGTACAGAGCTAAGTTAGTTGGCAGGAAAGTTAGACTTGAGTTTGTATCTAAAAAATCAGCTGCTATAATAATTCAGCGAAGATTTATCGCGCAGCGACTAATGAAGGTGCAACACGCTGAATATCAACACTTCAGGTACAAAAGTATTGTAATTCAGCAGCACATGAGATCATATTTATTGGGGAAAAAAACTCGCCTCGAATATCTGGCAAAGAAAAGGTCTACAATTAAAATTCAGCGCTGGTATAGAGCAATTCAATTGATGTGCAAAGAAAGATTTGTATACCGGACGATTGTGAAGAGCACTTTAACAATTCAAAAATACTTGCGAGCAACAATTCTAATGCGTAGAGAACATAATCAGTTTCTTTGTATGAAGCATGCAACAATTAAAATTCAGAAATTCTTCAGATCATATCAGCTTATGAAAACTCAACGTTATGAATTCAAAAGACTGAAAAAAAGTGTTATTGTTATACAAACACGGTACCGATTCTGGCGACAAATGATTAAAGTAAGGAATCAGTTCTTGTTAATCAAATCACTTGTCATATGTATTCAACAAAAATACCGCGCCAATCGAATTATGAAAATACAACGATCTGAATATTTGCAATTAAAGTCAGCGACTATTTTTATACAGCAGAAATATCGTGGACGTTTTGTAACTGAAATTTACCGACAGCGTTTTCTTGAAATTACAAGTTCAGTATTAGGCCTTCAAACGTGCATAAGGGGCTACATGGCACGAAAACGATTTAATGAAATGATGACTCCAGAGATGAGAGAAGTTATTCGACGCAAACGGGCAGCAAAAATAATTCAACGATTCTGGCGTGGATATTTGGTACGAAAGAAATTACAAAGTCTGAAAATGCGAATAATAAGACAGAAAATTAAGGATCTTAAGGAAACAGCTCAGCCCAAGAATGCCTTAAAATATAAAATACCTGCGTGCGTGAAATTCCTGAAAGGTCGATTCAATGTACAGGAAGCAGTTAGTGTGCTAACACGTTTGGGTAAGTGACACATTTTTTTTTTAACAATATTGTGAGGCGTTCTACTATAACATTGGTTCTAGAGTTGTTTTCATCTTCTTCCATCTCAAACTGAATTGTATTTTTAAGTGGATACTCTTCGTTACATCCGGCTCCAAATACTGACTGTGTTTTTGTTAGAAACAAAGAGAAAATCGTGTTTGATTATATCCCACAAACCACTTTAGCTTTGTGATATAAACATGGAAACTCAATTTTCAGTACGAATCCAAAATGAATTTGAGGTTTAACCCATCTTTTCGAGGGCGTCTTTGCTCAGATCTGACTGAAAAATGCATCGAAGCGACCGATGCGAAGCGTATAATTAAAAACGTTCCGCTGACTTCTTCAGATTTTTCCTGACGCATGTTTAATGATACATCTTAAAAGGGAAGGGTGAGAGATGTCTTAAACGATGCATTATAATATTCTGAACATATTTTATTACTAATGTTTATTTCAATTAAGGGGGGTTGGGGGGAAGCTTTGACAATCGAATGTAGCTTGACCGATTTTCCTGGGTGAAAAAAGGATACGGAATTGGTACGTCGTGGAAAATGTCTTGAGAAAAATGTTCGCAGCAGATATATGCGGAATGTAGTGGCTGGGGTGTATGTGACCCAAGTGCATGAAAATTGGATTTCCGTCGGAAAAAACGTCCCGAAAAAGTCTTGAATCGGGAAAAAGTACACCACCCGATAGTACTCGGCGAGACCATTAATTTGATATGCTACATGCCGTATACAATCATTCTCCCCCGCCAATAGCTCCTACCCCTACCCTAAATCATCATCATCTACGTTTTGCAGCTGGTAATGAGCTGAGGCGAACAGTGAAATCCGTTTCTGATCGGACGTAACCCTATCGAGTTAGAGCCGATCTGAAGTGCGAAAATTCTAGGACCTCAGTTCGAATAAAAAAGAGGGAAATACTAAAAACGTGAGTATAAGGATAGCTATTTAAGCCTCCGAGTATAGGAGGTGGGTACTCAAATTTCTTCTCAGGACTTCGATTTTGTACTAGATTTTCCGAAATGTACTAGATCATTAGATCAAATAGACATTGTTAATCAAATATTTTCAGAGTATCATAATGCATCGTTTAAGACATGTATCATAATGCATCGTTTAAGACATCTTTCATATCTGTTGATGTCGGGCCTGAAATGTCCCGAAAAACAAACATATTTTACGTTTTTGGCATCTTTTCTTAAGCATATCAAGCGAAAATAGCTTGAAAAGCTCATTGACTGAAGAAAATTGATTACCCTTGGCATTCATTGGCATTATTGCTGGATTGTCATGAAAAATGTACAAAAAACGCAGAAGGGCTGCATTTTAAGTAAATAGTGTGATCTGTAATTTTAATGTAATTGCTTTGGGCTTCCTGTTGTTGACGTGTTTTTTGAAAAATTTGTAGTTGAATGAAAAAACGAAGTTAACGAATCTATTATAGCCATATATTCTGTTTTGTTAAGCTGAAGCTACACGTTGAGAGACTTTGGACCCTAGAGCACACTTTTTTGGTCTCTGGAGATGTACACCCATGTATACACTTTGGAGACGTAAAAAATCTCTAAAGATACATAATATCTAGGGAGTTTTTTGGTCTCTGATCTCCCGTCGTGTATTTCAAAACAAACAGGTCTCCAAGCACGGTCTCCGAAGTTTGCTCATTTTTCGGAAAATATTTGTGTGTTTTGCTCTATTTATCGAGTAGGAAAAAGAATAGATGTAGTGAGGGACAAATTATTACAAAGGAAGTTTTTTGTTAATTTTTATTTAATTTATTACAGGGTATAATTAATGGATCAAATTTCGCACTTTCCCAACCCTTGACGAAAATTTTTTCGTCAAGAGAGGTCTGAAAAAAAAATTTATCCTTTATCCCGCAAATTTCTTACACCAAAAATATATTTTTTTTAAGCTTTTTCACTTTTGGTACAGCATAAAAATATTAATAACTTTTGAACGGAAACATATATTATTTGTTTTTTCTTAACAATTAACAAAGATCTCTGGAGATATAATGTAGAGACCAAAGAGAAATTTCGTGTATACACTTCGGAGGCGTGTCTCTAAAGATTTGTTTCTTATGGTCTCAAGAGACCTAATTTTTGGATATCTAGAGACAAAAGTTTCTGGCCGTGTAAATATTTTGGAGATTTTAATCTCTGTAAACCGTAGGCTAGAGACCAAAGGTCTCTCACCGTGTATCTTTACCTTTACAATTATTCGAATCAAACACAATAGATCTCTCTCGCTGCTAGACGATCTCCAACTAAAACTAACCAGTTCCATTTCGAGGATGATCAGGTAATATATGTACATCGTTTGGCAAAAATCTTTTCTATAGGACGCAGCTAGTGTATAAACAAGTCTGAGAATAAATTCCAATAAAGTAGTCGCTGTTTCTGTTACGAAATGTAGCAATATGCTCTTCAAACGACGCAAATTACATATTTGTATAGGGGTTGCACTTAACCAGAAACTTACCTAGACTTGACATCTGTCCAGGTTGCTTTAAAGATCCATATATCACTATGCAATCCTTTAATGGTGACCAAAAACTAATCAAAACAAGCCTAGAATCAACTACAAAAATTTCAACGACTTGCCTGTCTAGGAATTACTATTGATGTAAATCCTAGCTAAGCTAAGCTAAACCAAGCTAGATTTTATAAAACAATTAAATATGGTACCATGAGATCAACAAGCAGGCGACCAAGCACAACGTGCTTATAGCAAGGATCATCCTATCGCTTCTGTTAGGATGCTCAAGAAAACTCGAAAAAGTATTCCTTTCGTAAAACGATGTGTGTGGTAACTTGATCACATAAAGGTTCTTAGCTTCATCAAGTTTCAACCTGGACTGATCACCATGAGATCACCATTTTCAGAGTGAAAGCGGCAAGCTTATTATAAACACCTACAGCATCCTCCAAGACTAAGTGGTTAAGAGTTAAGACACTTTAAGAATATCTTAAATAGGTTTCCAAATGTTAACATTATAAGCGTGCATTCGATAATTCGCATCCAAAATACCAGCCAGTCTACCTTTGACGAATTTAGGGCATGTGTAAAGAAATTAAGGAGCCACCAAGTTCCTTGTTTTGTTTTATCTGGTATTAGGCTTCGCTTTGTAAAAAATAAGGTATAGTTGTCAGGAACTATAAACAACAAATATAAGTAGATGCTTGAATACGTTGACGAACTGGATCTTGTGGGTACAAATCCAGCTGTTATTATTAAAGACGGATGATTCTGCACGCGTTGTATTGCATACGTATAGCGAGTAGGACGTGTTTTAATTTTCTCCTAAAAATCTTGAAAGTTTTCGTTATTTTTACCATTTGTTTTCGCATCGTTTTTATAGTAAGCAAGTTTCATAATTTGCATTTCTCGGTTATCGATCTTTGGTTTTGCTGAATCGTGTTTTAGATTGCAATATTCTAAATTTCTTTGCTATCTCTAATGACTACTAATGGCAGCAGCAGGTCGGTCAAAACAAAAACATAGAGAGAGAGAGACGGATCTAATTCGGACAGTGTATCGCCTACAATTAAACCCTGCACTACCAACACTCCCAAGTGCATTGATAAGGCTGTTTTATTGCCAAACGGTGGCTGAATCCAAGCTTCTTATTATTTGAGTGTTTACTGGCCCAGCTTGAAGCGAAAATATCTTAAAAATTGATGATGCGGATATGACTTTTAACTGCTTATGAAACAATGGTGAATAACGTTCAGGCGGTATGCCGTGAGATTACTACTGACCTTAATGCTAAACTTGTGGATCTACAGTCGGCATGGTACTATTATTGATGAAACTGGGGATCATGCTCTAGGAAATCCCTCGTAATGTCGTAAAAGTCGTAAAAAATATTGCAGATCTAGTGAAGCACAGTGCTCACCTTTTTTGACGCTTTTCGACTTAACGCCAAGACGTCATGGCAGACTAAAGCTGGATTTGTTAAAAGGCTTTGCATCGGAAGCCGTTACGTTATTTAATGAAAACCTAACTCCTCGAAGTTCGAAGCAGTTTTTACTGTGGTCACCCTGAGTGGATTTGTTTGTGTTAGATGGGGTAAGGATGACAAGTTATGTAGGATCATCACCGCCGAACAACTGAAAACATGCATTTTTGTGCGTTATCCTAAACTTGGGAGTATGTAGTAGAACTCTATACATTTGCTTTTCCTTACATTGAATTTAAATATTAGCTTCAGTTTTTTTTTTAAGATTTGTTTTAATGTTCCCATGTACAGTCTTGCACACTCTCTGAATTTCTTATAGTGGGTTGTTATTTGCTTGTTAATGTTTGCTTTGCTTTCAGTCGTTGACAGAGGTATGCTGCTCGATGAGTTCGGGTAATACTTTTTGTGCACTGGACAGAATGAGATCTCTAAAAAATATTTGTTGTTGGGCATAATGAGATCTAACAAACATGTTTGTAAGCGGGAATGTACTTGTATATAGCCATTTTCCATATTTATGTGTGAGGTTGGGATGGGTTTGGAGATATTTGTGTTATTAGGTGAACTGGAAAGTTCTGTCTGAGACCATTTATGATAGAAGACGATATTGTTTGGACCATATACAGCAAGATCCTTTTTTGGCAATGACAAAGATTGCGAAAAAAGCCTCACTCAACACAACAAACCATTTTGAACTACATTTGGAAACTTGAATGTTTATAAATATTCCAGATGGATGGATCAAGTGAAAAAAATAATTACATGACCAAGTCAACATTTGCCTATTTCTGTTTGCTCGGAACAAAAACGCACCTTTCTTGGACCGGAAGATAACCAGTGATGAAAAGTGAATTACGTATAAGCACATTGTGACAAATAGAGCATATTGTGAGCCCGAACAACCTTCCCTCTCCACCGCGAAATCGAGCTGGAGCCTCAATAAGAGAATGGTGTATATATGGTGGAACGTCAAAGGACCAATACATTATGAGCTTCTCAAACTCAGAGAAAGTCTCAATTCAGAAATGTATTATCGACAAATGGATGATGTGAAGGAAACACTTATGGAAAAGAGACTGGCACTAGGAATCAAATCATACTGCATTACGACAACGTTAGGCTAATGTAGCTATAGAGACTCGCTAGAAAATCGCTGAGCTAGGCTGAGAAATTCTCCTTAATTCACCATACTTTCCGGACCTAGAACAATCCGATTATCACCTGTTTTTCTTCCTACAAAATTTTTTGAAAAAATTCAAAAATGAGTCATTCTACAAAAATGGAATTCACAATTTATGGAAATTATATTTTGAGTATAATAAATTTATTGAAAATGTATTATTAACTTTTAATTTAAAAACGAACAGAGCTTTTCGGTAGACCTTATATGTGCTGTATATCGTCCTCCTGATAATTTTGTTGACGAATGTGCTGAAGAGCTTTCTAATTCTTCAAGTATTGCACATCGCTATAGCAAAGGTATTATTGGTGGTGACCTCAATGTAAATTTGCTTCACAGTAACCTTCCCTTCCTTAAATGTTGTCGATTCTCTTCCCACGTACTTTTATTCTGCTAATCCTTACTATTGAATCTCTTTTTGGTAACCGATAAAGAAAATGTGTTATTCTATGACCTAATTACCCCTCCGAGCATATTTGATATTCGATTCATGATTTATAATGCTTCGTTTGATAACACTGACCAGCTGACCATATTGACTTGTTTAGCTTGGTAAATGAATCTCTGTCACAATGTGCTCGTGGTTCTGTAGATTTTTGATTTTGATATTAGATGTAATTAAAAAATAATAATAATAATAATTTATTATTTTTGTTTCCAGAAAATCTCTCTCGAACAGTTCCTCAAACTCTTATGGAACACGCTGAATTTATTGCAACATTTTGTTATGGAATTATGGCACAAGCAATTCGTTCAGAAGCCGATAAGCATATAATTGAACTTTGTAGCCGAATCATACTGAATCTTGCCCGGTATGATAAAAGTAACGCAGATCATACATTCCAAGAACATGGCCTTGTCACGATAGCTCAAATGCTACTGCGATGGTGTGATAAGGATTGCGGAATTTTTAATACTCTCTGCACTCTTATATGGGTCTTCGCACACTGTCCGGAAAAGGAAAAGGTTTGAAACATATTTGTCAATTGATGATATGCATTCGGAGTTTACATATGTTTTATAATTTTTTAGAAAATCAGAGCATTTATGACTACACACGAGGCAATTTTTATGGTCCGTGAAACAAAAAAGCTTGTTTTACGGAAAGAAAACATGCGAAAGAACGTCCGAAAGCCCAACGTACCGAAATTACAGAAATCACCGTCGTCTATATTTCGACGATTATATCCTAGCCTTGAACCAGACTTTGGTGTGATAAAAACTAAACCGTACATCTTCAATTGCTCGGTTTTTGCATTTGATACAGTTTTATCGACTTTAAAAATAGACTTAGTGTAGAAAAAGAGTTGCGGTTGCATACGTTACAGTGTGTGGAATGGTTTTGATATTACTCTTATCGCCTGTAAGGGTTTACTGTTACTACCATTTTTTTTCGCCTTCTTTAAGGTATATTATTTTAAATTTATGCAATTAATTAAAAGTATCATTTCTCAGTTATGTGTTTTATATATTTTAAATAGTGTAGCAATAAATTTTGTAAAATTGTTTCATAATACTGTATTTCTATTACTCTAAGTATCCTTTCATTTTTCAGTGTCAAGTGGCTTATAAGAATCTAACTGAAATGGTTTGACAAATGTTGTAATACCTTGAATGTTTCACATATCTCGGCTGGAGTAATTTTTCTATATTTCGATTTTAGATGACTAATTTACTCTATTGTATTTTTCACATTCACACTTTGTGGCCGTTTACGTGCCGACCAAAATTCAAGCAGAATCGTATGCAAAGCCCAGATGTTGAAAGCCAAAATCATCCAAACTCCCATGTAGATGTGTTCAAGAGCCAATACACATCCGTACGAGAAATGTGTTCAAGGTCATTAAGGAGATCGATGTCTCTGAAGCCGCAGGTCCTGATGGTTTCTCGCCCTTGTTAATTCAAAGCTGCGCTTCATCTTTGGCTAAACCTCTACGCAAACTATTCTACTTGTCTTATTCGACTGGTAAATTTCCAACTGCTTGGAAACTAGCTTAGTTCAGCCTATTTCCAAGAAATGAGAGGGTAGCGATACCTCAAACTATCGACCAATTGCAATCACTTCGATTTTTTTAAAGGTTTTTGAATCGATCATTAACGTCAAATTAATGAAGTATCAAGAGACCAATCAACTCATCAACGATCGCCAATATGGGCTTCGGACTGGACGCTCATCTGGAGACTTGCTGACTTTTCTTATGGATCGTTGGAACCCTAGTCCTCACAATTTTGGCGAGTCCAAGATCGTTGCTCTAGATATTTCAAAGCCTTTGATAGAGTATAGCATCCAGCCATTTTAGCTAAATTTAAAGCACTTGGTGTCTCACCTCCTCTTCTATTATGGATTGAAAGCTTTTTATCCGGCCGCCTAATACAAAGTCAAATTCAAATTTATTATTATTAACATAACTATTGTACAATTAAAACATACATCTTTTTTATTTGTACAAGAAAATTAAAATAAAAGCAATATGACGTAAGTAGTATGTACCTACTAGTGGAACAATTGCATAATTAACTAAAAATATAAAAAAATTACAATATAAAGTAAAAAAAAAAGTAATGCTAACTACTAAAAAATTAAAAAAATCACTACTTCTAATTGTAGCTACATACAATACAACTAGATGGCGTTTCATCCGAACTTCACCTTACAAATGTTGGCGTGCCCCAGAGAAGGGACCTCTCTACATTTCTCTTCTTAATGTTCATTGATGATCTGCTTTCCCTTACTTTCAATCCCATTCATAGTTTTGTCGATGATAGTACGCATGATTTCGCTTACTCCTTTGAAACTCCTGCAAACCCCAGAGGGAATGCCACATCTGTCAAACGAGATTGCATGATTAGATCACTGAATAACCTTGATAATATCCTCGCTTGGGGCAAAGCGAAGCGCCTCGAATTCAATGCATTCCCAAAGCTGTCGTCATCTCTTTTTAAAACAAAATCATAATTTTTCCACTCCCGTTTCTTTTGATGGAGCATTAATTACTGATTCACCGCCACTAGCATTCTTGGCATTAATATTTCCAGTAAGATAAGCTGGACAGGTCTCTTTTTTTCTGTTGCTAAAGAAGCATCGAACTGTCTTGAATTTCTGAAAAGGTGTACGAACCAGTTCAGCCCGTCAAATCTAGGTCTCTTCTACAAATCCTATATCAGATCTAGAATGGAATACAATTCCCATATATGGCCCGGGCCACAGTCTTAGCTTCATTAGATATTGTCCAGAAGAGATGCCTTTCTCTCACTACATGCTTGGTCAATGTTCTGATGAATTATCTAGTCTGATCCCTTGTAGGATGATTCCTGCACACAAAACTCGCGCTGCAAACCGCACACATCCTTTTACCCTTCAAACTACTTTCGGCCGTACAGTTAAATTCTGTGATGTTTTTTATCTTGACCTTGAATGTGGAATCTACTATCATCTGTCCTTCCTCCGGAATACAATCTGCGAAAATTTGCATTATAGGTATCCCCTAAGTTTGGCTTAAAAATAATAATAATAATAAAAAAAGACAAAAATCCCGGAAATTACCGGAATATAAACAAATCTCGGAAATCAATCTTAAACATTAAATTTTCGATTTTCGAATCCGTTCAACACGTACTTTGTGAGCTCCCCGCTCTGGTGAATAAAAATGGTAGTCTATTATCAAAGAACATATGTCTTAACAGGAAGCTTCAGCTGGCCTCTAAAAATGCACAAATTGTATGCTTATTTGTTGATGCGGTCGGGTGTAAACAGACGGGAAGAAGCAAAGATTTGAGACAGAGAATATTTCTCTGTTCTCTCTGTCTCCGCCACCCCATAGCTAGCTGTACATGTACACAGGGCGATGCCAGCCATGCACATAGTTTCATGTTTCACTTTGTGTATAAGAGTCCTATATGAAAACTATTCTCTGATTTTATTGACTCTAGATGAAATAAAAATTGGCAAATTCAGTGGACGATGTTGCAAAAAGTATTGGCATCAAAAGCGTTATATTAATAATGGAAATTCGACTGGCGTAGTAAAAAAACATGTATTATGTGCTCTGCAACCGGCTGATGCGATTTTATTGGGTCGAAGCATGGGCTTGAAGGATACCATATCAATAATAACATACGTCCACGAAGAAATTCCTAACCTGAGGACAGAAGAGATGTATAAGACAATTTTGGAAAAAGCTGAGAATATTGTAGAAAAAAATCCAGAAAAGACAAGTATAGGCAACACAACTGGAGGACTTCGTGCTGTATGATAAGTAAGATGAACCATCAAAAAATTTCAGGGATAATTTAAGCTCCGCCATTTAAAGCAGAATATTATAAAAGTGTAGACATAATAACAGCTGGGATGAAAAAAAGGCTTGCAGACAAAGAAGATCTACTAGATTCCACTTTTATATCTTGATGAGTTGTCAAAGTTTAGATCTGTTCAACAAATAAATATATAATTATTGTGAATAATGAGAAAAAATCAAATCTGTAATTGCAATTATTTTTTTGGTATTAAAATTCCTTCCAAAGAAGAGGCTACTATTGTGAAAAGGTACTTGAATTAGTCGAATGGTCGAGGAGATCAGAGCGAAAAAAATATTAGATGTTCTATACCGACAAAGGGAATCCAGGTATACGTATGAACTGTGGCAACATTGGGATGTATCACTGCTTCGTGCGAATCTACCTTTTCGACACTTTTTGCTATTAACAAGCCTAAAAGAATGTCAATGGCTCTCGAGATAATGGCAGGTTTGGTGTTTCATGCATTTGAACAGAAAAGAACAGAAAAAATAGATATTGAAGTGCTACGAAAATTCCACAATATGGTAAATCGAAGACTGCAGTTATATTGAATATTTTTACCATATTTTGTTTCTTCTTTGGTCCATTTATATCTTTTTATTGAAGGTACCTGTTTCAGTTCACCTATAAAAACATGTGATAAAATGATGGTTCTAGAGCCAACACATCCCAGATGTACCTAAAATTTGCATCCTACTTCAAATTTGCGATGCCCTACCTATAATTTGGCTCTAGCTACTGGCCTGTGCTCAGACAAGTAAAAAGTGTTTTCATTGCTTTTTTACATAGGCATTTCCACAGAGGCAACCGGTTCAATCCTGTTCTTAAGAATCGCTTTAAGAGGTATGCCAAATGATGGGCGAAGAACTTTTTTGAAGGTGTCTTTTCAAAAGCTTTTATGAGCTTTTTGAATAATCATCGCAGTGCTTCTTCCTTAATCTCATGAAAGAAAGTAGGGTGCTTGCGCTTGCTTGTGATTATTTGTGGTATTAAATTGTATGAAGGTGATTAGATAAGCCAATATTCTCCCGTCCAGAAATTATTGTAGATTTTGGGAACCGAAAGACTGAGAACTCTTTGGAAAGCTACTGCTAAGTTTAAAAACACATTTAAGTCTAGAAAGTTATTTAACAGTTATATATGTACTCATTTGTTTCCACCAGGTTTCACAAATACGAATTACATTTATGAAATCATAACGTGCCACGTGGTATACCGGAAAGCATATTGGTCTATCTTCTACTTACAAGGAAACTATCCGAGGTATCCACCTCCGATTTTGATGAAATTTAGATGTGTTGTGGAACTTTGAAATGTATGGGGGGGGGGGGTCTATCGTTCAAAAGTTCTTATGGCAGATAACAAAATACGTATATAACTTGTTTTTTAAAGCCATACAACATATCTAAATTTCATTAAAATCGGATGCGGACACCTCGGGTAGTTTCCTTGTTAGTGGAGCGATTAGCTTTGGGTAAAGAAACTATTGACATAGACAAACTAATAACATACAAAGACTGGCCACGTAAAATAAAATATGCAACGTTTTTCTCGAATATAAAATCGACATGCCTCCATGATGCCTCAACTTGCACCTGATGACGTAACCAAAGGGGAAGGCAGCAATGCCTCGCTCCAATATAAAATCCACGTTGCCTCGACCCGATGTAAAGGCCGCTACACACGCTCAAGGAATTCTGTGGATTTGTGCATGACCCAGTCATTTGATTTGCAGGGTGTATTTGCGAAGCGCACAAGCCATATAAAAATACTTCTGCTAGCGCACAAGCAGGAGCTTGTGAAGCACACACCTATTGTTAAGGGATTACGCATTGCTTTGGAAACGCGCGGCTATGGTTAAGGTCAACGTATTGTTATAGCACGTATCTTTACCTGATCTATGTAAGTTAAATTAAGTTTTTTAAACCACTAATATCAATATGAGGAGTACGCTCCGCGCCAAGCGCAAAGAAACACACACGCAGGCAGGCAGGCACACACACACACACACATATATATAGGCAGGCTGCCAGGGGCACACACACACACACGCGCGCGGAGCGAAGATGCGCAACTTCTTGGACACAGCTGGTGTTGAGGCAATTAATTTTTGTAGAACATTGAAATTGTAATAACTAGTTAATTTATTTATTTACAATTTATTGATTTTATTTAATGATGGGACGAATATTTAAGCCGTTCCTCTGATTAAAAAGAAAATCTTTTCACAACGCTTTCGATGGATAACACAAGAAATTCACACTCTTCTTGCTGCAAGAGAATTCCTCTTGCATCGCTATAAAGTCTTATGAGATCCTTCAGCTCATCATCGATATAAAAGTGTCCGAAATCTTGTCACACTAAAACTCAGGCAAGCCAAAATCATATTTTGCCTCTGAATTGAACCCAAGTCTATCTCCAAAAAACCTGTGGCGAAATTTACGCTTTATGGGAGTGGCAGGTAAGGATGAGAACATATATTGGATCGACGCTGATTGCTTGAATGAACATTTCACCTCCTCGTCTCCGATCAATCTGTTGATCAGGGCCGAAATCAAGAACTGGCTATAAGTCACTATGAAGGGTCTGCATTCCGCTGCATTGATCATTTTAATGTATTTTTTCTTTAATGGCAGTGAAATCCACTGCAACTTGCTATGATTTAATTCCTCTTAAATTCATCAAGTTAATTGCTTCCTTCATTGTTTGTACATTGGTGTACATCTTTAATGTTTGCCTTACCACATCGCAGTGCTACACTATTTGGAAAAAAGCTCGTATTATCCCCATCTATAAAAAAACCGTTCCCCTCTTCTAAAAAAGTCTACCGACCAATCAGCATACTCTGATATTTCAGTAAAGTGTTCGAGAAAATAATATATAACCAAGCTGTTAAGTTTATTGACCAGAACAAGTTCTTATCGCCTTGACAATCTGGGTTCTGTAAAATGAACAGTTGTGAAACCGCTCCGTTAAAAGGAACATCTGATATTTCCGAAGCCCTTGATCAGGATTTTCTGACGATACTTGTTCATCGCGACTTTAGTAAAGCGCTTGACTCTGTCGATCATACTCGCCTTCTTTATAAACTAGCTAGCAATTTAAATTTGTCTTCATCTGCTGTTAGCCTCATTGGGAGCTTCCTTTCGCATAGACAACAAGTCGGAAAAGTGCGTAACATAATATCGCAGTTTCGCTCTATTGAATGTGGAGTTCCCCAAGGCTCGATTCTTGGTCCTTTCTTATTCAGTTTATTTTTATATGATCTACCCAATATTTTTCTGGACGTATCTATTCATCTATATGCTGATGATGTGCAGATTTACCACAGCAAACTAATTGGGTTACAAGAAGACTGCACTGCTCGTATAAGTGAGGATTTGCATCGTATATCTGAGTGGTCAGTTAAAAATGGGTTGATCTTAAATGCCAATAAGTCGAGTTGTAAGCATATTAATAGAAATGCTCTTGATCCATCAGATATCCCTCCTGTTTTACTTAATGGTGTTATCTTACCGTATCAAAACTCCGTCAGAAATCTAGGAGTTGAACTGAATGCTAAACTTTCCTAGTGTAGTCATATCACCAATATTAATTGCAGAGTTTATGGATCCTTGCGCCAGTTATGGGTCCATGGATATCTTCTCTCAACTGAGATGCGCATGAAATTAGTAAGAACACTTATTGTATCTCATTTCATGTACGGTATCCTATTATTTCCAAAGTTGGACTCAGTCTGCCGTAGAAGACTTACAGTACCATTTAATGACTCTATTCGATTTGTCTATAAACTACCGCGTACTACTCATATCCCAATGCATTGAAGCTCTGTTCTTGGTCACTCACTAGATACTCAGCCTGAACATCGTGCTCTGTTGTTTTTGCATAAATTACTATTTAATAAGTGTCCCGAATATCTCTACAAGAAATTAAGATTTATGCATTCATCCAAAAGTATTGGCTTTCTTCTGCCTCGATGTAACTCACATTATGGCGAACGCTCTTATTTTGTTCAAATCCTACGTAAGTGGAATCTACTACCGTTTGACCTAAGCGATTAAAGTCCTTTTCATCTAATTAGTGTACATCCTGGTTCGTCTTTATTTCTTTTTTATTATACTTGTATAATTTCTATTAGATCTTAATTTTTCATGTTTTTTATTTGATTTATATAATTTTTACTATTATTATTTTTTTTTCTCCTTTTCCCTTCTTTTATACATATATGTACTAAAATCTCTTTCCTGTAATTAGGTTTAATCTGCTTGCTATTCGACAATTATATTTTCATTTCAATTTTATGTATATAACGTTAGTCTTTATTGGTTATTCTGTATATTTAAATTCCACTTCTTATCTGTATGTTAACAAGATTATATAAGCTTTATACAGTAGCCAGCAATAAAAGCATTATCTTATTATGTCAGAGCGTCATCATTGGAACAGCATAAGCAACAGACACTGCGTCCGCGTCAGCATCAGCAACATCATTCGCGACCGCTTCTCGTGACAAAGTCACATTAGGTCTGTCCGCGTACTTTTCAAGTAAAAACATGAAAAATGTCAAAATGTATGATAAAGAGAGAAATTGAGAGTGACCCTCACAAAGTATGCGAACGGCTTCGAGTCAAAACTTGCAAAAATTGGAAATATTCGGGATCTGTAAAATTTTCCTAGCACTTAGTACAATAAACAAATTTAATTTACCACTTTGAATACTTTCTTGGAGAATATTCTACTTATACTGGAGGAGGAGTAACAGGTTTTTCCATTTTTTTTAAAACTATAAAAACTTAAAAAATAACTAAAAACTTTAAAAATAACTGAAAACCGGCGACGAGCTGTCAAAACTGACACTTTCGAAGTTTTTACTCGACGATTTTTCTCGAGTTAAATCAAGTAATAAGTTGAACGGAAGGGAAAAGTGACGTCAACAATTTCTCTCTCAATTTTCGAGTACGCGAACGCCTTCGAGTAAAAACTTACAAAAAGTTTTACAAATTTGTACTTTCAAGCTAGTACGCGAACAGACCTATTGTAAGTCAGGTTTTAGACTCGAGACGCGGTCTCTAAAATTCAAGTTTTAAATTTAAAAAAATTTTATTAAGAGAACTATTGTACAATTAAGAGGCGGCGGAAAAGAAGACTGTGAAGCGCAGGGCTCCCAACTTGAAAAGTATCGAAGAGGAAGTCATGCATACTTGATGGAAGAAATTTGTTGAATCTGAGTATTGGAGTTTTGAAGTATTGATAATCGCTTTGGCATCTCCCACGAAGGTACATAAGTAAGGTAGTATGACTGAAAGATATCGCATGCACGAATTGTTACCTCTCACGGCGAGATAACTATACCTTAGTGACATAAAAATTGAGATTTTTGACTCTGTGGATACTGTAGTAGGGTATGAAAGGCAAAGAGATCATTATACAAAGAAGTTAAGTACTCATAATAGTAAGAATAATAAAACCTCCGACATATTCCCAATGGCACGGAGCGAAAAACGAAGAAACGAAGTTATGAAGGTTGATAAATGTTGGAAATCGAGTATGTATGTTAGCAGCGCTTATATACCTATTATGCATGGTATACTATAAGATTACTGGTGTTAATCTCTAGCCTCTCCAACCTTGAATCGGGCATATCTTAAACTTCGCGAGGGCCCCGCTGACAGCGCCCATTTGGATTTGTGTTTGCCAAAGTCATACCAATTGTACAAAGTCATACCAATTGTGTAGCCGACATTGCTAACTTGGTACTTGGGGTTGAGGATCCCCAGATAGTGCTGCAATTAGTACTACTATTCGCCTCAACGTGGAGAAGGCCCCTTTGTGGGAGCATCGTAGTGGTTGCGGTGGCCCATATGCTGGCATGACTAAGGCGGACATTCTTCTTTGAACAGAAGAGTATATCCTGTTGTATAACTGCATACTGCGTCCGAGGATTTGAAGGATCATCGCTTATTAATGAATGCTTCGAGGATTGACTTTCGGCGTGGAGTTGCGCTACTAAGCCAATCGGGTCCCAGACACAAAGATAGGGAGAGACTTTAAATAGGTCTTGCTTCGAGCAATAAGTCCAATGTCAAGCATAAACTGACATAGACTGGTACTCCTGAGGCAGAATATAATATATTCTGTCCCTTGAGGGCGTTGATTGTCGCTTGTCTACTAATCTGTGCATTAAGACTGCCGTGAGATTAAGGCTTAATAGCTAGGTGCTCACGTTAAACCTTGACAACTTTCTGTACAATTAAGACACACATCTTTTTTATATGTACAAGAAAATCAAAATAAAACAATATGACTGTTGATTAGCAAAATCGGATAAAAGTGCGTTTATGTAGGTAGTACCAGCCGCGGATCTAGCATTGCAATTAAATTTAGCAAGAAAAAAAAACAAAAAAATGATGATGATGATGATAATTAACCCAAATAATTAATTTAAAAACATTTATTCCGACATACCCATTTATTTATTTATTGTTTATAGCTCTCTCTCAGTTGGTACTTGTTGCTTAGACCGAAAGACAACGCTATATAGAAGTGAGCCCACTTTCTGCAGTGTATTTCTGTGGACGTTATCAGTCCATATTATACATGTCAGTGGTTTTACATAAGAACGCTGCAAATATTTTAGAATGTTAGGAGTTTGGACTAAGTTAGGGTTCTGATGTGGTAATCAGGGAGTCTGGTTCGTGGCTTGGGTAGTGTTTCTCGAGGGTTTTGGATCACCCAAAGTTGGGGTCCCAAACTCAAACTCTGAGAAAAACCTATATACATACATCACATGCATACAATAATATTCATTGAAATAAATTTTTATTTTTTTAAAAAATATTTTTTATAATTTTTTGAACTTGAATTATATAAAGAAAAAGAATATAAAATAAAAAATATATTTTTTCAAAAAACTCAATTAATTAAATATTTTTACTTTAGCTTTTTAGGAGGTGGGGTCATGAAATTCTACCGCCTTTTTATAAACATAAAAACTCGCAATAAAAAAAAATCAATTAATATTAAAAAAGTGCAATTTCTTGAATTGGAAAATTCTCAAAAATATTGTTACGTGCAATAGAAAGAGACAACTGGTGACATCTACTGGCAATAAACAACTTCAGGTTCGGAGAGTAAATGACTTCAGGTTCGGAGAATCGATTATGAAAGTTCAGGAATAGAACAAATAGAATAGTCAAGAAGCTTTTGGAATAGAACACTCCAGAATAATCCGGAGTGTTTCTAGGGTATAAATATAACAGTTGTCATCGCCAGAAAAAGAGTCTTGTTTTAGACGTTGCAGTGTTAAGAAGCGAAAGTAATAAAGAAGCGATAGTGTGTAATTAGATTGCGATAATTGAAAGTACAGTGTTAGCGATAATTAGAGTTGAGTTGATTAAATAAATGTTTGTGAACTTTATATGATTTAAGTGTAATAAAGAACTTATATATTAATTATTTAATATTGTGTTTTAAATAACGAACCAAAGGCCACGCTCGCAACAATATAAAATCATGAAAATTATTTAAAAATGTTCATAAAAAACAAATCAGAAGTTCCTGAATAAATCCAAGAAATCCAGAAATTGTGTAGTTAAATATCGAATTATAAATCATCCTTTACTGCATTAGATTTAGTGGAAATCTTATAAGAATTATCAATGCAGAACAAAGAACACACGAACATTTCCGATCCGTATGAAAGCTTTGCAGTTCTTTAAACAGGTAAAATTTTTATTTAAAACACTTCATGTTCTGGGAATATGATATATTTATAGTTTAAATAATACAAACTATATATATTTAATTAATTATTTTTTTCGCTACTCCACTCTTGCACAATAAACAAGTGACTCTAAAACAACGATAAGGTTTTTATGCAATATATTTAGATATTACAGCGAATGTAATCAGTACTCGTTCTCCGTCTTTTACGCAGAATATGATAAAATTAATAAAAATATTCCATTAGGCCAGAATTTCCAAATATAGTCAAACACCAAAGTACATACAGTCAATTAGATGTTTATATCTCATATACATATATATATATATTTTTATATATTATATTATATACTTAGCATTATACATGCATTACTTTATTTATTCTACTTTTACCCAAATACCAATAGCACGAGCATCGGTTTTGGACTAATGAAGAACACTATAGCTGTAACTATGTAATAATAATAATAATAACAATGATTAGACATGCATATACTGAATGGCATTATAATGTGATTCGTGTTAAGATACTAAAATATTATACTTTAGCCTTATTCTTCTCTATTATTACTTTACATATTTAATACATTTATTTTAGTTTTTGTTTATTTCTGTTTAGATTTTTTACGTGTCTTTATATTAAAGGAAAATATAATTGAATGGTTTTTCTCCATCACTGCAAAATATTTTATTTCAATAAAAGTAGAATTAATGTAGTAAAAATGTTTAACGTCTTCCAAGTCCGAAATCGTACATTGGATGAGACGCTCTTCTTTCCATTACTTCATTATCTGAAATGCCACGTTTACCCAGTCCAAAGCTGTAGGGTCGTCCTCTTTTGATGTCTGCAAAAACAAAACAAAAATATGCTTGATTTTATTATAAAAAATTAAATTTTGGTATTTTGGTTTAATTAGAAGTAAAAAGCATGTTCAGCGGAATATATCATGTCTTCATTTTACAAATTACTTTAAAGGTTCGAAAATCGGAATAGAAGCCAGATGAAAAAAAAAATATATTCACCATACAATTTTTTCAACTTCCTGTTCCAAGTAAAAGAGGACTCTGCGGATACTGATCTCGACGAGAGAAAATTTAAAAGGAGAAGAGAAATTTCATTTCCATAGGGGAAGTGACTTCGATTTTTCGGCTGTAAATAAGTTCATAAGCAAAGTAGAGTTGTGTTTTTGTTATTTTTCGTTTAATTTTATATTGTTTATCCGACTAAAAAGTTATTACCGTATTGATAACAAACATGTAGCAAAAAGGGGGCCGGTTTCAAGGGAGTGGGAGGGGGAGGACTTACTTCAATTTTAATCGATCTTTCCACGAAGTTAATTGCGATTGGAGAAAGATAATAATGAGACTTCAATTTATTGAATTAGCTGGGTTCTTTTGATTCCGTGCAGTGCAGAGCACAGGGAATTGTAGAAATTTTTTGAAAGTATATAGAAAATAATCAAATTGCCATGACTTGAATGCTTGAAAAATGTCAAAATAGAACTTGATTTGATAAAATTCGGGAGAAAATTTGGCAGGTTTAGCGTTTTGTTAGAATTAAAGTCATGCACCTTGATTATTTTCTCTATACTTTCAGATTTTGTTCTACTTCTGGGTGTTTTTGGTGTTAACCGTCAGGCTAATTTTGTTCTCGATTTGCCAGAGCAAAACCCTCGAGAATACTTCCCAAGCCATGAAACAGAAGTCTATATGTATGCGTTGTGAGTCCGTTTTCTAAAATATTCTATTTTGATGCTTATGGACAAGTGCCAAACATTGACTTTAAATATGCTATAGAGCCTAAACTACTATCCATACAGGAAAATAGTCTTCTAGTAACTTACAGCTTGGGTCCTTACCTTCCCAAAGGCTATACTTCTTAACAAAATAATAAAATAGTTTTGATTACAAAGTAACCTTATCATTTTACTCAACACCTCACAGCTGAGTGATAATTGCATGTGTATATGTGCAGCGGGAGTCCGAATCTATAGGCAGCTGCATTCGATATCATCAGCCCACGTGTAACGCCCACGGCATCCCATGACGGCATAGTGACGTTAAAATGATTACTCAGCTGAGAATTTTTGTTTGAGAAATCGTAGTCATTTGGTTAAGATAACTTTTTTTAAATAATTTTGTTAGGAAAGGTATGAGCATTTTATTACGGTTCGGAAGATAAGAAAGCAAGCTTAAGATTGTCAGAAAACCATTTTTCTGTATGAACAGTAGTTTAGGGCGGAGGAGCTATTCAAATAAAACTTTTGTCAGTTTCACATTAGATCACTGCAAATATTTTAGAATGTTAGGACTCCGTTGGGCCTCGCATGTGGTAAGGAGGCAATCTGTTTCATTGCTTGTGAAGTATTTTCGAGGGTTTTGGCCAGAGTCTGGCCGGCGAGAGTATGCTAACAATAGAAACTTCTTGAACAGCTGTTCAATACACCTTTATTCGTCAGTGTGTAAAACACAACAGTGAACCACTACACTCTTATTCACCATTGTGAAGAAAACAGTGTGCTTGCTTATTGAAAAATATAAACATTTCTCGTACAGAAAAAAACAAGTATATTTCTCTTTGTCACATACATGCTAAATTTCCTTAAATGATACATGCAATTCTTTCTTTCAAAATTTGCATTCATTTTTATTTATTTTTTTTTTTCAAATGACGCCTACTTTGATGGGTAATCTCTTTCTATTGAACAGCTGATCAAGATATTTCTCTTGTTAGTATACGCTCGCCGGTCATGCAACTCGTAACTTTCGAAGTTATCCTTTTCTGTTTTTGCTTGCCACTTTGCTTAACGCCGGGTTAACTGCTTACTGCTGCTTTTGACCGACGAGCAAGAGATATCTCTGGAACAGATGTTCAATAGAAAGAGAATACCCATCAGTGTAGGTGTCATTTGAAAAAAATAAAATAAAAATGAATGCAAATTTTGAAAGAAAGAATTACATGTATTATTTAAGGAAATTGAGCATGTATGTGATCTCCTGTTTCAAGTGGCACCAATTTTGATTTCAGAAAGTATGCTCTCACTGTCAGTGCTACCAACTGTCGTAAACTGGCGTTGTATTTAAATTATTTGGGAATTTACGTATATGCATGTCAGTGGGTTTTGGGATTTACCGAATTAACCACAAAAGTATTTGGGACTATTTGTATCGTTAAATTTTAATTATGAGTCGAGGGAAGTGTTTTTTACAAAGATTTTTACAAGCAATTTCTCGTTCCTAATCGTTACAGTTCATTGGGAAAGTGTGCTCTCACGGAAAGAGACAGGAATATGAAAGTGGTGCCATTTGCTTTCATGCATTTTTGGTTCAACAAGCAGTCATTTTGTCAGTGTGATTAGGTAATTTTGATTTTTGCTGTTTCCTTTGTGCAAAAGCACGAACCTGACATATCGGAATTAACAGCTTTTTGGTATGTCTCCGGATACCCCAGTGGCCACGATTCATCGGTAGCAAAGAAAAAACCCCCTCTCTATGCAAAATACAAATCAAATAAATTCGCATTATCCTGTGCCTTTCAGTGTACTACACGGAACCAAAATAACATAGCTATTCATAACTAGAAATTTTTTATCAATTACAAATTACAAAAAAAAAAATGTCAAATATTTCTGACAATTAACAATGTTGTAAAGTTAACTAAATTGCTCATTAAGGACGCCGTGTGTCGAGGACAAGTTCTTCACATCATTCTCATTCAGTTTTAAATTACTTAATTTGGAGTAGTTTCAACTGAATGGTAATGTGTTATGTGTCAGAATTCTCCCACGTCACGGAAGTATGAAAGTCAGCCAATATTTCACAAATACATATCCACTGTGTTGATTTTATGTCACTAATACTGTAAATATGTATTTCAAATTCAAATGCACTTTTCATAAATTACATCTTTAAATGCACGACTGTTTCCAAGGTCTCTATCTATCAGATCAGGTGAAAAGGTCTCTAAAGTGATACTAACGCAATTAGATACATTATCATTACAAAACACCTAATTGCAAATCGTTTCAAAAATCAAAAAATACTTACTTTCATCAAACGCTTCATTGTCATAGTTTGCACTCATATCTGCATAATCTTCATCATATCCAGATCGTTTTCCCAAGCCAAAGGAATAGGGTCTTGCTCGTTTACCTAGTCCAAAATTATACACTGGTAGTCTTTTAACACCAGCCCCGCCTGAAGTATATGTGTAGGCTCTTCTTCCGAGCCCGAAAGCGTATCGTTCTAAGCGCTTATCTATATTGTTGTCACTATCGATATTTCTTTCAGAATCTGATCGTAGGACTGAATTTATTCGCTGAGTGTCGCATATGACTAATGTGACGCAAAACGCAATAACGATAAATTGTCCGGGAAAATTTCTCATTTTCTTAACCGTGTAAGAAGATTTAATTACTTCAATATCACGTACTTGACCTGAAAAGAAAAAATTCATAAATTAGACTAATTTAGATTTAGGTAGATTAAATAAATTATCCATTTTAAAAAGAGACTGTTTATGAGTTTGCAAGCTGAACTCTCTTTAATTAGGATGGTCTCTATATTGCGTAAAACACAAACATTTTTTGGTTAGACAAATGAATTTATAGAATAGAAAAAATAACTTATTAGGTGTTAAGTAGGTACTACAAGAATACATGAATTATGTTTTTTTAGTACGAAAAAAAGCGGCACTAAGAATAAATCAATAAAAGTAAATAGAATAATAATAATAATGAAGTAAATAATATAAAGCTCAAATTATGAATTAAAAAATAGAAATAAATTAGAAATTAAAAATTACATTCGGAAATCTTACTGTACTATTCAACTGCCGTGGCCCGAACCTATATGCAGAAGCGGAACTGCATGGATCAGCAACTGGCAGGTCATTGTTATTATTGAGTGATTAAATTTTCAAGGAACACGACACAGCCTTTATTCGGTTATAGATATTACTTAAAACATAAGATTAAAATTAAAAAAAAAATTAAAATTGTCATATAAACATCTAAAAATTAGAACCAAGAACCTAAAATACATCAAGAATCTATCTCATAATGGTGCTACAGTGCGCTATCCGCTCCGTAAGTGTTTTCCATTAAGGCTTAAACACAAAAGCGACGACAGTGTGGCCGATGGACTTATATGCCATATACGCTCCATAAAACATTCCTAGAGAAAATTGTTCCTATGACCGCAATAGTCGTCTGCCGTCGTCGGCCTCTCTAGTCGTCGTAACTGAATTAATTCAATAAAGTGTTCGACGCCCGATGGCTACTGCAAATTCCTATGACCCTGTTTAGATGGGTCAGGATGCTGCCTCTGGCTCACGAAAACTTGTGGGTAATATAATGGTAAGGGACAGGAATAAAGCATCATCCTACCTACAGCTTTCATGCGGCAGAGGCAGAATACTGACCTGTCTAAACTATCAATGTAATACACGCTCCATAATACATTCCTGAAGAAAATTGTTCCTATTACTGCAATAGTCGTCGGCCGTCGCAATTGTGTTTAAGCCTTTACTGAGGGCATGTCTGAATCCAAGTCTTCATCTTATTATAACATCTGGTGACGTAATATCGAGTCAAGATCTATCTCAATCCATGAGCTGGTTTAGACCGTGCCATTACTAGTTTTACGTAAGTCTAGTTAAACAATTATAAAACCTTCTTAGCAATGGTTACTCTAAGTTATATGGACCGGTGATTGAAACATTTCCATCACCAACTTATAAAACCTTTAGGAACTTACTACCACGATAACCATTAGTTACGTTAAAAAACTCTAATATAACTACATCAACAATTAGTTATATTATAAAACACTTATATAACCACTCAAATTCTTATATAACCAAGTAACCATTATATACCCCTTATAAAACTACCCATCACCTTCAGTCACCAAAAATTGGAAAAATTGTTACTTGGGTAAGAGTGATTGGTTTTTATAATGATCACCGTTGTTAGTAAAGGGCCACTATACATTTTACGATTTTTTTTTTGGAATATGTATTACAGAAAGCTCCCAATTTTTATTAAAACCACCACCATTACTGAATGTTGTCGGGCTATATAAAGATAACCACCGATACCAGAATAAAAATTGATTACCAATCAGTTATAAAATGTGGTGATGAAAGCAATTATAAAACTTTCTTGTATATGTATATTCTAGTAATTGTTGCTCTAAGTTAAGTAGGCCGGTGATTGAACTATTTCCATTACCAAATTATAAAACCTTTAGTAACTTGCATCCATGATAACCATTAGTAATCTTAAAAAACTCGAAACCAATTGGTAATTCTTATATTTATTACCGAGTAACCCTTATGTACCCCTTATATGTAAAAGTAACCATCACTTTCAGGCACCAAAAATTGGATAAATTGTTTCTTGGGTAGTAATTCAATTATATCAAAATTAATTTTTTTTTAATGCAATTCCTTTCGAAAGCTCTTTGACCATTTGGAATATACACAATGCTACAAACTTAAAAAATTCCCTGTGGTAACCTTGATAGCTCACTTTTCGTGGCGCGTGAACGCGTTTTCAATTTATCTAACCGAAAGACAGTAGTCGAAATTTTTCTTCAAATTTGTCAAAAAATCATCGTTTCGAACCGAACTTGTTGAAATTCTTTTTATTAAGCGCCCAAATCGCCTCACTGCCGTGGGACACACAGCTTTATTGTTATAGGCTTAAACATAAGGTTATGCAATAATTTTTTTTTTCAATTTCAATTCTTTTTATTAAATTCGGACGATTTCTAAATGCTTTTCTACTCAAAACTATTCTATTAAGCTTTCTTTATTGTGATGTTTCTTCCAAATATAATAAAACACAGATTGACCAGAAACAATGTATACAGATAGGACCTTAGTATTCAAATGTTTCAAAAAGAAACGAATTACTGTATATATGTATATACATAAACATCGCCTTTAAATGTATTCTTAGTACTTTGCTGCTTGAATAAAAATTATTTTTCTCGAAGCCATTAAAGAATTATTAATAAATAAGTGAATTATGTCTGATAATTATTCACAAAATGAAATTTTCGAGGCTGATATTGTCTTGTTTAATTTACGTTTTCTTACTGGTTTAACATTTTATAGGGCAAGCCCGCAGCATTTTTAAAAATATTACGAATATTTTACATTCCGCAAATGATTTTAAGGGACTTAGTAAGGATGTTAAAAAAAAAAAAAAAAATTGTCTCCCCGTCATCTCGGGATCTTTTGCAAACTTCTTTTCCCTAACGACTTCCGGCTGATACAAAGATGAAAGTATGAAACCTTTTAAAACATTCCTTTAAGATTTGCAGTTATTCTAATACGGTTGATGACAACAATAAAAAATTATATCCTTTTCTAAAATTAAATAGACTTAGCACAGTTTTTCTCTGCTTCCTGTCTTATAAAAACGATTCCCTCTCATTTTTATAAGTTGTGCGGAAAGAGGTGAAAATTCTCTTTCTGTTTGACTTATTTATTTGTACGCACCTAGACGCATGTTTTATTTTCCACTTTATGTTTTAAAGGAAAAATTAATGGTGGGTGAAAATTAGTTTAATTAATTGAGAAAGTGTTGAAATATAATTTATTTATTTTTTATAATTTTTCATTATTTTTTATGTACATGGTTCGAATTCATTTTTATTATTTGAAAAGCCTCTCATGCACATGTTTCAGCTAAATTAATTGCATTTCGAATATTTGAGGATGAAAAAATACAAAACAATGGAAAATATCGAAATTTTGGGAAATGCTAGGCTTAAAATTTATAAAAGGACTTGAAACATTGAAAGAATTTTGAAAGTAAAAATAATAATTTTTGAAAGAATTAAACATTGTTTATTTCTGTTCATTTTAAAATTACCCAGTACCTATTAGAACGAATAACAAAAACCAATGCTTAATTGAGTGGATAATTCGTTTAATTATATGTATTATATAGTTATACAGAGTATTCCAGATATGTATGTAAGTTAAAGTATACCTTATGAGTTGATGAAAAATTGTAGAAGCACTTTTCTAGGTGATGCTCTTTCGAAATTACACGACTTTAGAAGTCAAAATCGCTTACGACTTCCTAGAGGCCTCTTCGATTTTAGGTCTGTTAATTTCAAACAATAGCCGAAAGTGCTTTCGAATTATGTATAACTTGTTGCTACCAGTTTTATTCCAATAAAACTAATTGTATGGTTTTGAAAAAAAAACTAATGGATTTTCAAGAAAGAGTCCTTGTGACAAATATTTTCATTACAAGCTCATATATCTATTTTCATCAACTCATAAGGAGGAATAACGTGGTATACTTAAGCTTAAGATACTTTTATCTCAAATCAAAACTGTATTAACTAACAAAATGAAAATTTACCGTAGAGCCAAAAGAAGTTTTATTTAAAATTATTTTTTGTGAGCACTACGAAATACCTTTTCTTTTCATTAGATTATTTTTTTTCCCCCTTTGAGTTACTAATTCATCATGTTACTTATAATGTACAAAAATTGTAAGAAATTGGGTTTTTTTCTCTTAAAAAAAAATGAAATAAATTCATTTTTGATCTGGTTAAGAAGTGTATTGAGACTTTTCTGTAGACATTATCAGCATTTACTTTAATTTTCTATTGAAATCTATGCTATTAAATTCGTTGTCATCAAATGTTACCTTAAAGTATCGAATCACCGCAATTTCATGCTTGAATTGCAAGCACAGGATTTTTTCAGGTTCTGATTTTGCGATGGGCAATTGTTTGTCCAATTAAGTAGTTATATCGAAGTTATGCATTGGTTGGTTGTGGACAGAGTTGTATGATATTCAAGTGAATTGTTACTCATTACATATCACAGTACCAGTACTTATACTAGAAATAAATTTACCAGTAACAGTGAGTATTTTTTATTGGTACTTGAAATGTTTTGAATGCCAGTACGAAAACTGGTACTGGTTTGTACAAGTAGTTGACAGTACTTACCAGTACTTCTCAGTACTTTTCAGTACTCGCCAGTACCTTTCAGTACTCGCCAGGTAAGTATTTATCAATTAATCATTTTATTTAGCCGCCTTATTTAAGCAAGAAATATGCTTTGCACTCTTATGTGCAATGCAAGCAGAACTGTAAAAATTTGTTTTCTACATATATTCCTCATTGCGAGCGAATTTTAAAAACGAGTACGTACAGCAGCCGTTGCTCTTATAAGGTCTTAGTTTTGAAAAATAGAATTTTATTTTCGGCAAAAATGGCAGTGCTTAGGAGTGGAATGTGGAAATATCTAAATTTAAGAATAGTAATAAGTTCTTTGAAATGGCGTTCATAACTTTTTCAAAATTATATTATTATCGCTCGAAGGTGTCTAACGATAGATATAAAATACCATTGCTACAAATCTGGCAAAATTATGAAAATTACTTGTAGGAGACAAAAACTTGATGGTTATTATGAGGATTTTATTTCAACATAAAGAAGAATATGATATATGAGACGGATTTGAAAGACTGCTATGTAGGGTACATATGCGTCTAAGTAATTATAGTAAACTAGAAAATACATAAAGGGTGGAAAGTTACTGTCAGTCTTAATTGTAGTTGTGCTCTTCCACAAGAAAACGATCAAAAAGTGCTTGTTTTGGGCTATCTCCGATTTGGATTAAACTTTCACAACTTGTAGGGAATACCAAAATAGCTCATTCATATTTTTTTGTTTTCCCCTACCATCCCCTACTCACCCACTATGGAGGTTATTATTATTATTATTGGGGGAAGCAGGCAGGACTTCCGCCTCTCATTTAGTCACCGCGACCTATAAGTTCTTTTGTGACATTACCCCTAAATGCTCTAGGGCGCCCATTCGAACTTAAGGTGATTTCATAAAACCTATGATGCTCTTGGGGGCCATTTTTCCGACATCCTCTGGCAGTGGGAATGCCTTTCCTAGATGTTTTAGCCTTATGCAGCATAGAGCTTCACATCCACACAGCACATGTTCAGCGGTTTCTTCCATACAGAAGCGACAAGTCTCATCATCGATCTTACCCATTTTTTAAAGATAATATCTAAGTGGGCAATGCCCAGTAAATTGGGAAGTTATGAGTTTTAATTCCTATCTGCTGAGTATGAGGAATGCTTTTGTCCTCAATTGCGAATACTTTATAAACTATATAAACCATATCTATCTTATTTAATAAATAAGAAAATATATCTTTTAATGCCTTATACTTTAGCAAACGAAGACTGAAATACTTTTTGTTGTATTTTATATTGTGGTAAGATGGTTTTCGTTATAAGTACAAAGTTTTAGGCCTATATGAAATATATCTTTATACTTTGACATTAATGAACTAATAAAAAAGGAATGAAAAAAATTGGTCATTTTATTTATAATTTAACATTGTTGTTGTAGGATTTTAATTAATTCTGGGTTTTAATACGTTGATGGGATTGTTTTTTTAATAGAAATATGCTATTTAAAAAAAAATAAAATTGTTTATTTTAAATTAGTTCAAATATTAAAAGCTACTATCTCATATATTTGAATTTAATATTTTATTTATTACATTCTAATGAAAGTTGGCGTGAAGTTCATTAACTGAGAATATTAAAGTGTAATAAACTTTATTAAAAAGTAATACGTAAAATGCATTTCTTTTTAGTAGGGAAGTTATTAAAATTACGTATTAATATCTTCAGAATATTACAATTTAATAAATTGTGGGTGTTGTCATATACACAATACCATATAAATTTTAAATGTTGCTCCTAAATTTTCAACCGTATACCAAATGAAAGACATAAAACTGTTGATTGATTATGTGTTTTTTAAAAAAGGAATGGATCTGTTATACTTAAATATTCCAAAACAAACACACGATAGCTTAAATTCATAAAGCCACTCTCTCAATTCACGTTTATATTGAATTCCGTCGATTTTAAAGCTGTAGTGTATGTTAAATTTACTGAATTCACAGGATAAATGTGCCCAGCATCTAAAAGGGTGACAAAATTACCTGATTTATATTTTAATGTAAACGTAATTATATTATATTGAATTATTTCGACTTAAGATTTCCCGATCTCTTGAATATTACATATATTATTTTATTAGTAGTTTACTCCAGGGTTATGTAAAATTAATGAAAAAAAAGTGTAGCTTTTTTACTACTATAAATGTAGTAAATTTCAATCTATTTTTCTCAGTGTAGGCTAAATCCCATATGAATCTAATCTAATCTAAAGTAAATATAACCACAAAAACGAGACTCCATTCCTTGTATAGATCCAGTAAATATGCACACAAAATAAATACGCGCGTATAACCTCAATTCCCAAGTGTTATTTTCACGTTTATTCTGTTGATTTTAAACGAAGTTGCAAGGAAATCGTTCTTCCAGTAAATTCCTAACCACATGAGTAAGTTTTTGCCCAGCCCAGAAATTTTTTGCACAAAAAGTGCGTGAACAGACCTAATAATTTTGCTTTCAATCATGAAGAAAGCAAAACTCTTCATACAGGATTTAATGGATAATTCTAAGAAATGGTTCAAACACTAAGTGTACATGATATGTACAGTATATAGTATATAGCCTCTTAATTTTTCTGCAAATCTTCTCTATTAGATTGCTTCATATACCTGCCACACATATAATAAACTATAGGGGTCCAAATTATAGCCACACCAAAATTCATAAAACCACAAATTTTCCACTAAATTAACTCACCCACCCAGATTCAATTAAACCTTTAAATTCAAAGTTTTCTTGTCATATCACTTAAACCCTTCCATTGTCATAGAAAATGTTAAAGTATTTTGGTCCCACGAATTTTTCATTACATTTAAATTAAATGCGGGCAAAAGGTTCAATTATTATAATTTCAACAAGTTAGTCCTGGTCTTGACAGAACAAAATCTTATTTGTCCCTAGATTGAAGAAATAAATTCTCCAGACGAAAAGTTTCTTTGAGATATGTAGATACCTATAATGCCATTACTTGTGAGCCACAAATAAAGGCTAGAGAAAATGTTAAAAGAAAAGAATTCCAGCTTCCTTCAAATATTCTCAGTTTCATTCATTCAACTATTGAGGCAAAGGACCATTCATGAAATCACGCAGATTGCTCTCATTGCGTTTGGATGGTAGATTGTTAAACCAAATTTAATCACTCTTAAACCTCGTAAGCCAGAATAAACCACAAAGACTCATTTCGCTTTTTTTTTAGAGCTTAATAAAGAACTAAGTAATCCGAAGGTGTATAGTAAAAGCCCGGAAAGACTTGGGTTAACCGTATTGATCCAAGAAAATATGGGATTTTGTTGGGGATGGCGATGGAGATGAATCAGTTTGACAGATTAACTTTTCATCGATCTAATATTGTTTTTTTTTTTTATATTCCTTAGATTTAGAGTTTTTTCTTAACAAGTCTATTTTAAGCGTTCGGTGGGGTAATTGGTAATATTTCGTAATATACCGTGTGGGATTTTGTATTGGATAAAATTTTGAAGAATGGTGGCATGGATGGGGTATTTGAGTATCCACAGCTAAATTTTAGAGCATTTCATTAGCAAAAGCATTCTCTATGAAAAAAAACCATTGGAATCTTCTAATATGAGTGTTATAGTTCACTTGGCAGTTTGGGGTTCGTTCAGCAGAGTGGATGAATGCAACCCATACAACATGAGTTCAGGCGACTCAGATACAATATGAAATGCTAATATTTAATGCATTTAATACAATCCTCTATCAGCAAAAATATACAAAACTGTATGTTATAATCATAAGGATTCACACAATATTAATCAAATCATTACCAAACATGTTTAACAGGAGTGGACGACAGTTTGAACTCACGGATAAACCCAAGAGGCAATCTACTCGAAATGAAAGTCATACTTTTACTTTGAATTAATCATATTAAAATGACATGGAGTTAAAGAAGCAACACCAAAACTATAAGTAGCTTTGTTCTTTTATGGGCTTCGTTCTTGAACACCTCTCCATATATTGAAGAGAATTTCTTCTGCATTTGAACTCGATTATATCTTACCAACTTACTCCAGTAAAAAAGCTAGAATTGGTCTAAAACCAATTCCTATGAAACCCTAGATGAATGCCCGTATGTAATTCAATTTCATAGGATTTCATATTCTGAAGAGTTTTTCGATACAATAAAAACGTCTAGTGCTGCTCATTTCCACAGTCATACTTAAAAAGCCTAAATGTTTATATGGCGACACCAAGAAGGGGGTTCTCAGGTAGTGTTCAAATATATAGTGAAAGACGAAATTTTTATATGGCAACCCTAAGAAGGAGTTACCCGATTTGTCCCATTTTCGGACTTAAATTTTTTTTTTTCTTAAAAGTCATTGTGCAAACCGTCGGCAAGACGGACGTATGGACGGATGGATGGACGGATGTACGGACGGACGGATAGACGGATAGACGGAGAGACGGACAGACCGACAGAGGGACATATAAAAATCAATCTAGTTTGCTCTACCAGCATTATTTCTGTGCGTTATAAATGGAATGACAAAGTTGGTATACTTACGGAAGAAATGATGGGCACCATTTTTAGATAAAAATATTTGAATTATACAAAAATTGGGGTTTGGCTCTTTTTTCTATTTTCATTAATTATTTCTTTGATTATGTATATTTACTAACATCCGATAGGTGACAGTACTGTCAAGCGTAGAACTTTTAAAGCCTAAGGCCTTTCGCACACGGAGCTATTCAGTTGTGACGGATTGGTTGATGATCGAAGTCGCAACTTGGTTAGTTCGTACACAGAGCTACATAAATGATGGATCTCGAATCACTTTCTTCAGTAGCAAACCAAGTCTCAAGTTTTTGAAAAATTTATAATCGTTCAACTTTTAAATACGGTTGCAGGAGAAATCAGTGGAAAGCTGTATAATAAACAAAGCAGAGGAAAAGTGGACAAGGATCTGCTGGAGTGTATACAAGAAAATAGAAGTATTTAGAAGCCTTGGAATTCTTACAGCCTTTCCCAGAATTTGCTAGCTATTATCTGCTATTCAGATATAAAAGCTTACATATTATTTTTCAAATCCTTAAATGCAGGCAAGCATCATTCTAGAACATTTTTTGAAGTACTTTGCACTGGAGTTATGAACAAATACATAAGAGAATTATAGGAGTGACCTTATAATATAATTGCGCAGGAAATCTTTTTTATGCATCTTACCTGTAGCCAGAAATCCAAAACTGTAGCTGACATATGCAACAAAATATTATAAAACCTTTCATCACCAAGTTTTAACGAAGCAAAGTATTGAACTATCCAAAAATTTCTTTCCTTTTATAAATCTTTAAATTTTTTTTGTTCGATTTCGTCTTTTCTCTTGATTACAACACAACACAAGTGGATACCATGTTGACTGATACCCACAAACTAGCTAAGAGTACTCACATTAAAAAAGAGTCGTGTGACTCATGTAACACTTCTTGCTGACACTTGATCTAGACACAAGAGTACCATACTACTCTAGCCTCAAAAATAGTTGTGTACGTGAAGAGACAGGCGCAAATAGGTACTCTAGATACAAGTATAGTCTCTGTTATCTCTTTATAATCTCGAGGTTTTTTATTAAGTTAAGTGTTTAGAAAATCATTCCCTGCTTTAAGTATAAAAAGAAGTTAAAAAGTTTTCATATAGGACTAGCTTGCTACCTTCGCGTTCTCAGGCAGTGCCCGCATATATAGTAAAAACGAAATTTTTGTAAGGCAATCCTGCGAAAGTCCCATTTTCGAACTAAAATTTCCCCTTTTTTTAGAAAAGGCCCGCGTACAAAATTTCAGCTCTCTGCATCGAGGCGTGGGGCAGTGTCTAAATATATGGTGAAAAGTTAAACTTTTGTATGGCAACACCATGAAGGAGTAACCCGATTTAGTCCATTTTTGAAATTGCATTGGCAATTTATATAAAAATGCGGTGCACAAAATTTGAGCTCTCCACCTCGAAGCGTTCTTAGGCAATCCCCAAATATATAGAAAAAACGAAATTTTGCTATGGGAACCCTACGATCTTATTTTTGAACTTAAATTTACACCTTTTTAAAAAGATCCGTGTACAAAATTTCGGTTCTTTACGTCGACGCTTGAGGCAGTGTCTAAATATTTGGTGAAAAATTAAACTTTTGTATGGCAACACAAAGAAAGGGTAGCCCGATTTAGTCAATTTTTGAATTGTGCACATTTTAGCTCTCCACGTCGATGCGCTCTCAGGCAGTTTCCAAATGTATAGTGAAAAACCAAAATTTTGTAAGGCAACACCAAGAAAGGGTTGCCGATTCCAATTTTTCATTCCGACAAACCTTGTCCTGCCAATTACAAACACAACAACAACAAAATGATGATGTAACATACATGCTGCAATTGATTTTTGTTTATATAGATATGAAACTACCAACAAATCATAGAAAAAATTAAAAAAAAACACCTTCTAAGTTTACCTTTCGTGCTTTGAAAATTAGCTTTCTAGTTTTTCTTTTTAAACTACCCCTTGGTCAAATTTTAAGCTTAAACTTAAAACTAATTTTTAGTGCAATACATCTTTTACAAATTAAACATCTTAGTTTAAGACAAAAATAAAATTGTGTTACAAATTTTATATTTATTTTATATACAAGCCGATGAGTTTTAAAACTAGTAAGAAATTTATTATCATCAATTTAACTAACGGAGATATACCGATTTTCCTTTATAAGATAGTACACATTGCACAAACTGCAATACGTATTGATTGTTTCGGTCGAAATTCTGACTTCTAGGCCAGCTTCCAAGAAACTAAGAATTCCCAAATTCCCCTCACATTTAGAGAGTTTACCAGCTGCATAAAAAAAAAAAAACTAACTTAACCAGAGAATTTTCATCAATTTTTAGCAAAATTTCTCCATTTTTGAAAATAATATAAAGAAAACCGTTTTAAGTATATACATCAAATTGCTTCTCTAGAACAACTTTTTGCTTGGATTGGTGCCTGCAACCTTCTTGTGAAATATTATACCATATGCCCGGAACAGTTTTTATTTACATAGAAACTAAAATATCAGAATATAATTTTCTGTATGCTAAGATCATTAGACAAACAACTCTTTAAAAAAACGTCATTCAACCAAATGCAATGCTGGAATTATGGCAACATATTGAAAGATTATTATATCTATTGTGTATCTGCAACCTAAAACTTTCATATCGCATATTCAAAATGAAAATATAGCGTAGAGTAGCATATTAGCGTTGTGGTTTTAAATTCAAATCAGATAATACTAGTTGGCTTCCTATAACTACTACTATAAAATTATAATCAGAGCAAATTTTTGCTATATCAATTATACACCTACATATGTATGTATGTAAGTATATACCTACATATTACGTTGTAGTATGAAATGATTTATTTGAAGGTAAACCGTACTTATGTACATTAATTGGAAATTTAATAGTTACCCCCAGTTGAGTAGAAAATCTATACCAACCTTGCTTGAGGGGTAGTTTAGATCCATAGAAATAATTGTGACACTTCTTGATTAAAGTTTCATTCTTTGGGCTCAGTATTAAGATAATTCAGCACATTTACATGCATACATACATAGTTATCTTATATCTTTTGCTCACAAGACAAATATAATTTTATTATTATCCAAAAGTTGTGAAAAAGAAATGGGCTTGAGGTATTGCTCATAGTAAAAAGGTTAGGGAAGCTTAAAAGCAAAATAATTTGTAGCAGTAAATAAAAAAAAATTGGGTAGGTACTTGGTGTATAAATATTTGATAGTAAGACAGTAAGAAAATTTATCGCGACAACCGAAAGGTCAAGGAAGATTGTCTGTTACTTGTTATAGTAAAAGATGGCTAAAATCAGGGTTATAAAGGACTCATTTGTCAATATCAACTCATCGCTCAACTCAAGACTTGAGTCCGCTCAATCATTGAGGCCAGTCAACATTTGAGCGGACTCAAGTCTTGAGCGGACTCATCATTTGAGTTTAGCGGATTCAAATTATATTTTAACTAATATTAAAAGAATCTGATATAACACAACAAAGTTTTTCATTCTATTATATATTAATTTAGCTTTTATTAATTAGTTAACATTTTTTCTTCCTCTCAATATTATGAACAAATTCAACAACAAGTCAAGGAAATTGTACTTAAATTTTTCCATAGAATTAGCGTCTTACTGTACATTTTTTCCATTGATATGTAGCATCACTTGCATTTCAAAGTTTTCGTCATTTAGACGCCATCTATTAAGAGTTAAGGTCAACGTCAGTTTTCCTATGCTAAATAATCTTTCCACCGAAGCACTACTAGGCAGTATTATGTTGTATTCGGTAAAAAGACGTTTGTTTTGAAATACTCTCGAGGTTTTGTCTGTGGAAAAATTATACTCCAAGAACAATCTCTGACCTTCCTTATGTTAGTTAAAATATCATTTAAGTCCGCTCAACTCAAATGATGAGTCCCCTCAAGCAGTGAGTCCGCTCAAGACTTGAGTCCGTTCAAGCATTGAGTCCGCTCAAGTTCTCTCAACCAGTGAGTCCGCAGCAATCCTCTTAACCAGTGAGTCCGCTCAAGTCCTCTCAAGTCCTCTCAACCAGTGAGTCCGCTGCAGTCCTCTTAACCAGTGAGTCCGCTCAAGTCCTCTCAACCAGTGAGTTCGCTCAAGACTTGAGTCCGATCAACCAGTGAGTCCACGCAAATTTCGAGCGATGAGCAACCGATCAAATGTTGAGCGGACCCCCTACTTGAGTTGAGCGATGAATTTAAAATATCAAGAGAAAATGTAGCCTGGTATTAGGGATACTGTTCTAGTATAAGAGAACTCTATATACATTCTCGTACTTAATCGCACCTAGTTTGAAAAAGCATAATTTATAGCTAAAATAGATCTCAAATATTTGGCTGAGGTCGACCCACAAAATCAAGTCCCGGATAAATACCAATTCTACTCATTCGACACCATTCAACGGGCAGTACAAGAGAAATTATCCAATTTCATGTATACATATAGTTATAGGTATACTAAATTTTCGATTTTAATGTCTCTTTACAAATGTCATCGTTTTAGTGAATATTACGAAGTATATAAGTAGTGATTAGTTGCCGAACTAATCGTTTTCTAATTTGGGAAGCTTTTTTCGATATTGATTGGAGGAATTGGAATATATACCTAGTAACTATACCTATATTTAAAAATTAATTTGTCTGACAAATTGATGATATTTGATGTTTTGATTGCTGGTATTCCCGTAAAATTAAAAATATTTATTATTGTCAGGGTTGTAAATGAGCGGACTCATTTATCATATCAACTCATCGCTCAACTCAGGATTTGAGTCCGCTCAATCATTGAGTCCGCTCAACAGTTGAGCGTGGTTCATCGCTCGAAATTTGAGCGGACTCACTGGTTGAGCGGACTCAATCGTGAGCGGACTCAGTCTTGAGCGGACTCATTGCTTTAATGAACTTGAGCGGACTCAAGTCTTGAACGGACTCACTGCCTGAGCGGACTCATCATTGGAGTCGAGCGGACTCAAATCATATTTTAAATAACATAAAGAGAATCTGAAGTAATTAAAATTGAAACTGAAATTTCAATAAAATAAGAAAAGCTTATAAAAAAGTCATTCATTATATTATATTTTATTAATTTAGCTTTTGCTAATTTTCTTAGCCATCATTTCTTCTTCCTCCTTCTTTCCTTATTTAAAATATGATTTGAGTCCGCTCAACTCAAATGATGAGTCCGCTCAGGCAGTGAGTCCGCTCAAGACACTTGAGTTGCTCAAGTCCATTCAAGCAATGAGTCCGCTTAAGACTGAGTCCGCTCAACCAGTGAGTCCGCTCAAATTTCGAGCGATGAACCACCGCTCAACTGTTGAGCGGACTCAGTGATTGAGCGGACTCACTGCTTGAGTTGAGCGATGAGTTGAGTCAAAATGTGTGTGCTTTACATCCCTGATTATTGTGATAATCACATCAGCAATAAATTATAGACACCCTCCCAATACGGTGTCTAAGAAATGTAAGAGCTTTTTATCGGCCTTTTGACTTGACTTTTGTAGCATGCCAGTATGGAAATTAAAAAAAATTAATTGGGCTTACTTTGGCTAATTAAATTTTTGTAAAAAATAGTTTAATGCTTCATAATATAATACAATATTTTGTGAAGAATATCACTTACTTAGAGGTGGTCAACATATTCCTTTATTTTCAGCTTATACTAAGTATATTTATTATATTTAAAATTTTTAATTTCCAAAGAGCATATTATGTAAGTTTGCTCTTATTCATTCGTTCGTCTGCAGAATTAAAGTTAACAACGCGTTGACTTGGACAGCTGTAATGGACACAGCATTTGTATAAAAAGTTTAAAAATAAACTAACTTAATTAAGTCTTTCTCAGAGCTGCCATAGCAAAATTAAAATTTTTGTGTGTACCAGTATATCATGGGAAACCGCAAGGCCGTGTTCACATGACTTTTGGCTAAAAGATTTGCATAAAATCGCGCATACAACAAATTAGCTTTCCCACAATACGACAAGTGTTTGTCTACATCGATCTATGGGTTGGAATAGCCTATCCAGGGCAAAGCGGTTTTCTGTCTCCAGTTGTTAAGACTTTATATATACACGGTGTACGTAAATTAGTTCAGAAGCCTATTGAATCCAGTGGGTGGGTACACTTATAAAAATCGACTATCGAAGACAAAAATACCAGTTCGTTCCGTTGATTAGTAAGAGTGGCACACACAAGCCATGCATAAAAGGATAACATACACATGTAAATGTGTAGAAAGATTTAAGCTCGAAACATGAACGATTTTTTGTCACAAAATAAAAAGTGTTGAATTCACATTTTTAGATGGCATAAAAAATGTTCAGTAACTCTTGCTTTCAAAATTACGAAATTGCTCAGAAAATGAATTACAAGTTTCTGCTCGTGTGATAGATCCTGATTTTGCTAGGAAACTCGCATGACTGAATTTCAAATAAATAAGATTCTCTTGTTTGATGTTTTGCCTTGTAGAACGTCATTATATTTATATCCCATTAAATCTATGTATTCAAAATCAATCTCTTATTTAGGTCAGTCGTCACAATATTTTTAGTTCAGAATATGAACTTCAAATCAAAAAAGTTTTACTCATTCCTAAATTACAAAATAACTCGGCGTGCGCCGTGTATTTGACAAAAACCGGGCTCCTTACCATGCCTTTGTACAAATATTTGGTTAACTTCAATATTTATTTTATTTAAATAAACCACAAATATAAACTGGTAGCCTACTGTAAAATTCGAATTTTCTTTACCCAACCATCATCAAGTTCGTTCTTCCTTTTGGTAAAAAAATCAGAACTTATGGTTCTAATTATCACAGAGGCATGGTCTGTAGCTTATTTTAAAGAGAATAGTTCAATGTTTCAGGAAAAAACTATATAAAGAATGCCTTTTATGATAAAAAAAATTAAGGACAATATAATAAAATATCCCTTTGCGTCTAATATCTCGAAATGTATCCTTTTAATTTTTATATTTTTTTAATTAATGCTGTAAATTGTTAAGTTCTCAAGTTGGGATCGCAATGGGTTTACGCTTAGAAAAGGAATTTTTTTCGTCAAAAAAGGTCTGGTTATTTAAAAAAAACAAACTTAAATATTTGTTGTAGTATTCTTTATCCTTTAATAATTTTACACAAAGGATATAATTTTTGTGTCTCTTAAAATGTGACCCGTTAACAGTTCTTCGAAACGTATACAGAATTATGTCAAGATCTATTTAGAAATGTGCATCTTGTAAGAGGAGGTCAACCTTGAAACAGTAGCGTAACTAGTCCAATGAAAAAAAATGGAATTTCGAAGATAATTTTGGATTATTTTGAGTTTTGAGAATGAGCTTTCCACAGATAAAACGGTCGCGGGAATCGTAAAGAAGAGCAGATTTCGGGGAAATTCGAACTAATATCATTCAGTTTAATGATAATAAGTTCGAGCAATTCTTTGATCGTGTGTATTTTCTTAATTCCCGGCCGTAGTGTTTTAACACATGACAGAAAAGTTTCGAAATTAAAGTATCGTTAGCGGCTCACTGGGGCCCCCTTGAATCATGGGCCCCACGCGACCAAATTGGTTGCATTAGCATAGCTACGCCACTGCCTTGAATACAGTAATTTGGGAATTCAACATTTCATATCATAAAAATATAGATCACTTGTCAACGGAAGTAGATATCCAGGTAATTTTTTCTGTGATTTTTATTGGACTGTTAACAGGTCACATTTTAGAAGAATTATGTCCTTGGAGAAAAAATATTAAGGGATGCACTTGTTGTGTTTATAATAGACAGTGGACAGCATGATAATTTGAGAATGACGGCAGATTGACGATTTCATTACAGTTAACAGTTGTTGCATTGTATTTACTGACATGTGTAATATGGATTGACTACTTTCATAGAAATACATTTTAGAAAGTGGGCTCACTTCTATATAGCAGTCTCTTTCGGTCTAAGCAGCAAGTGCCAACTGAGAGAGACTTATTTAGAGTTATTGATGATAAAAAGTGTCTTACCGAAGGCAATATCTTCATTAGATACGCAGTAGAAATTTGAAAGGTTTTATTAAAATCACGCTTCGATCGGCGAGCACACTTTTTCAATATCCCATCAATGATTTTTTTCAATATTGGCACCAATGTAAGCTCTATTTTTTTTTTTTACACAAAAAATTGTGCTTGCATGAAATAGCATATCAAACAACCTATATTATGTATGTCAGTGATTGGAATGCAGCAGTTTACATTTACAACAGCTAAAACAAATAGAGACGTAAACGGAACCGAGCAAATGGGAATTTCGAAAAATTGTGATGATTCTGTGAATAAAAGTTAACACCATGTTTCAATTTCAATGCTGAACGTGTTGTTAAACATGTCAGGTAGCAGTCAACTAAACCATTTGAATTTTAGAATATATGTAGAGAGTACAAGAAGTGTCATAAGCCAAATTTAGCGTAGTCAAATTTTGGTTGTGTTAGAATCTAGTGCCGCTCAGTACAGGCGTGTCCTATCCCAGCGGAAAATATGTCAAGCGCTTGTCAAGGGAAGCGCTTTCACACCATTGCCAAACGAATCTTTGGGATGCAGATTTCTTCTCTGAGTTAGGCTTATTCTTATGTATCTGAAAGCGCAGCAGAACTTTCATTCTTAGTCAATTGAAGTCTGCGGCTAGTTGAAATTTTAGTAGTCAAGTGAAATGTGTGGTTATGAAAATATCTTAATAATCATCTTAATATATAAAGATCACCGCCCAACCTATTTCAATGAAATTTTATGGTTGTGTTTGGTTGGTTCCAGCTTGAAAGTTATGGATACGAAAGATGGCGAGGTTGTCGGGATCTAAAAAACTGCCTCAGAGCGCGTCGACGTGGAAAGCAAAAATTTTGTATACAGCGTTTTAATGAAAATTGCAAAGACAAGGTCAAAATAGGCCAAATCGGGCGACCTCTTTATGGTGTTGCCATATAAAATTTTAGGTTTTTACTATATATTTGGACACTGCCTTATACGTAGACGTAGAGAGCTGAAATTTTGTAACTGGGCCGATGAAAAAACAATGTACATTTGAGTTCAACAATGGTTTCCATACAAAAATTTCGTTTTTAACTATATACTTGGGACCTGTCTGAGAACGCGTAGACTTGGAGAACTAAAATGTGATGGTGTTATCCTGAATATTGCAAATACAAGTGCAAAAATGGACCAAATCGAACGGCCTATTTTTGGTGCTCCCATGCAAAACTTTAGGTTTTTACTATATATTTGGACACTGCCTCATACGTCAACGTAGAGAGCTGAAATTTTGTACCTGGGCCTTTGTAAAAAAAATGTAAATGAATTTCAACTTCGGGCAACTCCTTCGTAGTGTTGCCATACAAAAAATTTAGTACGCGGTGTTTTCATAACAATGGTAAATAAAATTTCAAAAATGGACTAAATCGGGTTAAATTGGTGTTAAGATACAAAACTTTTGTTTTTCGCTATATACTTGGTGGCTGCCTGAGAGGGCGTCGGGGTTGAGAGCTCATATTTTGTACACACCGTTTTCATAAAAATTGCAAAAACTTCTTCGTTGGATTGTCATACAAAAATTTCATGTTTTACTTACTGCCCCTAAGAACGCGTCTACGTAGAGAACTACACTCTCCCACACATATGAATATATGCAAGAACACGCATACAAGCACACACACACACACACACATACACAGATTGAAACCCTAGAATACGGAATTGCGCGATCGAGTCAGAATAGCTTAGATATTATGCATCTCTAACTACTCTACCCCACCTCCACCCATCTAGGTATCTATATTACCGCCGGGCAACGCCGACGGGCCTCCCCTAGTATAATATAAAAATACTGCTTTTTTTTGTTTAGCAAAAACATGCTCTTGTAATTAGTATAGAATTAAGATGAAATGGAGTGCATTCAGATTAAAATTGAAATGTTTAATAAAGGTTTTACCTGATTCCCTCTGTATTCCCTGTAAGCGCTCCAAGAGTGCTACCCTACAAGCGCTCAAAGAGCGCTTCCCAAGAATCTACAACTGAGCGCTTCGCTCTGTGGACATGCTCACGTTAAAACGATATGAACAAGGACACAGTGGGGAAGTGCTGCGAGCTTCCAAGGAAGCGCTCTTGCATTTGTCTTTTCCGCTGGGCATAGAGAGCGGGGCAATAAGATATATGGATGAAAATATTGCGCTTGTTCTCACTGCAAATGGTCTTAGTCGCTGTCCCTACGCCAAGCATGTTTCAAATGTAAACAAATGAAGCAACTGAACATACATTTCTCCAATTTCCACAACTACAAGCTCATCTAAGAAAAGCCACGCACATGTACAGGAATTTCATAGGTATCAACACTTCCTGTTCTCTCTATATTCTGAGTTCAGAATGTAATTAAAACTGATACCGATTTCTATTGATCAAGTTTTCTAGCAAAAGCATTATACTTTTCTTGCACTTCTACACTGAAATTGTTCAATTGGCGTGCACTGTTAAAAAATGTGTACTTCAAAATGCCCCTGATGTTACATTGAAAAGCGGACTAATATACATGAGAAATATCACTGCTGAAAGTCATGGAGCATCATATATCCATCCAAATTCATCCCCATTGACGCCAGAATCTTTCAAATTATAATTTTCATCATGTTAACATTATTCGTAATATTCTTTTTCCCAGAAAATTTAAAAGTTAAAAAGTGGAAAAGGAAATCGGTATGAGTTTTACAACTTTTGACAGCTCATACCGTTTTGACAACTATCTATCGTGTTTTTGAATACTTTGTATAAATTGTTAAGAGTTAAATTATTAATAGATCTTATTAAATGAAGTTATTTTAGATGAATCTCATACGGAAGATGTGAAAACACTGCTCTTAGACAAAAGTAACTCTTCAGATTCTGACGGAGAGATTGTATATCGGGTCAAAAGACAAAGAACCGAAGATTTTGTTGCAAATGTTGTACCATTTCATACCTCGTTCATAAAAAAAAATATTATAAATATTCTTGATATTCTTATTTTATTATATTATACTTATATACTTTTTATACTTTTTTTGTAGGTATACAGAAGGGACAGCTTTTCGTTCTACTTCTTCGCCTGGAGGCTGCTCACCGAATGTCATTTCCAGCGAATTTGTTTTGGGTTTTTCGTGTTATATTGACTTAAATTGTGCAGTGACAAGTTACAAAAGCAAGACCGGGTTAAGTATTTAATAAACGCATTAGTTCTTCGGGTAAATCACTTACTTTTGGAACAGTAATAATGTGCTGCTGGGAAAGCAAAAAAATATGCAATTAGAAAGTCTTCTTCACTTTGGTAAATACAAAAGAAATTCAAACGAACACATTTCTTTCCAAATGACGTAATCACTCAATTGACAAATGAATCGTCATATCATTGGCGCGTTCACTGATACCGAAATAGTGACTTTTTGTCGACTACGAGTCACTACCGAGCGTTCACTTCACCAAATTTTGACAGTAAACGACTATGCTTGACTACGACTATCGTTCACTCCGCACTTTGAATGTACCAAATAGTCGACTACATTCTACTACGCTCAGGAGGATAGTCCATCGTAGTCGGTTTGACAGAACTACACTACGTGGCACTAAGTGGCAGTGAACGCGCCCCATGTTAATTTATGTACTTCCGTGCTCTAAATAGTAATAAAAGTACTAGAATTGTAGTACGGTCACAGCACTGGTTGTATGCTCCAATATTATTGGTTATCTCTCAAAATATAAACATGTCCAAAGTATATTTATTATATGTTTTCATATCTTCCGCATCTATACGTAGGCGCCAACCACTTTGGACAAAATCCAATCTCTGTGCGGTAAAGCGATCAGGTGTAAGTGGGGTTTTCCTGTATTTATCCCTTCAGCGACTTTCATTCCTTTTAAAACAATGCATTAATGGGTATTTCACGGAGTTTTGATTAATAACTTAGACTAATAATATTAGCCTAAACGAACAAAGAATTGTATAGCAGGAGGGGGCATGTCAATCGTTTCGGAGGTACAGCCTGATTAAGAAAATATGCTGGGTTTTCATAAAACACGCTGTGCTATTCGGAAAAGTACAAAGTGTACGCAGTCACCGTCTAGAGTTCGGCTTTTATTACCTTTTTTGTTTACTTTGACCTTTATTTTTTTTTTACAAAAATGTGGTTAACCTAAATGTTTTTATAAATACTGTAAACTGTGGACGTTCCTCTTTAATGTTGCCTATTACACCTTATGTGGTATCTGTAGCCCTTAAAGAATTATTAACTCTAATGATAAATTGTCGTTTGTGGGCCTTTTAATTTCATATAAAGATGTGTTTTGGGGTTATATGACCCGGTATTCTAAATTATCTTATAGAAAAACTCATTTGGTTTTTTTATAAGCCATCATTTATTTTAGAGATCCCTAACTCTAATCCTATTTAGGTCATACAGAAATTAGCCGATAGTTTTTTAAAACGACTGTTTTCAGTCACAAAGTGGACAAATTATCGTTGAGAGAGAATATCTCTCAGAATAGGTTAAGAGCTAATAACTTTTTAACAGTTACATTGCCTAGGCTGTAATAGTCAAAGTTAAAGAGGAGAGTTCATAGTTTATAGTTTTTATAAAAAGAAATGTAAATATTAACCACCGTTTTACAAAAAAATAGAGGTAAAAGTAAAAAAAAAGGTATAAAATCCGAAAATCTTAGTTTAGACGACCACAATTCCTGAGAGTAGAATAGTATGCGGCTGGTTGAACAGTCGTTGAAAGGGCAATGGAGTTCTGCATACAACGAGGCTTTGATAGTGACCGTACACCCTGTAATTTTTCAGATAAAGGGTGTTTTGTGAAAACCAAGCATTTTTTCTCAACCACCCTGTATTTCTAAAACGGTTGATATGGCCCCCATCCGGCCATCCAATTTTTTGTTTAGCTAGGTGAGTACTATCAACTTCCGCTCTATGAACCACCATGGAAGAAACAACCTGTATAAAAACAATTGTATATAGCGGGAGGGGAGAAATGAAAAATACGTCTTTTGCGAGGAATGCGGGGGGGGGGATTGTGATCTTGATACCCGTTTAGTTTTAACAACGTGTAGCAAGCAGCTTCTCATTCTCAGATAGTTTCGTCACTGTAAGGCCCAATCTACATAGAGAACTACACGCTACAAGCTGTAAGCTTCACTAAGTTCTATTTCAGCGTATTCCTATGAACGTAGTCAGCCCATGTAGCTTAATATGGGAAACAGAATGTGGCGCTGGCGCTCGTAGCAGGCACTGTAGCGCGAACAGTCAAAATATAACAACACGATTTTCGTATGATAGCGACATAATGCGTAGCTGGCGTTATAGCGCACATTTGCCAACTTTCAATTTTTGGCGTGCGCCAAAGTTGACATTTGTAATTTTGAAGCGGTTTGTTGGAATGAAACAACAGGAAACTTTTAATACAGAAAATTTCAACGAAATAATGAAAAGAAAATAAAATATATGAGTGTCTTCGCTCAATGCAGGAGAACCTTTGGCTGTACATGGGGCATAAGACCCAGGGTTGTGCACTGAATGTACATCTCGATCGTCAGACCCTTGCTCACATTTGCCTCCTGTGCATGGTGACTGAGGACGCTTGTGGGGACTGCGATCCGGAAGTTGGCGGGTCTGCAAAGGGTTGCCTGCTTTGGCTCCATGCGATGTACGGCTACTGCTGCTCATGAGGTCTTACTTAAGCTGCCATCCCCGGATCTTGTCATTCAGGCAGATACCAAAAGGCCTCTGCGCAGATTGCGCTAAAGAACTGGCTCTTCTCATTGCTCTTTGGCGTATGGGCTGAACCTGAAAACCCTCTGGCCAGTATGCCACGAGATGCGATGATACCAGAGCTTCATTTTGGGTGTGGCCTCTCTGTGAGCTTTCTTGTAAGGGAATCGTGGACTGAAGGAAGGGCCTTATCGGGTCTGCTCTAAAAAATTTACCGACGGCTCTTTCACTGACGAGGGAGCTGGGGCGGGCATCTACTTCCCTGAATCGGACATTGAAATTGAGTACTCACGTGAAAGCACACCACTGTCTTCCAGGGTTGAAGTCTTGGCCATCGCAATGGCAGTGATATGCAAATCAAGGGGAAGGACATTGCTATCCTTTCGGATAGTTAGGCAGCCTTGGTGGCTCTGAGTGGCCCTCGAATAACATCTAAGTTACTGGAGGATTGCAGGTCGTCTGTGGATAAGTTGTGTGTCCGCAACAAGGTGTCTCTTCAGTGGGTTCCCGGTCACATGGGGATCATGGGGAATGAAAGGGCTGACCTTTTAGCTAGGGTTGACCAGGCTCTGATTCTCTGTTCCTTGGATCGAAACCCACCGTAGGCGTTATCACATCGAGTATTGGCTCTCCCATTAAAGCGGATGTTCATCGGAAGCATCAGCGGAGATGGGTGAACCTCGGTACTTGCGGGTGCACAAAACTGTTTCTTGATGGGCCCAATAGGAATATCTCCGATTATCTTAAGGGACTCCGAAGGAAACATTGTAGAACTGTGGTTGGGAGCTGTCGATAGCCCTGAGTGTCTGTCCTGCCTAGAAGAAGAGCCTGAGACAACCGAACACTTGTTGTGTGCGTGTCCGGTCTTCGCTCAGAGCAGGCTGAATACTCTAGGGTCTGCCATTCTATCTATAGATGAGCTGAAAACCCTTCCTCACCAAGACCTAATGCGTTCATTAAGAGGACAGGAAGGTTTTCGTGAAAGGGATTTTAGCAGGATAGCACAATGGGCGCTCTAGCCTCCGTGCTTGCGATGGAATCTCCTGTCCCACTGCTTTAAAAATAGCTCTATTTCTGTGTATTCCTATGAACGTATTCAGCCCATGTAGCTTAAAGTGAGAAACAGAATGTAGCGCTAGCGCTGTAGCGCGAACTGTCAAAATATAACAACACGATTTGCGTATGATAGCGACGTAGCTGGCGATGGCGCTATAGCGCACTTTTGCCAACTTTTAATTTATGGCGCCCGCCAAGATTGAAATTTGTAATTTCGAAGCGGTTTGTTAGAATGAAACAACAGGAAAATTTTAATGCAGAAAATTTCAACGAAATAATGAAAAGTTATATTGTGCGATCTACGTATCCCCTATATAAAAACTTGAAAAGAAAAGCGGAAGTATGGAATGAAATATCAAATTAGTTTTGATAGAACTAAGCTCCAGGTGCAGACTGTGCGCCATCACCAGCATCAGATTCTGTTAAGCCTCTATGCAGCAGTTTCTATGGTATGCCATATGTGTACATTGAAATTTGTAGCTTGAAGCTTGTAACTTGTAGCGTGTAGCTCTCGATGTGGATTGGGCTTAATGCTATGTAATGATAACAGCAATACATCAAGCATATGCCCAAAGCAAAGGCTGTAATGACAAGACGAAAAATCTAGGTCAATTATTATAAGTTCGCGTGTATCTTTCACCTAAATAATTTTATGTTGAAAAGTTACAAAAATGTGAATTGTTAGTTACGTAGGCGCCTTTAAGAAAATGGGGTATTTTTAGATTGTGCAACCCTGTAACAAGTTCTTTGATTTCACTAACCGAGTTATGCTGAAACATCATCATCTTGTCACTATTAACTTGAAAATTTGCATTTTAAAATGTTTAACATTTTCCTGTTCATCGTCATTAAGTTAGGGGTCGAACAGAAGGGAGTGGAAAGCATTTACATTATAATCCTGTAAACTGTTAAAATTTAATCATGATACTCCCCTAAGTATGACTGACCTCAAAGCAACCAATTTATGCAAAGAGTGCAATTAATTAGTTCACCACTTTAAAACGGTTCCAGATTCTCCAAAACTGCGACCAAAAGGCAACAAGTTTATTAGCGATATGCATAAATTAAGCAAATGAAAGCTGCGTTGGCCGTGCGACAGCTTAACTTAATTAGCGAACGTGAAATGTATTCCCACAAATTTCAGTAGGTGCCAACTATGGCGATAAACCGAATTCATTTACTTTGCTTAAGGCTTTGGAAGAGGTGACAAATAGCTTTAATTGTGCACGTCGACTTCTTGTCGTTGCTCCGTTTGGAAGGAAGTTTCCTTTCTTTAATTCTTGCTTACGGTTATCCCCTTAATATCCCTTGACCATACGTTCCTTTCTGCAACTGTGACGATTCTTTTGAAATATGTTTTTCAATATTGCGAGACAATTGTGTGGTGAAACGGCGCTATATTGTTTGTTTAAGGCTGGAGGGCTTGTAAGTTGTGTAATGTCTGCATAACATTGTTAATTTCCTTTTTCCCCTTTTTAATTTGTTCATGTACTTCTTTATGTACACTTTCGACTGTCTTAGGTTATATGTGGCAATGCGGCAGTAGTTTTTCATGGAAAAGGATTAACAAACAACTTATCAGGCTGTATTTTTGCCAAGAAAGTATGGTACCTGCGGCTACTAAAGCCCGGAGGGTAATAAGGCCCACGCCCACATTTAAAAATTCCTACTAAAATGGATCGGTCGACACGAACGCCGTCGACGGTGCGTCTGGCAGCTCGTGTTGCGGCGCCATCTAGTCAGTAGCGAACGGTACATCACCGAGAGAATTATGGCTGCTTGGAATTATAATTTTCGGCTAGACAAAATCATAATTAATTGATATTTCCAGATGTAGGTACTAACTTGTTTAGTTTGAACATTAGTTAATGTTAGTTTAAAATTTTGGTGTTTATTTTCCCCCACCATTGTGTTTATTTGATTAATGAGTAATTTTGTAAAATCTTGTCATAGGTGTAATATGGCCCACTGGAGACCGTGGGCTTTATTACCCTACCTAATCTAAATTCTCAATGAAACTAATGTTCCTGTAATAGGATTATGATTCTGACATTATTTTTGTTCCAAAGAATGAAGACTCTTTGGATTTACTCTTTTATACGTTACGAAATTTATAACTACAGACCAATTTTTATTTTTTTTCGAAATTTTTAAAAATAAGCGAATTTGTTTGATTTTCTTAGTTTTAGCAAGTTTAAAGGGAATCATTCCTCTGATTAAGATTTTGAAAAAGTTAATTTTTGCTTTGGGCCTTATTATACTGTCGTAGTTTTATAAGGCCCTTGGAAAAGGTTTTATAAAACTGAATTATTTTTTCAAATACTCACTTCTGTTATAGTTTTTCTATTTTTTTAGTTATGTAAACAAATAAACTTCACGGAAAACTTGTTTTTGTAATTCTATATCACAAAATACTTGATTTATTGCATTTTCAAATTACGTGGGCCTTATTTGTCGCAAGTACCTTAGTGAAACCTGAAGTTTTAGTTCACATCAATATACGATGGTTTCAAACTTTATTGTTTTCAATTGACAAGTATTTGATTTCAGTGTTTGTTGAAAAAAACAAAGGGCTCAATGCCGTCATTGGCATCTTTAAAGATTGGAATGTTAAGTCAAAAGACGTCGCAGACGCTGGAACACTCTTTCTTGTTGCTTTGATGGTGGTCATCATCGAGAGTAACAACTAAAATGAGGCAATGACATGGATAGAAGCCCAGCTTCTCAGTGCGAAAAATGTATTAGAGGATAACACTAAGAAAGGCGGTTATCAAGGCCTCTCAACATCAACCGACCCGGACCACCAAAAGGAAAGAAATAATAGAAACATACTTCGGGGGATTACGGAATACGAGCCGTACTCAATTGCAAAAAAGAACATCTTTGGATTAGGCCTACTACACATAAAAAAATGTGGGGAATTTAGTCTTCTTCAAACTTGTGCCGGATATTTTTGTCGTGGTAAGGAATTTTTTGATAAAACCAATTTTTTGTATAACTTTAATTCAATATGGCTTTTTTATTGGAGCTTGGAACTAAATAACATATCAAAATCATTTGTATCCCACCTTTTTAAGGGCAAAAACCCCTATTGATTGGACTATCAAACATTTGTTTAACTTTTTTTGAGCAAACGCTAAATTTTCTAATAGGAAAAGGTGCATCGACTCTTAGAAGAAGAAGAATTTACATTAGATTAGGAAATGTGTGATAGCGCGTTTAGCAAAATAAAGAAAAAATTGACATATGTACATTGATTTCTTTAAGAAAGGCGCACTTATATATCAATAGAGAACTAAATATATTTCTCTTCGAATCTTCTTTTATGATATGACTAAAGAAATTGTAAGATTAAAAATTTCTTAAGCACATATGGACTATTATTTTACAAAGTCAGATGGTAAAAGCAATATATTTTCTATAGCTTACCACCCTTGACGAAAGACCTTACCTGTGGGTATTTCTTTGTTGGAGCAACTTAGATCTGGCTCTAGAGATCCTCTTTTTTATTTTGTTGATTTCAGCTTATTCGTTCAAAAAATTTATGGATCGATATATTTTATCTCTACTTTTCGAAAAAAATTAATTCAAAGATTCGTAACAATACTAATCTTAGAACTCTAAATAAAGTTATTTCTAAAAACAAAACTAATAATGAAGTCTCACATGCTCAACGGAATAACTTGACAACCAGGTTGCGCCACATTACGGACTTCCCCACAGTAGGTGGGGGGGTTTTGTAGTTTCATATAGTCGAGACTTTCTCGGAGCCGCACATTTTGTAGGATGGCAACTTTATGACAAATAACAAAAAAAAAAATAGTTTTCAAAAATTTTTCACTCACATAATTTTATGTTAGACCTAGAAAACTTACATCAATAGAGCGCTAGTACTCAGATTAATTTACCCGTCGACATATACGATTTTACAAATAGTGAAAGCCTGCTTCTGCGCAAGTTAAGTGGCATATAGAGAAAAAGAGTAAAGTTGTACATTACCTACCAGTCCAGATTTCCTTAAAATTTTGGAAGAACATTTTTAGTATATAGGTAGATCTTTCTCTATTGTAATGAATCATCATCAAATGAGAAAAATTCTGCAAGTGAAGATTAATTTATATAATATGTGACAATAGATGTCTCCAGTCCAAAAATATGTCAGAAAATAGGGTTCTAAGCTCGCGTCCTATGCCTATCTGAGCACTTAAATACTGCAACTTTTGAAGGTCTTGCATTTGAAGTTTTATCTGCTAAAATCATCGCATGGATCTTAAAGCCACTATTTTCTTTATCGCCAACAAATTAGCCATAAATTAATAAAGAATGAAATCCATTTATTTATTTACAACATAATTTGTGGCGCTTTATAACATTTAAAAACAAACACATAAAACCATACAAATTTTAATACAGTTTCAATGAAACTTTTACTTCAATAAATACTTTATATTATATTTAAAATATTTTTGATGAGGAAACAATGTCTTTCGAGCCCAAACTTTTTTTAAAATTTGCAATTCTTTTAAAATACGGAATCCAAAAAAATGGAAAAAGAAGCAAAATCTAATTTGGTTGTATGGGCGCGCAGTGCTAGCTGCTGAGGTGTTATTTCCCTAGATGTTTGATTGGTACTGATGCCACTAAATTTATCTACCTGTTGTAATTTTGTATGCTTATCCAACTATTTAAAGAAAAAAGTTTGTTTTTTGTTACATAATATAAAAGATAGCTATTGTGGTGTCTAGGAAGTTAAGAAATATACAATTAATTCCGGGAAAATTTTTTGGTCCTTATCGGAGGGATGAAGCAGTAGAATTTTTATATCTTACGGCCGTTTTGTGCCATAAAAATTGGAACATAACATTTGGAATGAAAAAAAGCGTAATTTGGAATGTTCTAATTGAACCTTGATATACATATAAAAATTTCAGATGTAGGTACTAACACGAAACTAATACTAAATGCGGCAACTACCTACTTTTCGTCGATTTCTTTCCTTATCATACTCAATAGTTCCCCGTTATGAGAGAAATGGTGGGGATTTTTTTTCTGAGTTAATTTTTGAAATTAACTTTTCAGTAGTTTATTCTTAGCTTTTCTACTGTATGAAATATACTGTGCAGTAGCTAGTTTTTATCGCCCTCATGCCTCTCTGTGTCCGCCACTAAATCATGACTGTTACTTATATTCATTTTATATTTAAAAGTTTTATTTTATTTTAACGGATTTTGTAATAATCGATTCTAATCTTAAATTTTACCTGCATTGTTCGAGTAGTATCATACCGAATAAGTATCCGGAAAATTCCCGAATATATCTAATTATTTGAGTTCACGGTTTAGGGTCTGTTGAATCTTGAATTCGACATCTTCTTGCTTTCTTGAAATAGTTGAAAAATTGATGCGAAATACTGTAGCATAATGTAAATTCTATAGGTATGGAATTCAATGAAATTCTAGATTACAAACTTATTGTTAAGAAATAATTGTAACGATCACACCTTTAGTACTATTTTTTCTGGGGCAAACTATACACAGAAGATTGGTCATGTTGGGGTATGTCTGTTGCCAGGGTCAAGTGAACAGAAATGTCGTAATGTCTATTGGAGCGGAGATTATAGATAGCATTGCCCAATTGTTTTTGTGTTTTTTTCTTAAGGCTCCAGTTGATTTAATGAAACATTTATTACCCTATCCTCCTCATACATATTTTTTAAGAGCCTTCGTATGAAGGTTGTAAGTGAGGATGAAGTGACGTAGTAATAAAATTCCATAAGGAAGAGATAAAATGAAATTTTCGTAAAATAAATTACAAGGGAAACGAATTTTATCTCCGAAACAGCGGGAGTAGCTATAAAAATTGGAAATTGTGATCCATAAGTTGTTATTATAAGCCATGATAACATCTCAAGGCCTGGTGTCATTTTTCCACGAAATCTGTTGGCTTCTATGATTTTATTACGACTAGAGACAGATAATTCAGCAAGCTAAGTAAACAACTTTGATTTAAAACTGGCTGCATTTATTTAGATTGATAGGTACATTGTGGAACTCCTTCGAGTCGAGATAGAGAGTTTATGAGTACAGATTTTAACTGAAATATTAAAAAATAAAGAACCATCCACTTGTGCATCTGCCAAGGCAACAAAATCGATTGAGTTTAGAATATGAATTTTCGACACTCTATAGATAAATAATCCACTACGACATTATCCCTTCCTGAGTGAGACGTAGCGAATGTACATAGTAAACTTACTGATGAAATTTAAATAGCTACGTTGAAAAGGAGAAGCTTTGTTAAGATTTTGTTTAAAAGAAAAGATTAAAGGCTTGTGATCTGTAAAGAAAATTAAAGTAGGACCCTTCAGAAAATACTTAAAGTAATTAACACTTAGATGCTGCCAAAAGCTTTCGCTCGTACGCTATATACTTACTCAAAACTAAATTAAATTATGCAGGATATACGCCCATTGGGCTGGCAGTTACTTTTGCACTTCTGATGAAGAGCAGTTCCAATAATATGGCAAAAATTACCAAAACAGTGGTTTGGGTGGGCAAGAAACTGTATTTAGCAGTTTGAAAAAATTCAATAACCTCTTGATGAAAAAAGAAATTAACGTTAATTATGATTATTTATTATATATAGAAAGAACAAAAAAAATAACTACTTGTTATATTAGACTTGGGCTAGAAATTTATCGTTTACCAGACAACTGTTCTAAGCAACTGAGTTAACGAGGTGGGCATTTTAACTAACACTTTTTACTTTTAACTAACTTTTGATACCGAATGGAGTAGTTAAATAAATAACCAAGAAATTTAACTTGATGATAAGACTGTTATCCCAAAACTGTTGAAAAACTCTCGATTTGTATTTTACAGATCATGGAAATATTATCTAAATAAACGAAAGAAAATTTTAAATCCTGCCAAATAGAGGAAATAAGCCTCTGGAAAGCTTACGTCACATTTTAAAATCTAAAAGTAATTCGAGTGAATGAAACAAATTCGACATTAGTAGAAATTGTGAAATTGAGATTCTTGAAATATGTTCTACTTAACTGTGATTTGATGGAATGTTTTAGTAAGGCCCAACGGAGAAAAAACTTCTACCTAATAAATGATGAAAGATCTCCAATTATTGCCAAAAAAGGATACAGTTAATGCATTAAGACGTAATAAGCGCATATACGTCTTTCGCCAATCTATTCTTCGCCTATAGGGTAAAGTAAGGTTAGATGCCTCGGCCGGATAGATGCCCCGGTACTCAGGTCTCTTACATGAAACAGCCTGCGGCGAACCGACGCGATTGCTTATATACTCAGCCTCTCCACTAAAGGGGGAAACACAATTCCACTGTTTCGATCCGATTCGTACAAATGTAAAATTTGCTTATATTAGACATATGTACGTGCAATTGGACACATTACACCGAAAAAATTGCAACTTTGACGGATGACGTAACCTAGAAAAATCATCTGTAAAGATTTGTTTATACTAAAAGATGCATGAAAAGGCTTTTGTTGAGGAAATAAAAAAGGATATGAATTATATGACAAAAAAAAAGAATGTTTCATGGATGGATGTAAAGCGTAAAGACAAAATCTGGCAAAATTTTGAAGTCAAATGTTTGGAACCGAACGGGACAATTGTGTTCATGCATCCGTTAGATCAACATGGGTTGGATTGGATCGAATCGGATCGAAACGTCGGAATTGTGTTTGGCACTTAATTCAGTTAAGAGACGACAGCCAGTGAAAGTTGACGCGCTCCGAGTTGTGATTGCCTAAAGATATTAATGCGTGAAATTTCACATCAAAGTTTTTTTCATACTCGAATCGACTGGTGTTTGAGAAGAAGCGTAAAAAGAGAAAAAAAGTTTCTTCCATTTTTTATGTGAATTATATAACAGATATATGTATTCAATTGTTTTCTAACCTCTCTTTGCGACAGTTTTATTAAAATGTGAGAGAGCATCTATCCAATAAGGATAGTTGCCCTAGGTTAGGTGCCGGATAGACGCCTATAGAGGATTGACGCCCACTTTATCGCAATGTTGATATGACTAGATGCCTTTCTGATTATCGTTATATTTTACAAATTTTTTTTAGTTTTTTTTTTATTTAATGTATATTATTTATTATTATATTATATTATTATACTTATTATCATGATATAGTTTATTTTTGATTTGAAGTGTTATTTTTCGTTACGAGACTAAATTTAGAAGAACTATATTTTTTGTTAAATACTAATTTCTTAAAAACTAAATTTCTGTTAAATCTATTTTTGTCAATCTTGCAAGATTTGAAATTGAGTTTTTTAAAATAAATTGATTATAGTTTCATTCCACCCTAGAGAAATAGGGTGTATTTGCGAAGCGCACAAGCCATAAAAAAACACTTCTCCTAGCGCACAAGCAGGAGTTTGCGAAGCGCACAATTGTTAAGGGATTACGCATTGTTTTGGAAACGCGCGGCTATGGTTAAGGTCAACGCATTGTTATAGCACGTATCTTTACCTGATCTATGTAAGTTAAATTAAGTTTTTTAAACCACTAATATCAATATGACGAGTACGCTCCGCGCCAAGCGCAAAGAAACATACGAACAGGCAGGCAGGCCAACACACACACACACACACACACACACACACACACACACACACACACACACACACACACACACACACACACACACACACACACACACACACACACACACACACACACACACACACAAACACACGCACACACGCGCACACGCACACGCACACACACACACACACACACACACACACACACACACACACACACACACACACACACACACACACACACACACACACACACACACACACACACACACACACACACACACACACACACACACACACACACACAGGCAGGTGCGTGTGTGTGTGTGTGCCCCTGGCAGCCTGCTGCGTGTGTGTTTCTTGCGCTTGGCAAATACACCCTACGTGGGTATATTACTTAGGGCAGATAAAGATACGACCTAAAACAATGCGTAATCCCTTAACAATAGGTGTGCTCTTCGCAAACTATTTTTGACTAGATTAATTTTGGGTTGTCCGCTTCGCACATACAGGGTGTTTCCCCTTAGGAGGTCCATAGAGCGGGAGGTGATAGTACTCACCTAGACGAACCAAAAATTGTATGGCAGGGGGAGGGCAATATCAACCGTTTAGGAGTTACAGGGTGATTCATAAAAAAAGCTAGGTTTTCACAAAACACCCTGTATCTTAAAAACTACAGGGCGTATGGTCACAGTTAAGGGCTCATTGTATGCAGAACTTCACAGCTCAACCAGCCCCGTACCCCTCTCCCCTCAGAAGTTATGAAGGTCTAAACTAAAAATTTCGGATTTTCTTTCCTTTTTTTTTACTTTGACCTCTATTATTTTTGCAAAAAGGTCGTTAACATAATCTTTTTTATAAAAACTGTAAACTGCACACTCTCCTCTTTAAGTTGACCTATTACATCCTATGTGTTAGCTGTAGCCGTTAAACAGTTATTAACTCATAACCTATTCAGGTCACACCGAAAAAAGACGATATTTTTTAAAATGACGTGCTAAGGGAACAAATTATCGTTGCAAAAATAATAAGAGGTCAAAATAAAAAAAAGGAAAGAAAATCCGATATTTTTAGTTTAGACCTTCATAACTTCTGAGGGGAGAGGGGTACGGGGCTGGTTGAGCTGTCGCTGGAAAGGCCATGAAGTTCTGCATACAGTGAGCCCATATGCCCTGTAGTTTTTAAGATACAGGGTGTTTTGTGAAAACCTGGCTTTTTTTATGAATCACCCTGTAACTCCTAAACGGTTGATATAGCCCCCTGCCATACAATTTTTGGTTCGTCTAGGTGAGTACTACCACCTCCCGCTCTATGGACCTCCTAAGGGGAAACACCCTGTATACCCGAGAAATAAATACCCAAATTGAGACTTTCATAAGTCTTGTTCTGTTTCATTAACTATAGAGATTACGGAAGTGAATGTAAAATATAATAAAGATCAAAGATAACAATATTGTATGGACACATAAAAAAGTATATAAAGAATTGGGAAGTAGATACTGAAAACGTTGGCAACTATCCGTACTTTACCCTAATGCATACAATGGAGATGACTAACAGCTGTTGGTAAATGGCAACAAATATCCTGTTGAAACAAATTTTGTTGAACAAATTAAGTTTATTTTTGGGCACTGCATTGTTATTTGAAGTAAAATGGTAATTTTTGCAATTGAATAATATGCTTAACACGTTTTCAAAAACGTGTAATTCTATAAAATGCTTTCTTCCGATATCAATTGACAAATTCAACAATGCAGACATTTTTCTTGAAATGATCTTGCTGAGAATGCAGCAACTAACAAAGTTAATGGGTCAATAATAAATGTGCCAGCAACCCATAATGACAAAGAACTCTATGTCTAGAATGGGTCTAAATATATTAGCAATAATAAATTACTAAGGTAAATAGAATCACAATTTCAAATCTAGAGCAAATATATTTATGTAAATTTATAAAGCGAGAAACAGTGCTAACAGCGAGAAACAGTGCTAACAGCGCGACCTCAAACTTTAAGAATCTCAACCTTGTGAACTCTCCTAATTTTTGCAACTCACAATACGAACTTCGACAAGTTCTAATTGATAACAGTTAATTGGCCTGTTGGCTTGAAAATTTCAGTTATTTTGTAATTATTTACTACAGGAAGAATAAGTTTTGACGGTAAAAATTTGTTCCAAATTTTTTAAACAAATTTTCCGTATACAAGGCATGTACCAAATGATAAAAAAAAATTGCTTGTTAAAGCTGGCATAGTCTGAAGAGAGTAGAAAATAGAGCTACTCCAATTCAACCTCAACCTGGCCAGCCTAAACAACTGTGTCATTAGGTTCTAGATAACCTGATTTCATATATTCTACAGAACTGTGAAAGTTAATGAGATTGGCCAGCTTGGAAAACATAGAACTGTATTTCTTGCTTAAGGTCGTGCGAGTTATTCTGGCTCATGTTTTTTGTAGTAAATGTAAGTTTTACTACTATTGGAACAGGCAGATAAATTTGCCTTATTCTGTATATATGAGTTTATGTAAGAGATAGTAATAGTTAGAGTCGATCTAGCCATGGATCCGAACGATTTGTATTCACGCCATATTTTGGACTTTTTATTAAACAAAAAAACTGCATGTGCAAGTGAAATAAGCAGTGTTCATGGCAAGAGCTTTCTAGTGGAAGAACAGCACAAAAGTGAATCCAAGAAATTGGATCTGAATATTTTTCTTCCATGGAGGATAAGCAAAGTTCAGTGTAATTTTTTAACTACGCCCTCATCGCCATTTAAGAAAATGAGTCAAGTTTTCCGTTGGTTAAAATACCAGAAAGTCTTGGATTTTCTCATGGCACCGTTTATCAACATTTAACAGAAATCGACAAAGCTAGAAAGCTTGGATAGTGGGTACCACATTAACTAATCGAAGTAAATACAAAAAACCGAATCGATATTTGGAAAACACTGCTCTCAATATAGCTAGAGAGCCGTTATTGGAATGAATCATTACGGGAGATGAAAATTGCATTCTGTGTGAAAACGGTGTTGGCAAAAGACAACGTATATCAAAGATGGAACCCATGTCTCTATCTTCATAAGGTCCTTTTGTCAGTAAGGTAGGATGAACAGGCTATGCTATACTTTGAACTGCTTTCATCTAATATAAAAATTACTGCAGATGTGTACAAAGAACAACTGAGTCTCGATTAAACTCAAAGCTCATCAAAACTAGGCCCGGATTGATCAATAAGAAGGAGGTTCACTGCCATTATTATATCGCTCCGCCGCATACGGCAAAGACGTCAACGCGTATACATACACAGGACTTTGGCTGAGAAATTATGCCTTATCCATTTTAATGAGATGGAGCTTACAATTTGCAAGAAAGGTGTAGGACAGTTGTTGCTAATGATGGTCAATATACTTATTACGAATTAAATGCGAAACTCCCCGAAAAATACGCATATGGACTTTGATACTTGAATTTAACTTTTCTATCAGTACTGTCGCAGTTTTATTGTCTGTAATTACTGCAAATATTTTAGAATGTTAGGACTCCGTTGGGGCTCTCATGTGGTAGTGAGGGAGTCTGTTTCATGGCTTGTGAAGTATTCCTGAGGGTTTTGAATATGATCGATTTAAATTCTAGCAAAAAAATGAATTTTTGCTTACATTGAAAAATTTTTTGGTTCGCGTGCATGATATATTTAGCCGAGATCAGTGAGTTATTGAAGTTTGCTATGAGCTCTTCCGTACATCACTTTCTTAGTACTACCGTCAATATCTGTATATTTCTTGTCTGTCGTCTGGGTCGGTGTCCTTGAATGATTTATTTTTTATTCAACTTATAAGTTATTACGTGTTTTACCCAAAAGAGGAAAATGGGAATATTTTTTAGAGCGCGCAATTAACCAAAATAATTTGTCGATTTGCGCACATTTCTGTATCTTAAGGCTGATATACAATAAATGTGACACGAAGTTGTCGACTTCAAAATAATTTTCGAATACATGTTGCGACATTAGGGAAAAGCATATGATGCGACGCGACAAAATTGTCGAGAAAAGTTAGAGCAAATTGCTAAAATTGTTGCCATTGTTGCAGTGTGACATTTGAGTTTGACAAATTTCGCGTACCTTTCTTTTAAATCTGGCATAACTGCGAATAAGTTTTATATGCAACTATACTTGTACTTAAAATATGCAAAAAAATTTCCGTAGATTTCACAAAACGCCGAACCCAATTCAACTGATGTATTACGTCTGCGACAAAGAACGACGGCAAATATCATTGACAATTTCGTGTTGCACTCATTTTATGTCAGCCTTTATTCTGATTTTTAGTTTTTTTCTCGGAAGTGCTCGTTTGTGGTGATTCGGATCCTTTTGTTTTGGATTATGCTCTCTGAGGGAGGTCTATGCTCTGCACCACAAAAAGTAAGCTATCAAAATTCGTAAGTTTGTACCATTGTGAATATTTCAAATGATAAAACAGCTTTCAAAGGGCATTTTCAGCAAAGAAAAAATTAAACTATTTCCAGATCCTGATCAGATGGAATATCGGCAAATAACCGATTAAAATAAGCAAATTTATTTGTATATAAATTCTAACTTATGAACATAGCAAAAAACATGATTTCGTAATGAAATTTAACTGATTTTGTAGAACATCACTAAAATAATTTAATTGAAATTGATAAATTATAAAATTTTGCTCAGATTAAATTGGTAAAACGGCAACTCCAAACTGAAACTAAATTTCCCTGGCCTTGATGGTCCTCTCTTCGTGGTAGACTAAGAGCTGTAGGCCAGAATACTTACGTCATTAAAATTTTTTTCATGTTATCAAACTTTCTTAACATCGTTGATTTTCTTAACATCGTTGATAACTAATTCGGAAGACTGCCTAGCTTCCAGTAGTGGAGGGCGCTCCGGGTCGGCCGCGAAGTCTAAAAAAAAAATGGATTGAAAAATGTGATTTCATAAAGGCTGATTTTTTCATGTGGCTGCACGGAATTATATTTCATGATCAATGTTAAAAATGGCAGACAATTTGGTTGGTTGGAAAGTGGTGGCAGAAGACAACATAGATAGATGCAGAAAATGTATATAACTTACGTCAATCCATGATAACTCAAGAACGCGTTCACTTAGAGTGCTGATATATTAGATTTTGAACATATGATCTTATTTTGGAAAAAAAGGAAATTCAATTTTGCAAATGATACCAATCAGGTAACTCTTTCGTAGAGCTGCAATACAAAACTTTGGGCTTCCCTATATATTTGTGCACTGCCCGAGAATACGTCGACGTTGAGAGCTGAAACAAAATTTCCAAAATTGAAATAAATCGGGCAACCCCTTCTTGGTGATGCCTTATAACACCAAGAAACGGTTACCCGATTTGGTGGTCCATTTTTGAACTTATATTTGCAATTTTTATGAAATTGCACTGTACAATATTTGAGCTCTCAACGTCAACGCGTTCTCAGACAGTGCTCAAATATGTATATATAGTGAAAAACGCAATTTTTGTATGGCAAACCTACGAGGAGTTGCCCGATTGGTCTCATTTTCGAAACTGATTTTTTTCTTTTTAGAAAAGCCCGTGTACAAAATTTCAGCACTCTATGTGAACGCCTTCTCGAGTTATCGTGGTATGACGGTAAGTTATACACATTTTTACGCATCTTTGTGCGGTCTGCCACCACTTTTCTACCAATCAAAGTGTCTGCCATTTTTACCATTGATCATGAAATATAATTCTCTGCTACCCACACCGAAAATCAGTCTTTATGAAATCGCGTTTTTCAACCGATTTTTTTTTAACCTTCGCGGCCGTCCCGGAGTGCCTTCCTCTACTGGAAGCTAGGCAGAGTTGCAAGTTTCGTACATTTTTCAATGCGAGTTTCTCGCAAATTACTTATAGCAGAATAATGATTTACATATATCTTAAATGAAAGATAACGAAGATGTCTAGCAAATAAAATTCCAACAAAATTTAAATAAATGTATTGGAATGGAGACATTAGCCAGGAGACTTATAAAAAATGATAAAAATTTAAGTTTTTTAAATCAAATTCCTGTTAATGAATATTCTCATTCCTTTATTTTCCTTTCTTCTTTATTTGACTCTAATAGTACTTGTTTTTTTTCCCGATATTTCACCGAGAAGAAATTGTAATAAATAGTTCATTGAAACTTTTTGAAATCCAAAGTAAAATAGTATGTTTAACAATTATGTGCAAAAAAAACTTAGGAAAGTTAATTCTCATTAAAAATTTTCAATTTATTTGAACTGCGAATATTCATTTTTCGTCTTAAATTGTATGAGCTAGTTGCATGTTGGGTTTCTGTCTTTTACGCTAGATGTCTCTAATGTTGTCAGTGGTCTATGTCTAGTCTAATTTTATATGAATTCGCTCACTTTCAGTAGAGAGAAGACATAAATCTACATATAGTAAATTCTATTGCCTACAGATTTTGCTGGTATCAGAATTGATAATTTTGCTGACTACAGACTCCTATTAAGAGAGTATGATAAGATGGAAAATTTTGTTTATGAAATGACGAGTATTTTGGTCCCCAACTCTCCGTCTATTCTGTCGAATATAAAAATTTGATCAGGTGTATTATGGAAATATAAAGAGGAAAGCATGGTGATTCTTAAATACCGCTCACCGATTTTAGATTCTCTTATTTTCAGTTGAGTGTTTGAAGTTTTTGGTCTAAGTCCGAGCAAAGTGTTACAAGTTATTATTAGTGTACTGTAAAGGAGAATTTCTTCACGGAACAGTATTTCGTACATCGACTGCATTAATGGCAAAATTCAAAAATTAGAGTTTCGAGATAATCGACTTAACAAATTTTGGTAATATAAAGCACTAATTAGATAAGATGAGTAATGAACTGGGATTTTGTAATGACTATTGCTTAGCTTCAGTGATCTAAATTATAATGATTTTGGATTTGAATTTGTAGTTATGCAACTATTGCAGCCTGTGAGCGATTTTTTCTTTGAGGAATTTTATTGTGAGAGTCTGGCTATGAAATAAATTTATATCCAATTTAGTCAAAATGAAATTGACCGAGCTTGCTGCTAAATCCAGTACGAGAATTAAGTGAACAAACTCTTTTTACAAATGAATAATCTTTGAAAAAAGAAATTTGTTTGCAAAAGTAGGCGTTTCGAAATAGCAGGAACCGAATTACTCATCAGTACGGTTTAGATCCTGCCCTCTTTTGCAAACAAATTTCTTTTTTTAAAGATTTTTCATTTGTGAAAAGAGTTTTTTCAATTTTATTATGAATCGAAATTTTAAGAGATTTGTTTAAGAGCGAGGGTAGTTAGAGGTTAGTGTTTCTCCTCTGATAAAGGGCGAAAGTTGTTCAAATGTGATGATTCTGCTATCGAATTTGCATTTTTGCTGAGATTTATTTTTGCCAGATTTTGTGTTTCTGCTGGGAAGCTTGGTTGTTGTATTCACTGGATTTGGTGTTTTAGCCAATGGCTGGTACGTTCGCCACTTCACTGGATTTAGTGTTTTTGTCACAGTGTATTATGCTCTTCACTAATGGCGCTGTCTCCTATTTTTAATACCACAGTATTGTTTGACCAATGCGAGTGCATTTATTTAAATCTTTCAGGATCAGTGATATATTGAAAATACCACTATTTTTATATATTTTCCTTGCTAAGAAACTCGGTGGTATAGTCTAAGTTGTACCAAGTGATAATGTTATTTCCACTACGTTCTTTGAAGGGGAAAAAATTAGTATGCACAGTTAGACGTATAAGAATTCTCTGAGTATTTGAAGAGAACTTGATTTAACAGTAAGCTTGTAAAGGTTTTATTAGTTTTCTGGAAGTAAGCAGAAGCATAGCAGTGATTTATTTGGGCTTAAGATGTGTTTGCATTGAATGTGCTCGCAATTTAGCAAAAAACCTAAAATTGTATTTAAGTTTTTTGTCAGAATGTAAAGTGAATGGTATAAATTTTATTGCACTACCAATTGTATATTTGTTCAAGATGGTTCCTTTTTAGGATTCTCCGTGATGTGAAATTTTTTTTTATTCGTTATTTCATCACACAGCTTATTATTGATTTATGGCAGCAAGTTTCAAGCCTTAGTTTGACTCATCACCAGGTCCCAAATAGCGAAATTGAGTGACGCGAAAAAACAAAAGAATGTAGAAAAATGGAAAGAAATGAAAAATAAATGAAAAAATTAAGAAAATAGAAAAAAAAATTTTTGGAGAGTTAAAAAAATCAGATTAATTCGAATTAATTAAAACTGTGTAATTTCGCAGTGGGATGAAAATAGTAAAAAAGAAAAAGAAGCGTTTTGTATGGCAGAAACCTTTTACTCATTAGTACGGTTTAGTTTCTGCCTGCCGTAGATGCGACAAAAAAGATCAAACTGATCTCATCTCATATAAACTCAGAATAAATTCTGGCTACGAATTATATGAGGCAAACTCTCCATATTACACCTAAGAAGGAAAAGCTTTCACAATGCTTTCAAATTTGACTGAACAAAATAAATGTGCAATATGATTAGAAAAATAATATGTAATGAAGAAATACTCACATATTTGAATGTTGGAGATGTAGAATTTATTGACTTCTCTGTATTCAGAGATTTTTCAATTTATGTATTTAAAATGAGAAAATAATAAATCTATATCGACGGTATACGTAAGCTTAATTAATTAAATCTGGTATTATAAATTTATTAGATCATCAATCCGACAACTTTTAAGCAACGACTTTGACAACAGCGATGATATTAAAATCCCTGAGTTGCAACAATTGCGGAATACCGAACATGTTCGTGCACTCCCTTAGACAAAAGATTTTTCTAACTCGTTCCCAACACTATTTTGGGGAACCGATTATGGACCATCAAGAAACATCAACAATATTCCATTTCACGATCTTCTTACCATTTTCAAGGAATTTCTAACTCCACAAATAATAGACCATATCTTGTTACAAACTAATTTATATGCACAACGATCAGGAAAGTTTTATATTCCAATTACACAAGTAGAAATACAAGACCTTAGTTGAATTAATTCTTTAATGAGTCTTTTCGTCAAGAACTACATGACGAAATTATTTCGCAGTTATAACAAGTAAAAATATTTAGTTGGCTTCTAAGTCACATCTGTAATGCCTAAAAAATATTTTTTTGTTTTCTAGTAATGATCACAAACTCTTCTTTGACAAATACTTCACATCATACCCATCTTTGATTGAACTGAAAAGAGCCCGGGGATATGAAAGCTGATAAAAAATGGCTAGATATGATTTTTATTGGAGAGCTAGTGATACCGGACTACTATTTTTAAAATGGATCGATAGTAAATCAATTAAAAGTCGCAAATGGTGGTCCAAAGCTTTGACGAACATATCGCTTTCTTAATGTAAAAAAGGACCTAAAAAAGGAAACAGCATCTACCAACAAGAACTACCTGAACAATGTACAAAGTGGATGAGCTCTACTTATAATGTTTCACTTTGTTTGAGTGAAATGAAATTGTGCTTTTTGTGATTTTTACCAGCAAATTATAATGTTATCCCAATCAATATATCTCCTAACATGATCAGCATACCTTGTCCTGGTGCAGGATCCTTCAGGTGTTAATTTTTTTTTTACGGATATTATATTATTAACTGAGAAATAAAAAATTTAAATAAAGTGATACTTTAAAAAATTTTTGTTTCTTTTTTAATATACATAATCCTCAACGGCATAAAATGTTCATGTGAATTTTTGTATTTTTTGTTTAGATTTCATGCAGTCGATTGGTTCATTTCAAAGGAAGAACTGTTGTATTGCATCATCATTGCATTATTTGTTATATATATTTTTCACCTTACAAAAATAATTTCGAGCTATGAAAGTTTTTAGGCACAGTATCACAAAACTAACAAATACAAATTAAACTTGCGCCATTTATATTATATTAAGACTTCATGTACTAAAGTTATAATTCTCTGCTAATAACACAATTTGAAATTAAGCTAATTAAAATTCAATAAACATATTAAATTTCCACTAATTAGACTGAATCAAGTGTATGAAAATGTTACATGTATTACGTGATAAAAATGGATTGAAATTTATGTGTATGTACATTTAAATACGTTTGAAACTGTAATACTGAAAACGTTTCTGTTGTAATTCGCTCAATTACTGAAATTTGTTAACTTTGTGAGCTGAATCCGTCTACATAACATATATAAGGGGTGATGAAAAGCTACCAGTTTTCCGAATATATAATATACATAGCCATTGTGAAAACTTATGATGGATTAATGGAATTCAGTTGCATTTAGAAATGTAGAATGTAGGAAAATGTGATTAGGTAGAAAGGAGGCACTTGAGTGAGGATGCGAAGAGGATTTTATCTCTTAACAATTGCACACAACGAGTATTCATCAAATATTGATTACTAAATATTTCTAAATCTATAAGTTGAAATCCACTCATTGTGTTTGAAGAAATGAGATATTTACGACACCGACTAATGGCAGGTGATGTGGAATTGTTTCTCATGTAAAGTATGTCGAAACAGGGGTGGTAAATGGGGCTAGCTAACACAGTACCAGGGAATTCATCTACCATTACATGGACAAGTACTTCAAAATTATTCTGATAAAGGTACAATAGAGAAACTTGTGTAAGGCTCGTTTAATTCTTAAGGCTCTTGTAAGGCTCGTTTGGTTCTTGACAATATCTTCAAAGAAAAACGCACGCCACATTAGCCATAGTAACAATGGACTCAATATGAGTTTAGTAAACCAGCCTAACTGTTTATTTTTGACATTTTTATGCATGAAAAAAACAATTGAATTAAATGAAATGAATGAACATTTCATGACGAGATGACTCGCATCGGAGGTGTTTTAACCAATATTGAACTTACATACCTCTCATTCAAGAAATATTTTCAATTCTCTATATCCCAGATGACTTCAAATTGAAAGATTGAAACTGATTTACCTTGTCTACTTGAAATATCGTATAATTCACTGAAAATTGTTTATTTCTATTCATATTAAAAACAAAGGTATGCAGACTAGCGTCGTATATCGATGAGCGACGCGCTGCGAAAGAACCACTGGAAGAGATCTTTAATTACAGTAATCCAGATGCCCATATACGTGCATATACAGCTGCTTTTTAGCTGTCATTTGCTTAGAATTGCAAGCATTACAGAAAAAAAAGTCAGAATTCCAAATACAATAATATTCTCCATCCTTATTACTAAGGTTCACAAGTACGTCTAAATTCGTGTTATTATCGAAAAAAAAATGTTTTTTTTCATCACTGGCGCTCAGGATTTGAACCCGATACTTAAAGTGGAATGCCCACTTTTCATACAGCTTTAAGCCCGACACCTCCACCCATGAGAGTTGTCTTAAAAGATGCATTATGATACTTTGAACAGATTTTATTAACAATCTTTATTTCAATTAAGCGAAGGAAAAACTTTGGCGGTCGGATGTACCTTTAGCGACTCTCTTCGGTGAAAAAGTGGACTTTTCTCGTGATTATGCGGAATTGGAGAGTCGTGAAAAATTACCTCCTATGAGAAAAATGTTTTCAGAGTACTAATGGCCATGGAAGAAAGAACTGCAAAAACATATATGAACTGTAGTAACTGGGGTGTATGTGACCCAAGAGCATGAAAATGGGATTCCTGGCGATAAGGCGACAAAACGTCCCCAGGAAGTTTTCTGAATCGGGAAAAAGTACACCACCCGATAGTACTTCGGGAGACCTTTAATTAGATATGCAACATGCCGTATTGGAGCCACCCTCTCCGGCGGGGATTCCTACCGACACCCTAAAAAATGCAGAGAAAAATTTTCCGCTACGAATTGTAGCTGGTAATGAGCTGAGGCGAACAGTAAAACCCATTTTCCGATCTACCGATCTAAAGTGTGTAAAAACTAGTGTACTTCAATTCGAATAAAAAAGAGGAAAATACTAAAAAAGTGAGTATGGGATGGCTATAAACAACTATTTAAGCCTCCGAGTATAGAAGTGTGGGTACTGAACTTCTTCTCAGTATCTAAGGAATTCGACTATGAACTAGATCAAGCTTTAACACCCCCCTCCCCCCTCGCCTTCCGCTGCTTAATTTAAATAGACCTTATTAATAAAATATGTTCAGAGTGTAATAATCGTTTAAGAATATCTCATGTTTGGAGGTGTCGGGCCTAAAATGGCCATTCTCCCTTGAGCTTTTATGTCCTAAGCGCTAGGCCATTTGTTCGATTCACCGCTTGTGTACAATTTTTATGGATGGATTCATTCCGATTGAGCATCCGTATTGGGGTAGTCGAAATACCGTTTTTAACTAAATATTGAAACTTATCAAGTTAATGCTTGAAGAGCTATGATAATGGATTAAATTTATTTCAGAATTCTTGTTACAAATGTCAGTTTTCGGGTTTGGTATCGGCATGAAACGTGGGCGAGTTTTAAATTTTAATTATTTTGGGTGCTAAATGATTAATGATGAATTAATGATTTTGGTGGGATATCAATACTTTGAAGTTTTTTTTTTGCATGTGCGAAGTGATGTGGAGAAAACTTTCGGTTTTTCAGGGAATGGCCGGAGAGCAGATACTCCAATAGCTCAACAGTTCAAACGAGTTAAATGTCACTCACATGATGTGAAAAATAATAAAAATTTTGAACACAGTAGCTCTTTTTTCGAGTGTGTCCAGAGAAATTAATTAATATCTCTCGACATATGGTGGCAGAGCAACTGGATCATACCCAGAGAGATGTCAGAGTACGGAGCGATGGAGTTGACGTTGAAATACTTCAATGCGATCAATATGTATTGACTAAAACGGACCCAGATACGGCAAGCAGATTTTAAGATGGACCTAACAAATATGCGCAATAAAGGACCTTGTTGAATATAAGTATCAACAAATTCGTGCGACCACCTTTTAACGAAGCTCAGAATCGAGCTCGCTCCATTATTAATGAAATGATGATGACATACAAATTCGTAAGTCTTATCCAGTCAAGTCATATCTTCAAGTGTTGTCAAAAGGTTATTAAAGAGAAGAGATCAGTTTTACACAAACGAACATCATGACCGAACATTTATTGACATTTCAAGAAGACAGTTGATATAGCACCAAGTCTAAAAAATGGCTAAGTCATTTATTAACACAACTAACAGTACGAAACAGTTTAGCATAAAAGAAAATTTTACTGTTGGGAATAGGAATCGCTGACTTCGATTGAACTGATACGATGAGACCCAATTTATGATGAGGGCAGGAAATTCAAGAACCAAGAGCTTGCATTCAAGAATATTATAAGTAATTCGATCGAAAGCCATAGTGAAGTCAGTAAAGTTATAATCGACTTAAGATCCAGACTCGGACAGACAAGATAGTTAGTGATAGTTGATTTACCCGTGGTAAATCTATATTCAGAGGAGCTTAAAACTACTGAGAGTGGAAACACACAGCATCACAGCCAAAAGCCCCAAAGGCCTTAGCCATACAAGCCAAGTTGATAATAGGTTTATAGTTAGAGATGTAATTTTTGCTCCTCTTTTTATGTAATTAAAGATAATTTCCAAGCAGCCGGGAAAACGCCACAAGACAGGGAAACGTGAATCAAATAACAGAAAACAGGGGCAATGGAATCTTTTTAGTATTTTACCATCCGGGCCGCAATAGAAACTGTCAGAGATTTGAGATAAGAAACTGTTTCAGTATCGATCACAAGGTAAGTAGGCGGAAACATAATCAAGTGAGAAAAACAAATCAAGAAAACTAATATAACAGTTGCCGTTACAGAAAGTAGATATAAAGTGATCTGAGTATTATAATTAGTGATCGTAAGAGGTAATAGAAAAAGTAACCGCTAGAATAATCTGAGACTAAATTTATAGGGTCATAATGTAAAACTACGTGTAAGGATGATGACAAGTCTCCGGAACCAAACAAAGACATTTCTTAATCACGGTGCTGGAGAAGCCCAAAGAAAACAGCAAGTCCTAGTAACATCCACGCATCTGCCTTCTGTGTATTGTGGCTTGTGAGGACTGCGATCCTGAATCTAGCAGGTCTGCAAAAGGTTGCCTGCTTGGGAATTACGGGATCCATGCGCTCTATGGGCACTGCTGCTCTTGAGGTCTAACTTAAGCTGTCATTCCTGGATCTTGTCATTCAGGCAGATGCCAAAAGGGCCATGTGCAGATTGCGTTCATGGAGATGTTGGGAGAGCTGCTGCAATGGCTCTTCTCATTGGTCTTTGGCGTATGGGCTAGGCCTGGAAAGCCCTCTTGCCAGTATTCCACGAGATGCGATGGTACCAGAGCGTCGTTTTGGGCGTCGCTCCTCTGTGAGCTTTCCTGTAAGGGAATCGTGGACTAAGGGAAGTGCTTTATCGGATCTTTCCCGGTCCGCTTTAAAAAGTTTTACCAACGACTCTCTCACTGACGAAGGTGCTGGAGCTGGCGTCCACTTCTCTGAATCTGACATTGAGATGGAGTACTCACTTGAAAGATACACCACTGTCTTCCAGGCTGAAGTCTTCGCCATCGCAATGGCAGCGAAGATACCCCTTGATATCCAAATCAAGGAAGAGGACATTGCTATACTTTCAGATAGTCAGGCAGCCTTGATGGCGCTGAGTGGCCCTCGGATAACATGTAAGTTACTGCGAGATTGCAGGACGTCTGTGGACAAGTTGTATATCCACAACAAGGTGTCCCTTCAGAGGGTCCCTGGTCACATGGGAATCATGAGGAACGAAAGGGCTGACATTTTAGCGTGGGCTGGCTATGATTCCCCGTTCCTTGGACCAGAACCCTCCGTAGGCGTTGCCACCTCGAGTATCGGGTCTCTCATGAAAACGAATGTTCATAGGAAGCATGGTAAGCATGGCAGATAGGCCCAATAAGAATATCTCCGATTTTTTATGGGGCTCGGAAGAAAACAATGTAGAATTGTGGTTGGCATCATCAGCAGTCTCAGCTCACTTCACTGTCATCTAACAAGAATTGGAGTTGTCGACAAACCTGAGTGTCTGTCCTGCCTAGAAGGAGAGCCTGAGACAGCCGAACGCTTTTGTGTGCGTGTCCGGCCTTCGCCCGGAGCAGGCTGGATACTCTAGGGTCTGCTCTTCTATCTATAGATGAACTGAAAAACCTTCCTCACCAAGACCTGATGCGGTTCATTAAGAGGACAGGAAGGTTTTGGTGAAAGGAACTCTAGCAGGCTAGCACACAATGGGCCACGCTGGCCTCCGTACTTGGGATGGGGATCTCCTGTCCCACTACCGTAAAAAAAACATCCACGCTCCTTGGACACAGCACAAGATTGCATCGATCCGAATGAAGAAATCGCATCCAAGAAGGTGAGAATAAACGGAGGCACTTCAGGAATCGAGGGAAATATTCCCTGGGCATCCATACATACATACAAGTTGGAAAGGTTGCTAACTACTACAATATCATCACCCGGTCGCAGAGCTTTAACAAGATATCATGTATTTATGGTTTTATGGAAAGCGAAGCTATGCGGTTGATAAATATAAGCATTAAGTTGGTTCGTGTAACTAAATGCCCTGTGTACCTTTCTGCAAAACCATGGCTAGCGATTAACCAAACGCATAGATATCATGAGAAAAGCTGAGACAATAGAACAGAATTGAACCGACCAATTTTTACACTAAGACCATTTAGGTTCGTACATATATATTATATTAGAGTAGGTATGAACCTAATTTGAAATTCAATCTATTCATGAATTTTAAAAAATTTCATCAAACTGAAAGGGTTATGAAAAACATTAGTTCCCGAAAGTAGAACCATAAATTATATAGCTATCATTCATTCTATATTATATAAGTCTTTTTAAAGGATGTACATTATGTATGTAAGTATACGTATATAGCTAAGCTACTTTTACTGCTAAACAATAAAGTAGAACATGACATGCACCGGTTGCACTATTTTTCCATATTCGTCAAAATCATGAACATTTTTACCATTTATGAGGAGGGGACATGGATGACAAATGCTCATCAAAAGTTTCATTCTACTCCCACACGTCCCTGTGTTGAAAATTGTTGAACTGAATATATTTCCGACATTATTATATATATTTACTCGTCCGGAATTTTAGGTACTTCAGGGTTTATTATAGCTATGTAGGTAGGTACTTCAAATGATTCACAAAGGAAAGGGCGGCGCTCCAAATCAAAAGAGTTTTCATCACATACCTACAACCGAACCATAAATAATTTCAAGCGATTTGATAAGGGCTGACTTCATTCGCTACAATGATAACATTCATATATTAGAACGTCACGCCACTTGATGGCTTCATGAATTGTTAAACACCTGTTGTCTCCTATATAATCATCATAATTTGTTTGCTTTTATGTCTGACGACATAAGTGTGTCAATCTAATGCCGAATTTATTAATCGCAGTTACTTACCTGCATTCTTGTATCTGGAAAATTTGATACATATAAAAATAGCATGTCCTTTGATATAAGGAAAATAGTTCGGTTTGGGAATTTGCTTTTCTTGAATCTAATTTTCTACCCATTGGAAGTTAGTTGGTGAATTTTCTAGATCTACGGTTTCAATTCAATCTCATTAAAACAAATTAAATTTGTCTTGTGAAGTTCAAAAGGAATGAAAATAACTTCAATCGTAATCCATCAAATCCTCAAATAAGACTAAAAATATATAAAATGAAATGGAGATGCTGGTAAATGACTGAAGAAATTTCAAATTAAAACAGGTTCCTGCATATAATAAGAGGGACTTATTGAGGCGTTATATTGCTATCTGCATTCCTCTTAAGAGATTGAGTTTAACCATTAATTTTCGTGAGCAATTTTCAGATTGCTTCAATTCATAAATAATATACAATTTGAATGAGTTATAAAGCTAATTTGGACTTAATTAGATACTTTGTAGATTTTTAATGGATAAAAATTTCTAGCCAGTGATCTCGAAAATTTACAGAGAGTAGAGGCTATATATTCTTTTCATCAAGTAACCAGTTTTACGTGAAAAATCCGATTTTTTATATGGCATTGTAGCGTTGCCCGATTTGCACATTTTAGTTGGAACTAAAAATTATAAAAAATGCCAACATGAAAAATTTCAGCCATTTATAAGCTAACACAGTTTCAACAAAAACATTTTATATAGGGGCAGGGCCGCACTGGGTCTTCAAATCGGCCCGGGCAAATAATGAAAATCAGCCCCCAAGGGTCTTCAAAAATGACTTTTTTATAAGAGGCAAACAACCCAAATTAGTAGGCTGATTTCCTACTGAACCGAGCACAAGGAGAGCAAGACAACGTTTTCTATAAATATTGAATTTGATGTTAAATAAAAAGAAAGAAAGAAGATATTTATATAGGAAATATGTATACACAGAATATGTGTAAAATTAAAACTAAAACAGGGTTTCTCTGTGGAAGCAGTATCAGAGAGACCTACAATTTTACTTACACAGCTGTAACAAGAGTAAGGCAAGTGAGGCAGATGTTGAACCGGAGCGATGCCGCTCGTTAAAAAAAAATATATTGCGGGCGAAAAAAATAATATTAACAACATTTGCCTTTGAAAAATATAAATTATTTTCGAGTTTTAACTATTAAATAAATTTGTTGCTCTCGATTTGAATTTACCCGCTTAACAAAGCTGAGGTTGGGTCGTAATCCTGACATGGAAGAAATTTTTGACAGTGCTACAAAATTTGCTAAAGATATGGTTATGCCAGAAAACGTTAAAGAAAAGAGAGATAAGAAGCGACTCGAACTTCTTGAATCACAAAATGATGAGTGATGCCAATATTTCCACAAAACAAGAGCTTCGTACACCAATTTTTGAATGGATTGATGTTCTTTTATTCTAACTGGTGAGGAGGTACGAAATATTGGAACAAGTTTCAGAAGATTTTGGATTCCTTTCTGGCGATCTTCTTAGCAAAATGTACGCTGATAGTCTGAGAGAAACCGATTTTGGATTTGCTTCAATCAATTCACGACAATAGCCTCCAACATTCCTATGTAAATGTTGAAATTGCGTTCAGAGTTTTTGTAACACTGCCAATAACGATAGCTTCATGTGAACGAAGTTTCAAAATATTAAAGTTAATAAAAAATTATCTGTGATCCGCAATGAGTCAAGAAAGATTGTCAAATGTGGTCGTTTTATAAGCCGAAAAAGAAATGACAGGAATACTTGTCATTTTGAGAATATTATAAACTAATTCGTGGCGAAAAAATCTAGAAAAGTCCATCTATAAAATCTTGCAAATATTTCTATCAAATTGAATCACCTCAATGTTTTTAAATGTACTTTACTCGCAAAAAATTAATATCAACTAATAATTTTATGTACAATAAATATTATTTACTATCCTTCTCATGATAAATTGTTGCTCAACTTTGTACAGTCAGTTGATAGACCACGTAAAAATTATATAAGGTTATGTTGAGAAAAAACGAGGTGTTACGGTTCTGCGTGAAGGAACTGTGGAAAGAAGTGAACTCTTAACCTCTGTTCCCCACTCTTTGTTTTTGGAATCTTTTTGTAATCTATAAGAAATTCAATCGCTCCTTCACTTACTTATATGGTCCAAAGACAATGCCACTGCTTCACCAAATGTAGAAAAATTCAGTCTGTTTCTAACACTGGAGTTGTCATAAGCAAAAGCTGACTGTAATATACCATGACCATATATATATATATATACTCACTCTACTCTTCAAAATTGATTTACATGAAATAAAACAATTTTTTTCTTTTACAATTAGAAAATAAAAACAAAAATTTAAAACTGTTTTTATATTTGTTCTTCAATTTCGAATTTGTTTTAAAAGTATTCATATTCATAGGTAGGTATAGCAAACCTTGAAAGCCTTGTTGAACCCTTCTGATAAAAAACACATTTTCCGTGCGTTTTTCGAAATAAAAATGATATGAGACAAAAAATAATGTAAACTGCTTTACAAAAAAGTGAATACTTTTGAAGCCAAGGGAATGCCAAAATTTCCATATAATGCTATCTTGGCAACACTCATTTGGCTCCGCGTGCTGAGTTTTTATAAGTTATGGGACATTTCTGAGTATTTTTAACTCAAAGATGGCCCCGATGCCGTTGGCACATTAGCTTTATTGTATTAGGCTTTTAGGTTATGCAATAAAGTACTTTTTCAATTCAATTTCAAAGCTCCCCTCAGCCCCCTCCACTCCACCAGCACCCCACTGCAGCGGTAAAATTCGTCTAGAGTGCGTGGTAAATACGTTTGATCGCGTTAATGTGGAGACCACCGGCCCAACGACCACCGGCCCCCGATCGCCCGTACTGCCAGTCCGGCTCTGTATAGGGGTCATTCCATAACAAATCGACCAAAAATCACATAAAGTGTGACATGGTCATCACCAAGTTTTTTGAAATGCAACTAATTAGCACAGTTATTATTTTAAAGAAAATATATAACTTATTACTATTTAACACTTTTTAATATTTTCTAATGATTTTATTAATTAGAGCAAACTTAAGAACTACAAAACAAAAATCCATTTAAAAAAATAATTGGAATTAACTTGAAAATTTACATATGCAGCTAATTAGCATCACTTCCAATTTTAACGGAATTTTGTTAATGTGACGTCGTATTTTGTTGTGAGCTTTTAATATTTTGTTGGATACTGCAGAGCATCTTGCTGGCATACTTTGTATTAACCGTTCACATCTGTGCTTTGGAATTGATTTCCAGGCATCATTGACAAATTCATATAGTAACGATAAATTAGTAGGTTTCTTCTTTTTTATTACTTTATCCACATCGTTCCATAAATTTTCTGTAGGGTTCAGATCACAGCTTTGCTGCGGTGGCCAACCTAAAACTTTTAGTTTTGGGTCCGTAATCTAATTCTTCACTGATCTAGCTGTATGTTTTGGATCATTATCATGCATGAAAGTCCATGTTATTGGCAGATTTTCATCTGCATACGGCTCCATGGTATTTTCAAGGATTTATAAATATAAAAACTGATCCAGAATACCATCAATTTTCTTTATTGGATCCAGGCCATGCCATAGCATGCATCCCCAGACTTTAACATTTTCACCACTATGTTTTACTGTTTCAATGGTGCACTTGGAATTGAATGATTGATACCATACACATCTTACTTTCCGTCAAATCCCAGCCTGTTGAACTTGCTGCTTTCATCTGACCATAACTCTTTCTTCCAAAAAGTTAGGGGTTTATCGATGTGCTCCTTTGCAAACTTCAGTCTTAGTTTTTTATTTTTTCCGCTAACTTGTGGTTATCTTTTCGCGATGCAAACTTTTAGTGCAGAACTGCGTAGACGTCTCCTAACAGTATCTACGCTGACTTCAATACCATGGCACTCGGAAATGTTGTTAATCTGACTTGCACTCACAAAAGCATCAACCTTCGCTTGATTTACAATGATTCGATCTTCTTTTATTGTCGTTATTTTAGGACGCAGCTTTCCTGGGATGGTTTTCAAAGGGTTTTTCCTTCTTTACGTGCTAAATGACATTATAAATAATCGTCCTAGACCACTTTATCATTTTGAAAATGCGTGAAATTGAATAATTTCCATAAATTAGATCCATAATTAACTTTTGTTCTTCTGGGGTACAGCTTTTACTTTTTCCCATTTTGAATTATTCTAATATTACTCTTATGGAAAGGAATAATTACCACAGTAAATATTTGAAATATTTTTCCAGACAACAACTTTACTTTTTCTCTCGCAAAACGAAACTGTGCTAATTAATTGCTGCAAATATTCTGACTGACATTTAATTTTACCAATTGTTTCCATTAAAAAAATTTTTATTTGGGATTTTTTGGGGTTACCGTTTTTTATGAACTTAGAGGATTCTTTTAATGCACTTCTTGCCCAGAAAAGTTCTATGACTGCAATAATTGTCTTGAAAGTGTGCTAATTAGTTGCATGCCACGTAGGTTCTTGGAGGGTTTGTGACAATAAAAATACAATTTAAAATTTTTTCATAGGATGTATAAACATTGCGTATTAAGCGAGTTTTAGTATTTTTGAAATTTCAAAAAGTGCTGTCCTGGGTCTTGTTTAAAAATTCATATATATTTTTCTATTTGCGCTAAGACAGTCAAATTGAAAGATAGGATTTCGAACTATCTGAGCAAAATAGCATCTTAAAAATATATCGCGGAAGACGTACGTTTAATTTTATCCATTTTATTTATTATACCCTATATTATCCTCAAAAACATATCAAAATTTCAATTTGGGATCTTAGCGGGATAAGGGTTTTTTGATTGATTGATTGAAAATCGAGATTGATACCCCTATGAGGTCTCTGGAACCTAGGCCATAGCAAGGCCCATTGTTCACCATCCGGACTTATGAGCAATGCCGGCTTCATGGATCAGGAATTAAAAAATCATGAAAATTTCACCACAATAAGTTCTTAGTTTCTCGATAATTTCGTGAACGTTAGTAAATAATTATCTGTGAAAGTGGTACGAGTTGATTCAAAAGCTTTCTGAATTCTATAGAAATTTATAAGTTTCCAGAAATTTCACGAATCTGAATAATGAGTTGTTTAAGAAAGAGAAGTGTTGAATAGAGAGAACAAAGAAGTATTTAAAAAAAAATATTTACTTAGTTAACTATACTCATTTGATTATGTACATAATACTTAATACACTGTCAAGGAGTTTGAATCAACAACACATTATTCTAATAAAGCGTGTTATAGTCTTATCAACAGTCCAAGTTCAACAGGTTTAATACCTTGGATGATTGAACAAATCTCGCAGTTGAGATTAACTTCAAAAATTCGTTCTGGGTGCAGGATAGAGCTTCATAAACAAGCATGTACATCAAGGACATGTATAAGTGATATACAACATCGAGCAAAGTTTGATGATGCAGATATTAATATTGATGATGATGTTGTTGATACTCAAATTGGGGATAGAATAGATAAAGAAGAAGGTAGAAATAAAGGACTTAGTGAAGGTAAGACATTAGAATCAAGATTTGTGTCGCTCAGTTCGATGCAAACTACAAGGATGCAAACAAAGTACGTATTTCTATTGTTCGAAATGCAAAGCACTTCTGTGCATTCGGCGAAATTCCAAATGTTTCTTCGAATATCATTGAAAATCTGTTATTTGTAATGCCATTTTATAAAAATGTTCTAACATTTATATTAAAGTGCATTACAAATTAAATTACATTCAAGTAAATTACAATTAAAATAAATCATTATTACATAATAGACACCGATTCTTTCACTCAAAACACCTTTCATTAGCTCTAGTATAGTCCTTAATTTTTTATATGAAGGAGTCGGAGTTTGACTACCATGACTACCAATGTACACTCAAGTGTACATCTCTCACCGTCCACACCTTTACAGGGAGGTAAAAGTTTATTACAGTAAAGTACTTCTGTGACCCCTATAACGAAAAACTATCACTAAAAAAGTTTTTCCAACCGCGCATTTAAGATGGGTACTGAAAGGGTTAAAATATATCAAATTTGTTTTTTTGTTCCCTTAGTTTTTCAAAATTAATTTATTTTCAGGAATTTTGAAGTAAAAAATAAATAAAATAAAATTTCAAAGTTAGGAAGTTTTAAATAAAAACTATTACTGTTAAATATTCATATAGTAATATCTTGATATTTAATACAATTGCGGAGTTAGTTACACTAAGGCACTTGAAACAATAAAAAAATATGGGCTCACTTCAAATTATTGCCCTGAGTGAAAACTAGAGTCTCAAACGGTTATCTTACAAAATTAAAAAAATCTCTTAGGCTCTACTAGCTGTTAGGTAAGTTTCATCAAATTACCTTACAGTTAACATAGGAAAAATGTTTTTGTTAAATAAAACCCTTAATTTTAAAATTCACTCTAAATTAAATGCTAGTATTCGCTATTCTCTATATCACAAACCTTATGTCAATGAATAATGTGACTTCAAATGTCCGTTTTTCCACATACCTGCAAAGATTTAAAAAAAAATCATTAAAAACAATTTCTACCGTGTAATAAAATGAATTTGTGTTATTTTGTGAAAAATATTGGCCAAGTTTGTCTAAGGATCCTCAAGGAATATAGAAGACCGCACGATTAGGTCTTCTAAGAATTCTATTTTGGGTTTAATTTTATTAAGGACATCTTGCAGTATCAACAGCTTCAACTTTTGTCCTGTTCATGTTCCAATTATGTTTGTAACTAATTGTAATAGTTATTAAGAATAAACTTTCTTTGATTTCGTGAATATCAACTAAGAAGATCGAAAGTTCTACAACTTTTAGAATTCCAAAAAATTCGGAAAAAAGCTGATAGGAACTTTAAAAGTTAGAGAAATAAAATAGGAATGGGGTAATTGTGAGGGAGTTAGTGTCATACTGGAAGATTTTTGGTTAGTGCCAGATGATTTTGTTTTGTTTTATTTTGTTTTTTGTTGTGCTCTAAGAGCGCAATATTTAAACTTTTTTTTTTCTTGTGTAGATATTTACATATCCTTTAACAGACCAACCACGTTCTGAGGAATGATTTACTTTGAGTGCTGCTCGTTGAAAAGATGCATTGAAAAATTATCATGGACGTAACCGACTATTATCGCGAAGAATGATCCGGCATTGATGTTTCTCTATACATTGATAAATCAGATCAAAAATCGAATATTCAATTTTATAAAATTCTTTAAAAACATCCTAGTAAAAAATATCACGTAGAATTCATGTGAATTCTGCGTGGAAATATCAAGTAACTCTACGTTGAAAATGGTTGGATATTCCTATACTGTTGCCCTATGGGGTGCTGTATAAGTTGACGTGGAATAAATTCGTATAATTTGCGTGATATTTTTACTTGTATTTCACTTGAAATCTTCGAATTATATAAATAATAATAAGTTATATAAAAATAAAATACATAAATAATAGTAAATAATAAATCTATACTGAACCTTTGGGGCTTTCATTATAGCTCTTGATAAAAGAAAATAAAAATAAAACTATAGGAGCATCACTTCTTGTCTTTTTCTCTCTTATGAATGCATGTAATCGCGAGGAGAAAGTACGGTTCCCTTTACACGTGGATTTACATTTTTTACTAGGGGTATTTCGTTTTAATAAAATATTCAACTTATTAGAATCGTATTCAGAAGTTTTATCTTAAACCAATACTACTTATATCATTCCATCTGATCAAGTCAAATTTCAATTAAATGGCTTGGTGAATACGGCCAATAAATTTTTTTACTGTATTAAATTTAAAAATAAAATTTATACTTATTTTCATCTTCATCAAATTTGACATTTAAAATCAAGATGGTTGAATTTGAGTAAGTAAATGTATTGGTAGGAAATGAAATTAAGATGATAGTTTTAAATTTTGTACATAGTGAGGTATAATTTTGAGATTTTTTCTCTTATAAATCACCATATAACTACGCGATAAGATTCATGATGATTTAGTTTTCTCTTTTCCTCCCTTGTGTTTCTTTGTTATAGCTCAACAAAGTCAAAATTTCAACTCATTTAAATAAAGAGCCAGAGTCTTCGCTCCTAAATGATTTATCGGTTACCACAATTCGTATGAAAAAAAATACAACTCTTTCTGTGATTTTGAACTTTTTCTTCAGAATATCAACAAATGGTGCTTTACAAAAACGTGGTTTTTACAAAATTACCGAATTACAAAAACTCATGCTACAGAATCTCTCTTCGTGATAGTGAAGTTATAAAGTGCGAAAGAACTATGTGTGCTTTCCAATCTGCTGGTAAATACTAAATTTTCAGAAATATGCTATGATATCCTCTTTTTATGTACTAAACATCTTTCAAATCTTGCATTTTTAAATCCCGTCATTTAGCATAAAGTTTTTTTCCGCAAAAGGGACATGTTTCAAATGGAAACGATATGGTATTCAGTATCAAGTGAAAACTGAGTTTTATAAAACTTGCTCTTTTCAAAATAATTGTGGGATTTTCTATATCAACATGAAAAAAAAATAAGGTAAGAATATTCTTTAAATTTATTCGCCAAATTTAATTAAAATTTATTACTGCGCAAATGCAAACAATTTGGGGTTTTTCTGAAAAATTTTTGTCTGAATCCTGCGAAAAAGCTAAGAAATACGAAATTTTCTTTTGTGAGTAATTTTGTTTGTTTCTTGATATGCGTAAGAAACGGTATAAAAAGGGGAATAAGCCCTATTTTAGTTTTTGTATAATGAATAAATAGTTAGTAAAATTTTTATGGAATATTTGAAATATCTATGTATTTATGTGGAATAATTTGTTGATCAGCATACTGCTCATCTCACACAATTGCATTGTCTACCGGATCTGAAACATATATGTATGTTTTTATATTTGAACTACATATAAAAAAAACATGGTATATAGTATGATTTTCTATTATTTTATATCGGTTATGTATATGAATGACCAATTTGATTAAATAGTTTCATGTTGTCAATAATACAATAAATATTTACAGAGAAAGTCTTGCATAGCTGTCGAGACTATACCAAAAGATTTATCGTAAATTAATACATAAATCATTGTTGCGATAAATTGCCAAAGCCAATTAATGACTGCAATTATTTATTTGGTAGAATTAGCTTACGTTTTGAGTTTTTGTGTACCTCAGGATAGTATATATCTTCTTTTATTTTTTGCAACTCCCAAATTAATCAGAGGTGGGGTGGATAGAGAAATTCATCGGTTTCTTAACAAATGCTGTAAATGAACCTACAGTTTTTTGGTTAAATTAGCCTTATTGTGGGTAAACTGTTGTCAGGAGAATGAGTCGACTAAGTATTACTGGGCGGCCACCGGTAAGGTTCGAACCCAGTTTCATAGAACCATGAACTAATATCATTATTCTACCGACTCGAATGACGCCTTAATATATTGTTTATCATTTGTCAAATTTCATTTCATTCTTCCAATATGCCATTTCTACATAATATACATCTTATTATGTACATATTTAATGTATGTATGTAAGTACGTGTGTTATAGGTATGACTTTACGTGACCCTCTACAGAATGAAATTCACCCTTTTATGTTAGACATATTATGTAAAATAGACAGTCGCTTTTGCTATTTCTTCTATTCTGTCACAGCGAGTGATAAGAAAATATTTTCATGAATAACCCGATAAGACTGTGTAGTCCTTTGAGGAATTTTCAATTTTGTGAGAGAAAATCTTGGTGTACATTCCATTTGAATGTTTTCAATTTGTGATTCCTTTTGTTTTTTATTCGTTGGTTAAAGAGTGTTAGTAGCTCACAGTAGGTCAATTAGTTCAGATAAGACGGTGACTGGACTATAATTTTTTAGATAATATATTTTAAATTTTAATTATGATGATGATATTAAATTTTCACGCAATCAACAATTTACCAAGAACTCGAACATTATATGATTCTTTCTTTATTTTTGAGAGACTTCATATAGAAGTCCTATCATTGCTTGTATTAGTCCTTTCAGCGAATGCAAGTCTAAGTTATAAATGGAAAGTCTTGTACAATCGTTAACACGTCATCTACGATATATGCCCCGCCTGATAAACGAAGCTGAAAGACAGTATTTTTACAAAATGTACGAATGTTGTAAAATCCTAATTTTTTATCACAGAGTAGTCGTAAAAGTACATGTATTACTTATATCACAAATTTTTAAAGAGCATTTTATTTCTAATAAAAACTACACATATATTCCCGGGATATAAATATATGGGCTGCCTTAGACGGTATACCTTTTGCACGTCTCACACGAAAGAGGTACGAGGGGTATTCGGGGCAACACCACGTACCGCCCTTAGCAATCCACTTCCGTGCAAGACGTGCAAAGCTATACCGTCTAAACCAGTTCTATAATTAATATAATAATTATTTCCTGTCGCAAAAATACTTGCTTCCTGTGATATGAAATGATAAATTATATGAAGCTACCATATAGCCAGCTCATTAATACTTAAACAGTTAAATGATATTGCAAACCTTTTTTCATATACCATTATATATAACTACAGGACATTGAACAGAAATGCTTCGCTGTGAACATAATCGAAGATGCCTCGACCTGGCATTAGAGGACGAAATAATGAGAAACGATAATTAAAAATTTTATTTTCTTCTCAGTTCGAAATTTACTTCAGCATTAAATTAAAAAAAAAAAATCTTCAAGAAATTTTTTCGAAAATAAAAATTCTCTATGCTCGTAAAAATATTCAGAAAAATCCATCGCAATGTGATTCACATACAACGTTATTCCTGTTAAATGGAATCAGGCCTTCCTGCCAATTCGACAGATTTCGGGACCATATATGGGAGTTCGATTCGATCAAAATCGTGACACGTATATAAAACTACAACGGTTTTTTAATAATGGGCATCTGTATTTATTGTTGCTTTTAATTATCATATCTTTACCCAAATAATTTTACGCGTTATTTTCGAAATAAATTTTTATTTATTCATAATTTATATAAACAAAACGCTTTTTCTTTTTTTCCAACTTTATGTTGCATATTATGACCTTTTTTATACCCTAGGTGACGACGTCCCAGGGTATACTAAGTTTATTATTTCATTTGTAACGCACAGAAATAATGCTGGTAGAGTAAAATGGATTGAATACCCACGCATAATTATAAAAGTTATTTTGATTTTTGCATATCCGTTTGCCCATCCTCTCGATAACTCAAAACACTTAGAGAGCTGAAATTGTGCATATGTCGTTTAAACAAAAAAATATAGATTTATGTTCGAAAATGGAACAAATTGGGTAACTTCTTTCGCAGAGTTGCCATACAAACATTTCGCTTTCCGCTACTATATTTGGACACTGCATGAGAACGCATCGACATAGAGAACTGAAATTTTTGAACATGCTGTTTTCATAACAATAGTAAATATAATTTCAAAAATGAACTAAATCGGGCAACCCCATTTTGGTCTTGCCATATACAAATTTAAGTTTTTTACGCATACTTTGTAAACGATCAGTCCTAGACGATCTGATTGTATTCAAAAGTTCTTCAGAATATGAATTCCTATGAAATTGGTAATGATAATTTTTACTGTCCGACGAACTGGATTTGAAATAGATGCGAAAATCCACGAAAATAATAAATTACATGCGGGCATTCATTCAGGGTATCATAAGAATTAATCTTAGACCAAATCTACATTTTTCCCTCTTCTTGATAAAAATTTATATTAAATAAAACCTTTGATTTTGCATAACAATTTTGAAAGTTGATGTAAGAATTTTAGAGTATGTTGCAGTTGCATATCGCCGGTGATACTGCATAACCGCGAGACTAGCAACATCATAACCGGGTAACTGCATAGAGTAGGTAGGAAAATTAAATTTGGAAGGTTTTGGTAATCTAGCTAAGAAACTACATCTTGTTTTGTCAATTTTACGTTTAAAATCCAAAAAATATGATACTTATCGTTCTATCCTAGAGTTGCCGTAGCAATAATTTTGTCATGCTCAAATGTTACAAATTCTCAATTTAATATTTCCGTATAACATGAGTTTTAATCGGCTGGCATATACAAGGTGGAAAAAATTAAGAATAAAATCGCATGTTGTGGCTGTGATAACATTCTTAGTAAGAGAAAAAATTGTTGCACTTTATCTTGGTGATATTGAAAAACGAAGAAATGAGAAGAAATATTGCAATGTACTAAAATAATATGCTCCATAAGAATACATGTGCTTATGATTAAAAAATAGAGTATAGCCGAATACAAAATGAAACAAATGAAATATTCTGGAAATATGATAGAAAAAGTATTGAAAATAGTCGACTTCTTAATTATTTTGTGCAATTTTTCTGTAGCATCCTCGATTCTTTACAAAGTGTTTACATACATATACCGTTTTCGTTTACAGGCTTTGTAGATATAAGGTATTTGCATCAATAAAATAGTTGATATATACCCTATAGCTGACACCATGAAATTTGACCTTAATAAATAAGAGTAATTTTCATTAAAATGTTATATGAATCCACCCAGCTTCCACGTCGAAGATATGCTTTAAAACAGACGCATACCAGATCTTATACAGAACACTGCGTTATTGTAAATGGTTTTCATTGTATGACTGAAAACTTTTTTAACGAGGTGAGTTAAGTTAAGTTAAATTAAGTTATACTGTTTTAGTTACCCCCCTAGCTTAAAATTAATATATTAAACTTCCTTTTTTTATTATATTTATGATATATGAGTGTAAAAATAAGGAATAGATGTCTGTCAGGTTTTCGTGTTAGTACCATATGAGAAAATAAATAATTAAAAATATTTAACATGAACTACATATACACCAATACAAATTTCAAAGGTATTTTCCAATAATTACCAAAGGCTGATAGAGGCTGTCAAGCATTGAAGCAATGCACTGTCATGCTTTTGGTTCGTTAAAGTTGCTTCCCAAACTTTATAAAGACTAACATTTTTACGTATTTGTTTATTCAGTAATTTATGATTTGTAGCGGATGACTTGAAAAGAGCCTTAAATATTAAGAAAATCAAATAGCCGTTGCGGATTTACGCAGTGGATAAGGGGACATCTGTTCCGACTGCTAGCAAAAAATTTGGAGTATACCCCGAATAACGCTATATTACAAGACAAAGAGAATTTACCCAAAAAAAAGGAAAATTGGAACAGAAACTGACCTAAAGAAGTGGAAGAAAATATGCTGATGAAATGGATTATCCACACGGCTCCTGCTTGCTTTATAACTACCAAATCTCAGCTATTAGATAGCGTAAGTTGCGAGTGTATTTCCCCCAGAACTATTACGAAAATATTTGGCATCCTAAGAAGCAACGATTAGGAAAATCGCACAATTCTACATTATACTTATAAATATAAAATTTTATAAATAATAATCTACTTAATATTAACAAAAAGCATCAGTTATAGAAGATTTTGGTATTTTCAAAGATAACAATTTACAAGACGCATCCGGCTGGGAAGGGATGACTATGAGAAAAGGCATTTCTAGATAACTAATAGACTTTTCTTTGGAGATATTAAATGCCGATGTTACAAGATGTTTGACCGGTGCTTTATCATTTAGTAACTCAATATCTGCTCAACTACTTACTTGAATACCTATTCCACGTGTATGAAAAACTGACCTATGACAATATTATCTTGATTTTTTTATTTGGAAGGTTTTACTCAAAAAACTTAAAATTCTAAAACTAGGGACTGGAAAATATAGTATATACAGTACAATATTAGATTACTAATATCCCAGTCATTTTCGGTTTTCACTTCCAGTTAAATTCCGCCAAGCTTTAATTTGGTATACAGCCTCATTTTAACATAACTATAACATTGTACTTAATAAAAGTCACCATCTATTGGTCGTGAGGAAAATTTCAAAATCCCCAAGAGATGCAAAAACAAACAGTTATTCGAAATTATTCGGAATACGTTAATCCTACGATAGAGTGCAGACTAAAATGAAGTAAGTTCAATTCTCTATAAAATTTGGTTTTGGTCCTTTTAAATTCGGCATGTAAAACTAGTTTTGAAAACTTACTAGCTAAATGAATAAAAAAAAATATAACTGAGTTAAAATTAAAATTTTTTGACTTTGTTGAACTTTATTTTTGAAACGGTGAATCAATTACAAATCACTATTATTGGGTATGTTATTCAGATGTTATAGGGTGATTCATTAAAGATTACAGAAATTAAATTTATACTTCGCCACATCTCACAATCTTTTAAGATTTGTCCTTGATCAAGACCAGCCACACAATTTTTCGCTCGTTAATCATGATCTATAAAAATTTAAGATTCACTTAACTATATATAGGATGTCAATTTATGCAGACATTCCCTACGACATTGATAAAATAATTTACAACCAATTTCGAGATAATGTGGAATTATGTGACATTTCCACGAAAATACATTTTACCAGCCACTCTCATTAAATAATTTTGTATACAGAATTAGCCAGAGCTACAGTGAACGTCTGGGCTTTATGCGCATGACTGAAATGGTTAAATCTCTCAAAACAATTGTAAATAAAAAAACAATCAAATGGTAGTTTTTTGGGGAAAATGTTGCAACTTTTATGGAATATGAAAAAAAAAATTACCAAAAATCATTTAGAATATACCAAGTTATTTCAAGAGAACATGTAAAAGTAATAATCGCTTTATGATCTGATTCTTCTTCTCTTGATTATGTGGGTTACTTACAAGAAATTTCCACTAAAACGTCATATTTGTTTAAAGTTTTTTGAATATTTTACAGATCTGCTGATGATAAACAATTCCAGAGGACAATCAGTCAGAGAAGACTATTAACTATACTAAGTACGTTGGCACCTTGAGTGTAATAAAAAAAACCATCCAAAAATGTAATTTGTACCATAGAAAAGTATTTTTAATTAATTTATTTTTTGTAGCATTTTAAAATCCTGGGCCTGCAGTTATAATGGAGTCCGAACCTTTTTTAAATTGCGTTGTCTTGTAAGACGTTGGACAGTTTTGCGTCCCCTTACATCAATACCACCCTTTCCTTTTTAAACCCAGATTTTTTTTGTATTTATTAACCTAAAAACAACACATCGGAGCTCTTTTAAGACTTCATTGGAAACTTGCGGATAAATTGGAAGATACCTAGCCCAAAACACTTTCAGCGTGATCGTTTCAAATTAATCTTTTGCGTCCAATCATTTTTCAGTTCGATCGATTCTTCCTGAAAATCACCTGGCAAAATATCCATATCTACAGTAAATGGTGATCGTGCCACTTTGTACTGCCAACTTTCATTTATATATCTGCAAAGTATCGCTTGAACCCCTCACACATCGATATGCTGAGTTATGATATCATTAAATTTTGTTATATCACATAGTTCTTCAACATAAATTCCGTTCAGGTCACCTGTTCATTACATAAAAATTATGCGAACAATTACGATGAAGTTTGATTAGTGAGTGGTTAGTCTGGATTTTTTCTCCGCCCAAAATTCTTCTTACTAGAGAAGCCCCCCCCCCCCCTCCCCTGCATGTAGATCACGCCACCAGGTTGGGAGCCACTGCTTTACAATAAGAAAATTTCTCTGTTTTACGTGCAATTTCTATGTATTAGGCCGTAAGAATTCTAAATACAAATCATGCTCATATTCGTGCAGAAAATATACTTACTTCCAGAACGTGAGCACAATTTTTAATGTACCTATATATCCTTATTCCATTAAAAAAAAATATCTTCTCCCATCTTAATTCCCTTTGAAGATAATGGATACCTGTCAAATGCATGTAAACATAACATCCACATGTATATCTATAATGAACTAGTATAGATAGTAATAGGGAAGTTCGTTGAATATACATACCTACATTGATGATGAATTCGAGGTTCCAAAAGTACGCCAACTCTTCCAGCACATACTTTACGAATTAATCAGAATACTTTAGATGGTAAATAAATTTGAAAAGGAAGTATACATAATTAAGACCCATAACTAATTAAACTATGTCAAGTCTTTCTTTTCTGAATAGTGAAAAAAATAAATTCCCCATTGCCATTTTTGCCACTGAAGTCCTTCGAGTCGAGCTATATAGACGAATGTAGTAAGTCAATACAACCCCACCCCCCACAGTAAGAACTTTTTCGCCTGCAAGTTCCCAATGCTCCACAATGCTACCATGGCAAAAAAAAAAAATTTTTTTTTTTTGTGAACACAATCCATCAACTATCCACCGACCATAAAATGAAATTATTTCTCAAGTGTTTTCACAGTTGCGGTAAGATGAAGGCTGGCGCTGGCGGCCCAAGAAACAGAACAAATATAGCTTCTGCTGTGGGAAGGCCTTATCATACACAATTCCAGCGACTTACTCGTATATTTTCTGTTTGTGAAGCGAGTACTGTTTAAAGTGTTAAAAATATTGAATTAGATTACTTTCCTTTGAGCATTCTTTCGAGGACATGATTTGTAGGAGGAACGTGACTTGAATTCAACGATATGCCAAGAAGTGATAAAACCTTATGTACATGGCTGTTTCTTATCTGTTCTTTGCGTTTTCGAAATAAATGTAAATCAACAGTATAATGTATTAATTGGTAGAAATAATGTTGCATTAGCATTAATTTGCTTAATAAAATAAGGTATAGTGACGAATCAATTAAAAATCAAATAAAAATTGATTTTTGGAGTTGCAAAAGTCTGAAGTAGGCGAAATTCTTAAAGCCAAAATACAATGAGAGCGACACGTTAATGTCGCCGTAAGATTGTTGTTGCAATGATTTGAATATATGGTAGTCCCATATTACTTTAACACAATGACGACGACACGACAAGTCACCAACAAAAAGTTTTGGAAAATCTCTAAATTTGTTACGGTGACATAATTGACATTTCAATCTGACAATTCGTGTGGCCTGAATTTTATTATTTTTGTGAAAAAACGTCAAAAATTTACAGGTAGTTGTAAAGAAACTATAGCCATTAAAAACTTTAATAAAATAAATTGATTGAACAAATCAAAGAAAAAGTTATTGTCACATCAAATTAACCGTGTTTTAAATATGGCATTGTCGACTACTAAAACGCCGACAATGTCGTGTCGCTTTCATTGAGTTTTGGTTTTTAAGTAAAGAAGGTGTTTCGTATTGGCAGAAACTCGAATACTCATCAGTATGGCTGAGTTTCTGCGTGCCATGGACACACATCAACATATAGTCAAATCGAAAAAGAGGCACTTTCAATAATTTAAGGAGTCACAAATTTCCACCAATATTTATATGTTTGAAAAATCATTCTCTTCGCTGAGTATAGGTCGCTGATAGCATTATTTCATCCTAATTAAAAGTTTCCTACGATGACTGCAAATCGTCTTCAGCCATAATTTTAATGAGTTGCCAGTACACAATTTGGAGCAAGCTAATAAACCAAAATGCTAACGCTGACGTCTTGTTACGTTTACTAATTGGAGCAGATATCAAATTCGAAAGTAGAAAGCCTTCCAGTGGATATACAGGAAATAGTCGCGACAACAGCAGCAGATCCCAATTTCATCAAGTTCGTCAATATATATGCTACGGCTGGCCAGATAAACTATGACTAGCTAATAATAGTTTACACCCATATTTCAATAGGAGGTTGTCATTAAGTCTTCATAACGAAATATTTTTGGTCGAAATGGTATAGATTCGATTGGTGATCTCGCATAATATATAAAGTAAAATCCTTAAAATGCTTCATGAAGGACAGAGGGGAGCTGTGGGCGCCCTAGGGCAATTAGGGGTAATGTGACAAAATATCTTATAGGTCACGGTGACTAGATAAGAGGCGATAGCTCTGTCTGCATCCCCAACTTAATAATAATAATAATATATTTTTTTCATAATGTAAATGAAAAATTAGAAACATAACGGAGTCAATAAAAGCAACCTAGACACTACAAATAACACAAAATGACACAAAATTCTCAAAAAATATTAAATAACAGACACACGAATTTTGAAAATGCCTAAAAGATGAAGGTAGAAAAATTTACTCAAAGTCCCTACATTGACAATAGGGAAAGTGGCAATTCCAAGAGACTTCAAATCAGCAAATATTCTAATAAACAATGTAATTTTCTAAACGTACATAATTTTCTATAAAATTTGAAATTTTAGCACCAAGACCGAAGTAAAAATAGAAAGACCGAAAGAACAAAAATTTTACAGGCTTTAGTATCGGTAGACCTTTACAAACTGCCTTCATCGTCCCTCTAGCTGAAAATCTCTAACGGAGTACTTGTCCTTCCCACAGTACTTGTAACGATTCCAAAGGGAAGAGAAGGCCCGTGGACTAGTGTTGCAAATGCAGTAGATAGTTTTCACCATCGAAAGGCAAAAGCGCCATCCTGCAGCAACGATAGCGGCTGCCAAGTGCAGTTGAATGTGTCTGCGTTCGTTGCAAGATATTCAAGACGTCAACGTCTCTTCAATCTGACAAAGAAGTGCTTTTAAGTGCTTGCGCGTGGTATTGTAGGTCAGTGTTCTGATTCCTATCTTCGACACTCATGTGATTTGTATTACATTTAGCTAATGTCAACACGAAGCTAATAAAACAGTTCACCTGACTACAAACTATTGGTCCCCTATGCAGCAAACTATGTTTTAGTAATGCCGAAATTCGGGTGGATCGGGTGGATCAACTGACACATATCGCGCACGAGTTCCATTAGACAATGCAAAGCTGGGCAAGTGAAAAACCTATGAAACAGGGTACCTTCACTAGCACAAACTGTGCAGATCCTCTGAATTCGCCGGTCAATATGTGACATTTGATTAGGATGAATAAGATTGTGATGGAACAATTTGCCGCATCAGCATTTCTGTAATTAGATGGATATCTGTAGACTACTTTGCTAAGTTATCCTACCCATCACGCCTATATTCACCTCGAGGTATGTTTGCCATCTGTTGTATCCTATAAACTTCGGACGTCTTATTGACATAAGCATGTCACGGAGAACACGTGTTGTTAGTGTACTGAAATGTGTGTGGGGTGGTCTTTTCAAAACTAAAGCATCTTCCAACTCAATGGCAGTATTACTGATCCCAAGTTGACGTAATCTCTAACGCGCAGAAGCAGCCAGAAAGTGTAGTTGTGGGGTGTTTTTGTGTATTCAACAGTTTTCGAAGATATTAATAATATATTTGAGTACCATCAGTAGATATGTGTCAGTTCGAAACCTCGATCGTTACTGAACACTGAATCTGTGAATTCAGGATTGAACCTGATTGATATTTATGGGAATTGCTCGTACCATAGAGCATCCCACTTAAGGTGGAATCCTGGCCTGATTCTGCCGCAGGTTTGAATCGTAGAGATTAGATGATATGACCAGTCACATGGATAAGGACAGAGAGTAGGTATTAACGCCACTCTATCCCGAGCCCTCCCAGTACATTCACCCACAGTTTAGAAATTAATAATCTCTTCTGCAAAACAATCTTTGGAATACACGCACTTGAGACATCTTGATTTCATAACCAAGTTGGTGAGACCTAATCCACCTATCTTGACTGGCAGACAAAGCGTGCTTTGAGCAATCCATCATTTTCCGTACCAAAAGTGAACTGTGGATTTGAATCCACGGAATCGATATATGAACGAAATAATTTTTTACTTTTACATAGCTAAAATATAGAAGTAGGACCGTAGAAGTGGTTTTCAAGAAATCTAATCTATTCAATATTCCGCTCATATGCTGTTACCTATTAAAGAGAAAAGTAAATCTTTGTGACCAGTACAAATTCCTGTTGGATTAATTCTTTAAACCTATCTACTTTGTCACAGTTCAAATAAAATTGGAAGGCGGATGTACTCATATAATCATGATCCTTCTAAATTTGTCTTTAATAAAAGAGGGTAGAATGGAACTAGGATGATGACTAAACATATTCTTTTTTCATAGGCAGCATTTCTTTGGATACGACTAATCCAGTAATGCTGCATCACTGCCGTTCAATTTTCCTAGACATATGTAGTTTCCTTCTCTGTCCTGTTCGTGAAATGATAATTAATATGTTTATTTATGTTTATCTCATACACGACTCCAACTCACAATTTATAGAATCGATGATAGATGGAAATAGATGAATTTTTGAGAACTCTTACTTTCAATGATTCCAAATAAAATTATAAATACAACAACCACGTGGTCCGGATTTTGAAGTCGGAACCTTCAACATAGGTCGACACAGACTAATAGTTATGATTTGAATGGAGACGTATTTTGAAAATTTAAATACTTATTTCTTGAAGGACCTCAGACATTGTATGTATAATAGCGGATACTATTACGAAACCCAGTTATCAATAGCCCAACTAAAATGATGTCTTAATTTAAAATCTAATTAGAAAATTGAGTTTTATTCAAAGCTCCTTTTGGTTTGCGCTCGTAATAAAAAAACTTCGTGCACATTGTGGAGAAATCTTTAAAGGAAAATAGATGACGAGATATCAGCGATCTAAGCTTTCCTTTCATTTGTCTTAATCAAAGGCTTTAAGCCAAACATCTTTGTCATGCTTGTCATAGAAAAAGACTCAATAAAGTTGCTTAGGTAGGTGAAGAGAAATTAATTTTGTGATTTGTCATGATGAAGGGTCAACATGGGCGTGTGGCTTGTGTATCATTATGGTAGCCAAACAATGAAATGGCTTGGGGCTTATCAAACAGAAATTTATTGATTTATTAGGTATACTCGTAGGAGAAAAATTCCTTTTTTTTTAATGAAGAAGATTTAATTATTGCAGAAGGATTTTTATATGCTGAAAATTTATTTGTAATCAATTATAGTGCTGAAATCTTTAGCTCTCTTTAGAAATTCAAATTCAAATAATAACCGAAGAAAAATAACAATAAAAGGAATTCATATTTAAGACCATGTATAATGAATTTACGTAAAATAAAACAATACAAAATTAGGTGTATAGATGTAGTGAAAAAGAAAAAAGAAAGTCATAAAGTGGAAGAAAAACAAATACAGAAATAAGAATAATAACAAAAGTAAATAAAAGAAGTAAACATTGAGTACATAAACCAACAGCATGCCTAAAATAAACTTTTAATTTATCCAAGTGTGTCATGCAAACCTGTCCAGGAGCCCACCCACAGTTCCGGAGCGATAATAGGCATTGAATTGCACATCTTAATTGCATAGACGAAGACCATAGCGCCGCTCTGCAAATACCTGTGACATGGTATAAGAAGCTGTCTGCTGCAGGACGACTGAAGGAAGATAATTTTTGAAAAAACATACATAGGAGTCCTGGAATAAATTAGACTGAATAGATAGGTCATCAAATTAATTTTAAGAAAACCGGACAAAGAGCAACCCAAACCCTGTCTAGAATGCTCAAAGCCATGATCATATCTACACAGGTTAAAAACAGAATGAAGTTTGCAGTGAAGAACGTTGGCGTATGTTATGATGGGGATAATTAAGCATTTTATCAGTCTCAAACGAGTAGTCTGCCGTGTGAAATTAGCAGACTGTCTCAAGCATCTCAGGCATCCGTAAATACGGCCAACCACATAATTTATGTGATCATTCCAGGTTAGGGTCCCATTGAACATGACAGCGAGATTACTAGTCGTAGCTACAAATGGAATAGAAGTGGAATTTAGAGAGATTTGAGGTAGGCGACTAACATCAAAAGTGGATTTATAAATACGAATATCTTGGGACTTAGTCGGATTTTATTTTCAATTCATTTGCACCATCCTCGTCCAACCTGTTGGGATCAACAGAAGTGTAAACCTGCATATCGTCAGCATCCATCGAGGTGGATCTTACCAAAAGACACCACTTGAATAAAGTCATTAATGAATTGACTGAAAAGGAGAGGTACAAGCACAGAGCTTTGGGGGACGCCAGAGCTCAAAAGCAACCAGTCAGACTCAAAATTGTTAATTGAGGCACGTTTTTTTTCGAGCAAATGATCATTCATTCGCAATTAAATTTTTCAAAGATCTCGTTACCTCAGATTATGTGAATTAAAATGAAATTCCTGTCAATTTTTATGTGTATTTGGCAAAATATTTTTGATAATTAAAATTCAAGGGTAAAACTGTATTTGGAAATTTAGATTACGAACGAATGATCATTGATTTTGCCCGTCTGTATAGCGTAAAACAATATTAGAAAATAGAGCGCACAATCACAAAAATGATACAAAAAAAAACTATTTCAAAGCTTTGCGTATCAAGCTGAGTACAACAAAATCGATAATCCTTTTTTGGAAAATAATGTTCATTACTGCTTCAATATTTCTGTATTTCATTAATACTTAATCTTCCTTTTACCCTTTATCTCTGTTTGTTGTAACCTGAAATTTTACGAATCAAAATTTTCCGAATAGAGTTGGTAATTACTTGTGTTTGGATAGGAATTCCCCCCGAGTTCTTCTAGGAAGTTATTTGTCTTATTTTATGGAAAAACGTTCTATGAAATGCTAGTCCCGCATAGGCCTATCTTACTAGGCATTCAAGTAAATACGTAGTATTTCTCCTACATTTTAAATGCATATATGAGGTCAGCTTGGCTGTGCACTGTGGCGTATACGGCAGGCAGAAATCAAACCGTACTGATGAGTAATATGATTCCTGCTATTACGAAACGTCTGTTTTTGAATAGAACTTTCTTTTTTTTTTAAGATATTTCGATTGCAAGAGTTTTTTCTACTTCTTCTAGGAAGGCAGCTTTAGTTGCAGGTTTGTCTTTCAAAATATTAATTCTTATTTTATATCCTACCTAGAGGATGAAATCATAGGGCGTACTAAGTTAATCATTCCGTTTGTAACACAATGATGATAGAACAGAATGGATTGGATACCCACGCATAATATTAAAAGTCCATCCGGACAATATCTCGAGAACACGTTTACAAAGAGTGCTGAAATTTTTCACACGGGCTGTTTTTTTTAAAAAAGTAAACTTAGGTTAGGAAATGGGACAAATCGGGTAAGTCCTTCATGGGATTGTCATACAAAAATTTCGTTTTTCACTATATATTTAGGCACCACCAGAATACACGTTGGATTTTGGTACATGGTGTTTCATAGCAATAGTAAATGAAATTTTAAAAATAGACTAAATCGGGCAACCCCTGCTTGCTGTGACTATACAATACTTTGGGGTTTCATTATATATTTGGACACTGCCTGAGAATGCGTCTACGCGGAAAGCTCAAATCTTGTAAACGGCGTTTTCATAGAAATAGTAAATAAAATTTCAAAAATGATCTAAGTCAGGCGACCCTTTCTTGGTGTTGCCACACAGAACTTTGAGCTTTCACTATAGGGTTTTTTAGACCAATAGTCACTTTTTCTGTTTTTTTTTTTTTTTTTTTCTTAGAGTATGTTATCATGCATATTGTTATTGGAACTGAAAATTTCAGTTAATTGTAAGGCATAGGTAAAAGCGTTGCAACTTCTTAACGATAATAGATTTTTGAAATTTGGAAAATTTCTTTTAATGAAGTCAATATGAATCTTTTTGTATGGGAAACAAATTATCAGATATTTTTTTTTTCAGATATTCAGATATTAATTTTAATATAAAAATGTGTAATTTTTCGAGTTTTATTTTCGAAGTTGATTAAAATACGGACTTCATTGAAATGGAAATTTAAAATAAAGATAGTTTTCCTATGCAAAGATTTCTAGGAGAAACAAGTGACAAGGGAATTCTACATTCTTCTATTTCAAAATTCTTAAACTTTAAATAATTTCTTAGCGGTACATTTGCGAACCTATCATATAATTTTGGACTTATCTTGACCTCTTCCATATACACTGATGAAAAAAAGCTCTGTTCTAATAAAAATTCCATTTATAAAGTAAATATGATCAACAATAACAAAATTTCAATTAACATAAAAATCTAATATTAAAAACAAGATAAGAACTACAGTAATTTTAACAAAACTATGGCTGAGTCTGTTTTATTATTAAATCGGCAGTCAAACATTTCTAATTCGAATTTTCTCTTAGTCGGATTTTTCTTCAAGTCGAAATTTTGGCACTTCATTTAGCACTCCCTGGAATTTTTCATAGAAAAGCCTTCTCTTAACTCGAAATTGCTTATCTCCATAAGTCGCACTAATTTTCAGAATTTTTTGGACCTTTTTTCCTATTCATCCTTCTCTAAGCCTGTTTGCACACGTACCGACAATATCACAGTCGTTTTTTTTACTTTGTATTTAAACAATAACGGACGTTTTAGATAAGGCTCAAATATCCAACATTGAATGCTTTTTCAATAATAAAATATAAAATTTTACTGAGAAGAAACAATAAAAAATTGCTAATTTTTTCAAATCATAATATGTAAACGAAAAATTCATACACAAATAAAGTACAAACATAAACAAAATCAGACGATTTATAATGAAAATTCCTTCACTTGTAATCCCCATCCCTCCTCTAACTCGAATTGATTTGAATGGCAATTGCGATTGCAACTTAGAGAGGTTTTCCATATGACGTGCTTGGAACCTTAAAATAATAAGTTATTTATACATTTCTACTCCTACTTCAAAACAGCTCTTGATTTGTCTACTTATAACCCACATACGTGTATTTTTCGATGAGTAGTAAACTTGACTAAGTCTGTTCGGGTTTCCATGTTAGTCCTGCTCTATTTGCTTAATTTGTTTTTATCTGGCTATATAATTTGGTTTGGCTTCAGTCTTAGTGTAAAATACATTCTATGAAAATATTTTTGAATAATCACTGACTAACATTTTTTTTTAATTAGTCTCTTTAAATTTTCCACTATAACTATATAAAGTGAAAATTTTTTTTTCTTTAGCATTTTGAAAATATAAATATGCAAGCGACATAAAGAAAAGCTAAAATGACTAAGGACCCAAGAAGTGAAATCGTATTTGAATCGTTTTCCCACCAGCATCACATAAATTAAAAGACAGAAAAGCAGAGATGATAAGGAAGGAGACGAATTTCCGTAGTAATGGGTTTTTAATTAATTGATGAATTACTCTTATTTAATTAAAGCTATATTGAGCAATAAACAATGTTGTTGATGTGCTTCCTTGTACACAATATCAAATGGAATTGGCTGAAGTGGAAAAGACTGAAGGACTTGATGTTGATACCCCACAGCTAAAAATAGTCGATATCTATTTGGATTACGAGAGACTGAAACATAATAGTACTTATGTACATATCACGTGCTCTAGATAGATTAAAAATACGTAGACATATTAAGCGTGGCTTTCAAAAGAAATCGAATACTGAAGGTAGCAGGATCTAAGATTTCAATAATTCGAAGCCGGATCTGAAGGTCAAAACATGATTCTGAAGATGGGGTATGTGTTTATGTTTGTCTACTCGTTAATTATGACAGAATCAAGAAAAAATATTTGCAATATCATTAAAACTGTAATTTATTATGGATAAATAAGCTGAAGACTAGAAAAGCTATATAAAGCCTGATTAAAATATTATTCTAGGTAAGCAAATATGATAACAAGAAAGACGTCGGCAAGCCTAGAATTATAATATAGATAAGAAGTAGTGGAATGGATTTGGTAAACGATAAGCCTAGTAACTTGCTTTTATACTTGTTCCAAGTGAAGGAAAGGGTTATAAAGATTGAATTTGTAACTAATAATGCAGAATATACTCTACTAGAACAGATCGAACTAAAGAAATAAGAAAGACGTTTATTGTGAAGTGTTAATGAAATCATCTAAGTTATGATAAGAGAATCATAGATTTCATAGCCCATCTAATTATAAAATTTAGAGCATTTTTAAAAGATAGATTCGACGAAAAAAACAGTAAATGAGACTGTTTTGAATTTGAATGGATTTTAATTGATTTTGATTGGGTTGAGTACGAAATCCAGAAAGACAAAATTCAGAAGAGACAATATATAAAAATGACAACTTCCAAAAGTGACAAAATCCGGAAGAGACAAAATCCAGAATTGACAAAATCCAGATGCGACTAAATTCAGATGAAATCTAGAAAAAAAATCCAGAATTTCCTCTTAGTTTGAATTATTCATGATGATTCATATATTGGGATTTGGTGATGGTAGATTTCAATCTGCTGGAAGCCTGTGTCATCTAGGATGAAGTTCTGATGTAACCCAACTGTGTCCAGTTTATATGCATATGAAGAAAGATGTGGCTCAAGAACTCCCTTAAATGTGTTCGTGACAAATGATTGTTAAGGTGTAAAAAATGATATATGAGCCACACGTTTCTTCATATGCATTCAAATTCGATGACACAGGTTTCCTTCAGATGTAAATCTATTAGACCAAGTGCCCGCAGTAAGTTTTGGGTGTGAAGTATAACCAAAGCAAATGTATGCATAAGTATTAAGTTAAATGGAAGGCAATGTCAAAAACAGTCGTCTGACAGGAAATCTTCACGGCTTAAGTGGGTAATAGTTGAAAACACTCCTTTTCTCAAAAACTGATTATTATAACCAGTTAATGCACGTCTTAAAAATCAGATAGCTTTTCCCTGAGGACAAATATGCAGGTCCAAAACATTTTGCGCGCGGCTAATCCCTTACCAGACGAAGTTAAAGTATTGAAAATTTTGGATTTTCCAATAATGTATATGTATAACCACATGAAATTCGACTCAGAAATAGAGCTAATATCCCTCAGCACAGATATTCAGGTTCAAGACGGTTTGGGTCTCTTGCCAGACGCAGTAATCTTATTATTTCCAGCATTCGTGTTTTACTTTTAGAGATCGTTTTATCAATTCATACTTTAATTCAAATATCACTTCAGATTCATTTTCATTTGATGAATCTCAAGTCACTACATCGTTTTCGTTTTCTTCAATTAGGTATACATTAAGAGGAGTCAGTACCAGGATTTGCAAGTTTCATACATTTTTCAATGCGAATTTCTGGCAAACTATTTGTAGCAGAATAATGATTTATGTCTTAAATTAAAAGTAATGAAGAGGTTTAGTAAATAACGTCGGGAAAATTAAAAAACAATTATTGGAATTGAGATATTAGCTCGGAAACTTGTAAAAACTGGTCAAAATTGAAGTCTTTTAAATCAAATTCATGTGAGTAGGTATTTTGATTTGTTTAAATTGTGACTATTTTAGAAAGATAAAGCCTAGATCTAGCAAATAACGTCGAGTTTTTTTTTTTTTAATTTTTAGTGGCGCTTTTTATAATTATTTGACTCTATAGTACTTGTTTTTTCCCGATATTTCACCGACGAGGACGAGTAATTGCAATATTTCATTGAAAGTTGTTGTAATACAAAGCAAAATATCATATTTAACAATTATGAGCAAAAAAATTTTAGGAGAGTCAATTCTCGTTAAAATTTTCAATTTATGTGAACTGCAAATTTTTATTTTTCGTCTTAAATTGTATGGTTTTGTTTCTGTCTTTTGCGGTAGGTGTCTAATGTGCTCCGTGGTCTAGGTCTAGGCATTGACTTTATACATAAAATCAATGGTCTAGGCTAATTTTATATGAATTTTCTCCCTTTCAGGACACAAACCAACGTATAGTATATTTTATTACCTACAGTTCGCTGGTATATAAATTGAAACTTTTCCTGAGTACTGACTCCTCTTAACTTTAAGAATACCTTGCAGTGTTTCTGGCGTGGCATTTCCCTCGAACCATTTAATTTTCAATTTGTTTTCTACTAACACCCAACCACTTTTTAAAAATCCTGCAAGCCTACATCAGAAAGAGTTCTTAGAAATATTCGAATTAAGTGATATTTTGCAAAAGGTTCATGAGATTCACTGCGGCATTCACAATATTTTTTATCACTATACCTTTGCTGTCCCATAAGAATATACTTTACCTTTATACATAAGTAGTGAATTCCCTGAGAACCTTTGTAAATCTCAGGAAAATAGACATCGCCTCGATAAAATATAAAATTCACGATGGCTGGACCTGATGTAGGGAAGGCTGCAATTTTTTCCTAGAAATTTACTGGAATTGTTTACTTAGAATTGTTATTCATTACTGGAGGCTGACAACCGTTGCTTGAGCCACACTAACAATTTTTATAGCATAGATAAATTTCTTCTTAGAAATTTACAGATAATGTTTCGGGAGAATTTTCATTCATTCTGGGCGCCGACTGGAGTTATTTGCAGATGCAATCATACAATGTATGCTGTTGTCGGCCTCCAATGCTTAACAACTATACACAAGGCTATTAGCAATCATGTGGTAATCAAGGGGTGAGTTGCTATTTTACTTTATAAAATCACTAAATTAAAAAAAATAACTCTTGGAAAAGTATTTTAATTCCGATTTTATACATAAATTTTTCAATTTTTTTCACCTGCAAATAACTTCTTTTAGCTTCCTCCCATACCTACTAAATTTCATACACATACTCATTTTACTTTAGTTATTAATTTACCATTAATATTATAAGAAATCTTTATTGTTTTTTTCATTCTTTTGCTTGTTTAATATTCCCAGTTTCATGTATTTTTGAGGCCAGCCCGTCCCTTTAACTCGTATACACGAATTTGTCTGTCTGTATATTTCTTTTTTACTACTTTCGACACTCTCGTAGACCCACTTTTCGTTAGCGAGCACACAAGTTCATGTCGCGTGACAATTGAATCTATCAAAATTTAATCCGGAAATTTCCATGGAAAACCCGGAAAATCGGGAAAAATAATTTGAAAATTTGGTACAAATTTGATTAGTGATAAATCCATTTCAGGAAAAATGCAGAGTTTTCCGATTTTTCCGAAAAAATTTTCCGGAATTTTCCGACTTTTCCTTAAAAAAGTTTTCTAAATTATGCAACTGGCATCATTACTTTCTCTCCGACATTGGTGAAAACTTTTCCGGAGATTTTCCGACCAAGGAAGCGTTTGAGCGTTTTGCAACCTAAGATAAAGTTGTAGAGCGAAATGAGTTGCATAAAGTTGCCTTTGTGAAAAATTTCATGGAAAACCCGGAAAAGCGGAAAAATTTTCATCGATATGATTAGTGATAAATCTGTTTCAGGAAAAGGGCAGAATTTTCAAATTTTTCTTGAATTTCCGGAATTTACCGACTTTTCCGGAAAATTTTCCGACAAAAAAGTTTTATAAGCTATGCGGAATCATTTTTTTCCGTCCTACTGGCATCAATACTTTCTCTTCAACAATCATTAAAACTTGCTTGAAAAATCGAGGAAAATTCATGTAAATTTTTAAAAAAATTTCATAGTAATAGGAAAAGTCTGTGGAAAACATGGAAAAGTGGGAAAATTCAGTAAATCAGTGTCTTTTCAGCCGTCATAAATTTTAAAATATCTTCATGCAGCACGTAATAACAATTTAGTTAACGTGAAAAAGGCAGAAAATAAAATAAGTAAAAAACGAGTTTTCAAACAAAACTGAGGCCAAGCCGCATGAAAAAGTAGAAAATAAACTTTTCTTCACACACAGAGGTGGACTCAGATTATATTCGCTGACAATCACCGATATATTTCAGTATGATCAATCAGAGGTAATAAGTACTATTATCAGGCCTTGCTACTTATACTAATGTTTTCTTAGATTTTCGAATTCTTTTGCTATTCTTGTACAACTACATATATACCTTTATGGTCTCTCTAGCATTAATATTTATTTTAATGTTCGATATTATATATTACCTTTAGTCTTACTTACCTTAAGTCTCTTTAATGATTAATAAATATTTATATTTCTGGACGTTATTCTAATTTTTGTTTTACTTTAAGGACCAACAGACTGACGGTTAAAGAAAATATTATTATTTCTTTTTTGCAATTTTTCGTAGTACCTACTATCACATACTTAGATTAAGCTTATAAGATATTAAGTTTCAATTCAAAGAAATACAAATCTGTACTTAACACGACTGTAAATTTTTCAGAAAATCAATTTTTTTTGTTATTGGCTCAAAAGATGCGTTGGATCTTCTAGAATATGAGGCATAAAGCTTTATACCTGAAAGGAAGGCTTCTCTCCGAGCCCGTCGGTCTGCTCCGAAATGACTACCTGCGTCAAATAAACCCTACTGGGAAGGTGCTTTCTTACCTTACTGACATTAATACAGTAACATATGTCGTTAGGAAGTGTTTATGTTTAGTTAAAAGCATTTCCAAAGCAAAGTACGTTAGTTTAGCATCAGTACATGTAAAATTTAAACAGTCGAATTCTTCATGTCAATAACTCATTTCAAAACTTTAAACGTGTTTTTCTCGAGACATGATTTTTTAAAACGGCGCGCAGCATAACTCCAACAATTTTCATTCTCTTCATTTGATATTTGAAGTGAAATACGAACGGGATTTTCGATACGTCCATTTAGACATTATTTATTAACAAATGATTACCGCTTTTTGTGTCGAAAATTGAACGATTTCATTTAAATACCCGCCAATCATACCAAAATTAATATTTTCAAAATCCCTTACGTACTTCACTAGCTATGAGCATGTCGACTAAGTGTTTTTTTTTCTTTCTTTTTTTTGCAAACTCAAAATTGCACCAGCTACACTACGTGCCGCAGAGTGCTCACAAGCCTCACGAGAATGGCTCTGGTGTCTGAATTTTTTTTTAATAATTTTGTTTTGTATACTTAAATATATGCTTAATAAGTTACATGAATATTATTATTCTATTACCTTTCTTTATATAAAAAAAAAACATTGTCTAAAAAAAGCTGTTTTTAAGGCTATTACAGTGGTTTAACCCCTTAAGTGAACCTGTACATGCGACTGCAGCCCCCTCATTAGGAAATGTTTGTGATTATAACTGGAAAAGATATATATAGACAGGAGTAGATTTATGATCCGTTATTAATCATTGTTCAGGTGATGATTATATTATGTGCCTCTGTCTAGACCCGGAATCGACGAATAAAGTTAAAATAAAAAAAATATTTATGTATTGACAAAAGAAAAGAAATTTAGTTTAAACTTTATACGCCATTTCCCAAAAACACAACTTGAAATTTAATAAAAAGGTCGCTCGTTAGACTAGTCTCAGTTAAGCGTAACCTTTTTTTTTTAGTTAAAGTAGTCAAAACTAAAGTTAAGAAAATGTCTGATTTTTTTTTTCAGTTGGCTGCTAATAGTAAAAAATGTATAAAAAATACGGTTACACTTTTAAACCGCATTTATATAAGTATTTCTGAAAAATTATAAAATTATATATTTTTTGCCTCATAAGCCTGGAGGAAGAGTGAAAGCCAGAGAGGGACCTTTCCCGGGTAGACTACGACAGGATGATCTTTAGCACCATTTTTTAATAAGCCTGGAGGAAGAGTGAAAGCCAGAGAGGGACCTTTCCCGGGTAGACTACGACAGGAGGATCTTTAGCACCATTTTTTAATAGTAGTATGTTAGTATGCAAAACAAAAACGGAATTTATATGTATTAAATGTTCGTTTGTAAAAATTTTAAAAATTGCAATTTGTTTAAGCTATCACCCTTAATGTATTCTTAGATTTTTAGAAATAAATCAACAAATAACGTCTGCAAATGCAAAAAAATATCAAAAATTGAGAACACAACGAAATCAAGGAATGAAAATCAATTGATAATCCTGAAGAACTCCTAAAAATATTAGAATTTTTCTAAAGCCAGGCATACTTAATTCTCAAAAGTTGATTACCTAAATTCAGATGGAAAGGGCTGCATCAATTTAAGAATGTTTGAATAAATGCCAATTGTTGCATTCCTCTTCTAAAGGGACCCAAACTAGCAGCTAAGAATATTTTTGGTAAAATAACGCTAAAATCAATACATTTTTATTGAGTTAAGCCGTAATTTTGGATAAGACAAAACAATTCAGCTTTGAAGTAGTTGTTTATTACAAATAGAAAAAATTTAAAGTTCCAAAGATTTCAACTCCACTAATTTAAGTTCGAGTCTCCTGCCAAGACTTATGCACTACATACTAGTACCAACCAACTCCATCTAAACAGATGCTAATGACATTTAATGAATTCAACATTCTTTTGCATATTATCATACTCATTTCACAGCAATATTACGCGAGTCTGTATGTGTACTAACATACATATACAGATACGCCCACTCATCGCCTTCTGCTACTATAAACGGTTCGACTTAAGCATCACGTCGACGACCTCAGATTTTAAATTAAGTAAATTAAATGTTTCCATGGTACGCAAGGAAAGGCGTACGTGCGAACTTATTTTCTTAACGTAATGATGGGATTACCTGTATAATTAATGCCGCTTGCTTACTGTTGTTCATGCATAATTGATATAAGCCTAATCATCATGAAGTTCGAAAGAGTCCTCCTCGGTAGCTTTGGTGTATCAACACATATTTACTCGAGGATGTCATTGTTTTACGATACTCTATTGTCTTAGCACATTGTCACTGCGAAACACCTACAGCGTTTCCATTGTACATAATCTGAACCTGATACTTTTACGACCCATTTTATCCGTCTTCATGGAATTATGTTGTCTTCACCTTTTGACGTAAAGATGCTTAAATGATCCGAAAGACCCTCAAAGAGGCAATATAAGGGATTCCGATGGATTGGGCTGTGTTAATGTGTCATTTAAGTCTGTTGTCGCACTGAGCTATGTATCGAATGACACACCTGACATGTAAATTATGGGGAATCACAGCTCTTGCCTAAGGGAAGTAAATTGTGACGGAAGATTTCGTGCGAAAAGTATCCTTATTACGCAGTCGACAATAATTCATGGAAAGTATTGAAAGTAAACTTGTAAAGTTTCGTGCATTGGAATTCATTATATGGTTTGATAGAGTGGACGTCAAGCATCACTCCAATGGGCAATAAAATAATTTTGTGACGTATATAAGCAAGCTGGGAGCTTTTATCTTTATAGCTTTCGATTGACCAAACTGCCAAAACTGCTCGTTTCTATGTTATTTATGATTGGCAGGATAATTTCAGTTTGAGTAAATGGCAAACTCAGCTTGAAACGTAATAAATTGAGAATTAAATACGTTGGAAATAGTGGGGGAAAAAACAGGACGAATTTTTATATAAATTAACGAAATTTCCATAAACAGGAGGGTGTTCAAAACAAATACCAGGCAATAAAAGTGCGGTAAAAGGAAGGATATAGAATGAAATCTATGAAGATATGTAGCTACTGATAACGATAGGTTAAGGAATGTCAATTATTTTTTATGAAACGTTTTGAATATTTAAAACACTAATAAAAGTGGTGGTGGCGGGCATCCATTTTCCAACAGAAGCACCTGGATGCAATGTTATGAAATTTGTTTAAGGCAACCTGACAATATTCACTTTTTGACTGAGAACGTGCATTGAATTCTACCAGCTCCACAACTTTCCATGATTTTAAGATCATCAATTTGGAAATTACGCATGATTTCCTCTTTATAGCTTGTTTTTTATAATAGGGCTTGTAAGACTGTGACATATAAATTTTTAAAAAATATTTAATTTAAATATCTTCTTTAGCCAGAGATGAATTCGTTGAGGCCTACTGGTGTTTTTCTTTTGAGAGCTTGATTTCTTTCTTTGTTCACCGTGGACACCTTATAGCAGTAAAATCTGTTTTCCGATCAATATAACTTACCAAGCTAGAGCCCATCTAAAGTGCGAAAAATCTAGTACTTCAGTTCGAATAAAAACGATGGAAATACTAAAAACGTGAGTATAAGGATGCCTATTTAAGCCTCCGAATATAGGAGTGTTGGTTTTCAAACTTCTTCTCAGGATCTAAAGAATTCTATACTGTACTAGATTTTCCAAAATTTACTAGATCAAACTTTGACCCCTCCCCCCCAAGCAATCTCCCGCTTAATTAAAATAAACATTGTTAATAAAATATGTTCAGAGTGTGAAAATGCATCGTTTAAGATATCTATCATGTCTGTTGATGTCGGGCCTAAAATGGGCATTCTCCTTTGCAGTATTTAGGTAACCTACTTTCTAAAACTTGAGAAATCACATCCTGTATTAGTTCCACCCATGAATTTCACCCACTCGCCTTCAGAAAGCTTATACGCTTGTAAAGACTTGTGCGCATTGAACTCCTGTAAAGTGTAAACTGATTTGTCATGTACAAGGTATTCATACATTAATATTAACAAAAGAAACATTTTGGAGCGGTATAGTGTAATGTATTATCATATATATATGTATATATTTGGGCAATAATGCACAAATTATTGATCAGAGGCAATTGCGAAATTCCCGACCTGGATTAATATGCATAAATTTGCAATTAATCCAGTGTCTTCGGAAAAGCATTGACCTCTCGCAAAAATAAATAAGTCATGAAAGTATGCGCAATTTTGCTGATTCGTTCTGTTCGTAGAATTGGTTCACGAAACTCTCGAAAGGTAAGTGAGTTCGAGAACCAAAAAGTGAGGGTGAGTCTAGTTTCGAATTCTCAATAGCTTTCCGATGTGTATCATATCAGAGATTAAATATGAAAATTCAGAATTCTGGAAAATTTTCTTAATAAAGATTCTTTGAGATCGGATAAAAATTTATGCGTACTCACAGATTCAATTTTTTTATTGATAATATTTTGGCCAGTGAGAGATGGTTCTAGACTCGAACTGTGTTCTCAAGAATGGTAGACATTTTTTGAGAACAGGTCGTTTTTATAGACTTTAAATTGTTATTTATAATAATTTTATATTTTCTTAATTAATAATAATTTATTGTTAATCATTTGTTTTTTTTTGATTATTTAAATTCCCAAATTACCAGCGTATATACTTAATTAGAAATGCACATATTCTAGAATTTCAAGAGAAATCTTAATGTATATGTCATGCAGAATTCAAAAATCCAATTTTAATACGTTTTATGAGCTTTCATTTTCCATGAAAAGTAAATTGCAGCTTCTAACGTAATTCCCATTCTACTCTTGACGTTATTAGATTACACTCAACACCTCTTTTCATAAGCACATCAGGACTCCAAGAGTTAATTCATTTTTTGCACATTGATAAAATCTTGTCACGTAGATAAGAAACTTGCAAAGACAATTTCCTTGTTAACAAGTTTTTAAATAACTCTTTCAACACCTTCTTCTCTTACAGCTTCCTTATTCCTGGAGGATACGTGCGGAGTTTTCACTGTTCGAAGAAAATTAAGTGGAAATCGTATGGGATGTGAAAATATTCAAGGTGGGTGGTTGTAAGTAGTTTGTATGTACATGTCTACTTATCTTCAAGAAATCTTTTAAAATTCCCGAATAGTTCTATTTGTCAAACAAAGTGGATTTTTTTTACAGTTTTAAATCCCTCTGTATTTCTGGCATTTGAAAGTCAACGTAAATATTGATATTTGATTTCTATTATTTTACTCACGTTTTATAGCATGTGAGAGCTATAAATAGAGACACGTGATTAAAATTAATAAACATACTTTTATAACTACTGAGGTCAAGAGAAAATTTTAGTATGTCGAGATTACCGCATGTCTACGATCGAAAAGGACCGAAGGGATAAAAGGCAACTGACTGCTTAAGAAAAATCGCGAAAGTAGTCGATGAAATATCGGTCCCCACTCTGACTTTAGTAGACTATGAAGGGTGAAAAGAAAATACACCTCACATGAGCATTGGATTGAAGTAATAAAAACCGATGCCTCCAATGTAGTTAAGCTAAGAAGATCTGGCTTCAGATCGCAATCCAATGTAGATTTATCATGCATACCTTGCATCTTTGGGTTAAGCCAATGTTTTTTGTGGGTATATTAACATCAAACCTTCTTCCAAAATATTCATGTTACCTCCTTTCCGATAAGATATATTTTCTGAGCAACACAATCCTTAGTTTTGTTAACCGGGTCAATAACATGGGTGTGCTTATCAACTATAAATTAACGTACTGTATGAGTACGTTTCATCGGTGTTAAGTCCGGTATATGGTGGCCTCCAAAGGATGCAGCCTTTACACTATCCACCTATGTCCAGTCGACTTAGACTTGGGTGTATATAATAATTAATGTTTTTTTATGTAAATATATCTTTAGTTAAACATTATAAATTTGCCCTTAACTATAAAAAAAAAACTGTATATGGTGGCTCTGAAAACAAGAAAAAGGCTCTAATATCTAAATCTAAAAGGGGACGCAAAAGCTAAAAGAATTTGATAAAAAGTAAAGAAACCACAAATGTTAAAAATTCTACGTGCAAACTTAAATACAAAATATTAGGATACCAACGGTGGAACATTTTTCACAATAATTTTGAAAGTAAAGATTTAAAGCCAAAGTCAAAGTTAAGCCAAAATTAAGTAGGCTGCCTATATCTGCTGATAAGTGGCAGTTTCAAGAAGAATTTCCTACGAAAACGAACGAATGAGAAATTTAGATTTTTTTTTTTAAATAAATAATTTTCTCCAATGTCACAGATACCATCATAGGAGAGTAGCCTGTAGTATCGTAGACCTCTATACACAGTTAATTAAATATTTTTGATTTTAATTTTTTAGGGGCGGGCATGAGCCCCCCCCCCCCCTCCCTGGATCCACCACTGCTGCCATGTGCAGTTGAATGTGTTTGCGTTTATTGCCAGATATTCTAGACTTAAACGTCTCTTCAGTCTGGCAACAAAGCGCATTTTAAGTGCTTGTGTGTGCGTGGTGTTGTGGATCAGCAAAACCCTCGATAAATACTTCCCAAGCCATGAAACAGACTCCCTCCCTACCACATGCGAGGCGCCAACGAAGCCCTTACATTCTAAAATATTTGCTGTTTTCTTATGTAAAACTGACAAAAGTTTGATTTGAATAGCTCCCCGCCCTAAACTACTATTCATAGAGAAAAATGGTGTTGTGATAACCTTAAGCTTACTTTCTTATGTTCTTAACCGTAATGAAATTTTTATATATTTCCTAACAAAATTATTTAAAAACATTTATCTCACCCAAATGACTACGATTCCAAAAATAGCTGAGAAATAATTGTATATGTCGCTGAGCCGTGGTCTGATAAAATCGGACTCGACGCTTGCATACAAATTTGGACTCCTGCCGCACATACACTATTGTAACTGTTACTCAGCTGAGAGTTATTGAGCGTAAGATGGTAAGGTAACATTTGAATAAAAAATATTTGATTATTTTGTTAAGTAAGGTATATAGTAGGTATAGGCTTTGGGAAGGTAAGGAGCCAAGCTTACAATTACTGGAAGACTATTTTCCTGCATGGATAGTAGTTTAGGCTTCATAGCATGTATAAAGTTAATGTCTGGTACTTTTCCATAAGTATCAATATAGAACATTTTAGAGAACGGACTCGCACGCACAAATTTACATAAATTTCTGCTTCATGGTTTGGGAAGTATTACTTGAGGGTTTTGTGGTCAGTGTTCTGATTCCCATCATCGACACACATCTAGTGCAAATGAATTGTAGATTTGGCCAGTGTCAACACAAAACTAATCAAACACTTCACCTGACTACAAACTTTTGGTCGCCGTAGAAACGATGTTCTAGTAATGCCAAAATTCGGATGGACCAACTGACGTATACAGGGTGTTTCCCACTAGGAGGTCAATAGAGCAGGAGGTTATAGTACTCACCGAGACGAACCGAAATTTATATGGCAGGGGGGGGGCAATCAACCGTTTAGAAATTACAGGGTGATTAAGAAAAAAGATAGTTTTTCACAAAACACCCTGTAACTTCAAAACTACATGCCGTACGGCCACAATTAAAAGCTCATTGTATGCAGAACTTCACGGCCTTTAAACCGACTGCTCAATCAACACCACACCCATCTTCCATCAAGAATTATTGTTGTCCAAACTAAAAAACCTTTAAACTGTAGACTCTCCTCTTTAAGTTGACTTATTACACCCAGTGTGCTATACGTAGGTTTGTGTCTTGAAAGTGAGAAAATTCATATAAAATTAGCCTAGACCTAGACCACGGAGCACGTTAGACACATCTACCGCAAAAGACAGAAACCAAACATCCGAGAAAATCATACAATTTAAGAAGCAAAATGAAAATTTGCAGTTCGCATAAATTGAAAATGGGTGTGGTGATTGAGCAGTCGTTATAAAGGCCGTGAAGCTCTGCATACAATGAGCTCTTAACTGTGATCGTACGCCCTGTAGTTTGTAAGATACAGGGTGTTTTGTGAAATACTAGCTTTTTTTCTTAATCACCCTGTAACTCCTAAACTGTTGATATGCCCCACCTTGCCATACAATTTTTGGTTCGCCTAGGTGAGTACTATCACCTCCTGCTCTATTGACCTCCTAGTGGGAAACACCCTGTATAGCTCACGAGTTCCATTAAATTTTACAAAGCCAGGCAAATTGAAAACCTGTGAAACAGGTTTCCTTTACCAGTACAAACTGTATAGATTCTCTGAACTCGCCGGTCAATATGTGACAACTGATTAGGATGCATAAGATTGTGACACAACAGTTTGAGGCAACATAAGCGTCAACAACTATGCAAGTTATCACTACCATCACGCCTATATTCATCTCGAGGTATGTTAGCAATCTGTTGTATCCTGTAGACTCTTATGGACATAATAACGTTATGGAGCACACATGTTGTTAGTGTGCTGAAAGGTATGTGAAGTCATTGGTACAGAACGGAAGCACTTTCAAACACAGTGCCAGGGTCACTGTGTTCGTCAGAGTGTTCGTGTGTATTCGACAGTTTCTGCTAGAGCTTGAAACTTTTATGACTTTTTGCAAAAAGTCTGTAGAATACGAGTTATTATTAACTTTAATTCCATAAGAATGAAACAAAATATAAGAAATAAGAGTTTTAAAATAATAAAAATTAGTAATTTTTATTATTGAGGCTCCCAAAATAACCATAATTTTTAATTGTTATTTTTAACTGTTATATAAAACAAAACCTTTTTGATAGTATTTCGAGACTTTTATTTCATAAAAGTCTTTTGAGACTTTTATTTTATAAAAATCATTTTAAAAGTCTTTTGAGACTTATATGTTATAAAAATCAACTTAAAAGTCTTTCTTTATGCTTATTATTTAAATATTTACAGTATTTGCGGTCTGATTTAAAAAAAAGGCCTCTTACGCTTTTTATGATAATGTTTCAATCGATTTTATCCATACGGACATTCATATAGGGTATCAGAAGTATTGGTATTTTAGACTAATTCTAGCCTTTTTACTTGTTTTTATTTTATTTTTTTTTACATTTCCTTCTAATTAAAAAAAAAAAACCATCCTGGAATTCGGACGCGTTACAGACAGACAGAGTCTGGACTTTTCTTAAGTTTATATGATATAAACAAATTATGTTATGTATGTATATGGATCAAATCGATTAAAATTTTATAATAATAAATATAATATATATTAATAAATAATAATAAATATAGTGATATAATAATTAAATAAAACATAAAGAAAGACTTTTAAAAAGATTTTTATTAAATAAAAGTCTCAAAAGCTTTTAAAAATTACTTTTATAAAATTAAAGTCTCACACGACTTTTAAAAAGATTTTTAAAAAATAAAAGTCTCAAAAGCCTTTAAAAATGATTTTTATAAAATTGAAGTCTCAAAAGACTTTTAAAAAGATTTTTATAAAATAAAAGTCTCAAAAGACTTTTATAAAATTAAAGTCTCAAAAGACTTTTAAAAAGATTTTTATAAAATAAAAGTCTCGAAATACTCTAAAAAAGTTTTTTTGTTAGATAAAGGTCTGAAAAGACTTAAAACTTTTATTTCGTACAATAAAAGTTTATTCTTAACTTTTACTTTAAAAAATAAAAGTTAAAAGTATTATTAAAATTGATTTTTTAAATATAAAAGTTTCCAGTCGAACCTCACTTAAAAAACGATTTAATGGAGAGTTATTTTCGGGCTCTGGTTTCCGCAAATATCAATAATATCTCCGAGAACCGTGAGTGAATATGTGCAGCTTCAAAGCTTCGAACATTATTTAACATTGAGTTTGTCAATTCAGGATTGAATGTAAGTGACTAAATATTTCATATTTTCCATTAATTTCTACATAAATATATGGATTTTTTATTATCTTCTTATTCTGACTTATTTTTATATGGGTAAGTGTAATCGATTTTTAGGGTTCCGTACCCAAAGGGTAATAAAGGGAACCCTATTACTAAGCCTTCGCTGTTCGTCTGTCCGTCATCAGGTTGTATCTCATGAACCGTAATAGGTAGACATTTGAAATTTTCACAAACTGTCAATTTCTATTGGCGATATAACCACAAATAATAAAAATAATATTAAATTAAAAATTAAAGGGGGCCCCATACAAGAAACGTAATTCTTTCGGCGTTTTTTCCTCGTTTTATTCTCATTCTTTATTATTATCAAAAGCAGGCATTATTTTTTCAAGCATTATTATTTATTTTCAAATGACAGCATTATTTTTTCAAATGACGCCTACTCTCATTTAAAAAAATAATTAAAAAGGACATAGTGTTAAATTTTGTACGATGGTACGGAACCTTTCGTGCGCGAGTCCGACTCGCACTTGGCCGGTTATATTTTTCTTAAAATTTTGTATACTTATAATTTTTATTATTTTTTATATTTTGCAGTTTAATTCTCGTATAAACAAGCTAACAAATATAAAATTTCAAAATATTACCATCTTGTTAAAAACTAGAAATTCCCAAAGAGCATGTAAATCTTTACAACTTATAGGAATCCAATAAACCCATATGCAGAAATGCTTTAGTTTACTTTTTCGTTTTCTTTTCTTCTTCTTTTTTCTATTGTAAGAATATTTACTTTGAATTGCGTAGTGATTATTATTTGTTAGCTTATAGTTTCTTAAATTTTGATTGAAATTATAATTAGAAGCTTATTTAAAGATCTAGCATCTTACGTGTACGATTGGCAATAAAAAATGAATGAATTGAACTGAACTGAAGTACTAAATTCAAAAAGAAAGAAAAAAATTATAGATCGCCTCCATAATTAATGGGCAATCCGAAAAGATATTTTCATGGAAATCAATTATTCAAAAAAGCAGTGAAACTTATATTGTCATGCGAAAGGAATACGAGATCAAAGGCTTTATTGGGATCTATTGGTGAACTTTTAATTCAAGTTGAAATCAATTTATTCCCGCCTTTTGTAAATAAGTTCTCCGCTTTCATCTAAAAAATTTGAATTTTTTTGTTTTTTTTTTTTTATTTTTTATAATGAAACGCAATCCTCATCATATTTAAATTAAAAATATTTCAAGCTTTCATCGATAGGATAGCAGGTAATATGTATGTAGATATATCCTCTGAGATAATAAAAAACAAATAAATAAATTCGAAAATATTGAAACGTATCCATTCATTCGAATGAGAACTCATCTTATTTTTTATGGGATTTTTATTGCGCCACGCTCCTTAAAGGTGTGCAATGAATAGGAGTAAAATTTTTATATTGGTGAAAGAAAGATGTTATAAGGAGTCAATTTTAAAAATTAAACGACCTTGAAAGATTCTTCAGCAATCTAACATCCGCTAAACATAATTGCCATTGCAGAGGAGAATTTCTCATATCCGTCCATCCAGGCATCAACGGAACTTAACTTTTTGTTGCACTAATAGATTTTACGATTCACCACCACCCACTATCACAACAAGATGCCTGCAAAATGGAATTATTCAAGATGTACGGAGAAGCTCTTTTACGGAAGTTTGCAATCTTCTTTCAGTTCGTTCAAGAGAATTCAATGTTTCTATAAGTTAGAATCAGTTCTAGGAAGGAATCTGTTTGCTCTTCTTGTGAGGATATTTTTAGATTATCAATCGGTTAAGATTAGTAAGTTCTGCTAGAGCAAGAGTAGAGAAAAATAAAAATATGTTTATCATTTATGCGACACTCCATCAGAGGAAAACTATACTGAAAAATATTTCTGATAATGCTATCGTTAGCTTTATTTTATTATAATTTTTAATATGATAAGCAAAAAAAAGAGTAGACGGAAGGCTCAACGAAAAACTCTTGCCACGACAGATGTATACCGGATATTGAAGAAAATTTGAAAAAAACTCTGGTCATTTACAATAAGAAGTTCAGGAGGTCAAAAGGAATGTAGAGAAACTTCTGAGAGCAGCGTAAATTTGAATGGACGACAAAATAGAAGAGGGAGAATAATACCTACACTATTAATCCTAACTATTTATAATACTTGAAGAGCTATGTTCCTGCAATGTAAGCACTAAATAGGTATATAGAGAAGTTAATTAAAACAAAATGTCCTTTTCTAGAATACTGTGGCTCTTTCAGCGGTTTTCTAACTGTAAGAATTATTTGTTCCTTGAATTCTACGTATTGCCACCTAATTTTATATGAAAACTATCAGAAAAGAATGGAAGGATTTCACCATGGGAATCATGATATTCAGAAGAAGACTAATATACTTAGTGGTTAAATATATAAATAGTTTTGATGCTTTCCTGTAATCGTCATAAAACTATTTATCACATTTTTATAACCTAGGTAAAATTACCGGAGTTACCTACCTATTAAGTTTATCATTCTCTTAATTGATGTTGGAATGGATACCCATGCGCCTAATTTTAATGAGCTGTGACATCGTTTGTTTTCATTGGGAGGGCTTGCTAGGGAGTCAATAACAAAAAGACTGAATTGTCTATGGATATCATAAGTGCACTAAGTAGGCTAAATTATAATTATTGGTTGACTTTAAGTTGTTGTTTTATAGCTTACTTCCCTAATATATGTAAATGTAAAATAATTACTTCGAAGCCGAAAATAACAAATTCTGATTGAAAGGTAAGGGTTAAGGTAAATTTGCTTTACATTTCATTGCACACGTACCAACTAAGTGGTTTAAGTCTTGTCACGTACAGTCTTCTTGTATTGGTAGAAACAGGATACAGCTATCCATTACACACACCCTCCCAACTAAGAGTTTCTGATTGTGCACATTATAGCTTTCACTTCTACACGAACTCGCTAAATTTCAGTGCGACGACTGATAATTTTTGTATCCCGAAAAACAACAGTTCAATTCAAAGATCAGAGTACTTGAAGGGGTTGGTAAATTGGGTATGGGTGGAGGAAAAGTTGGTGAAATTTTTAATTATTTTGTTAATTTTGAAGGAAAATATGAATTGTATTGAAGGTAAATTTTATTCATACAAATTGTTTGTGAAAATGTGGCGGAGAGAATGGGGAGAGCTCACCAAAAATCCTGCACTGTCACTCACAAAAACCATATCGTGCCTGACAAAACTACTAAAAAAAAAAACTGGAACACATCATGTCCTGAAGGGGACCTTGCTTCACTCACCTGAGATGATTTCGATGCTGAGGAACAGATAGTAATATTCCTCGAGTGCAGGGCCCCGTCCTATCTATGATATCAGCTGGCACGTATTTGCGATGTCTCTTTTTATGTCCTCCACCTGTGGGCAAAGTCAACCTAATAATTAGGTTAACTTTTCTGTGGGCATGAGAGAAATCGGGCGGGAGAAAGAAGGAGAATAAGTTTCCACTTACGAATTCATGTTATACATTATTTATTGTTTACAGATAACCAGATACAAAAAATCTTAAAATTTTTTTTATTTACTTAAATTCACCCCCGAAGCTCGACAAGTCTAATGAAATTTTCATAAATGGTAGCTATAGTGGTGTCGACCCAGTGGGACTTCCTCTCAGATAAATACTTCATGACGTATTCGATCGAAATTTTATCGGATTTCGCAAAAAAAGCCTTTTTGAGAATTTGTGTTTATGTATTCTAAGGAACTTCGTCCAAAGAGGATGTTCCCGTTGGGGCGCTAATTTTTAGGTGGCTCGACTACTCTACTTACAAACGTGTTATTTTAATGGATGACTATTGTTAAGTTACTTAACTAGGTTTGACATCATTCACCAAAGTAATAAGTGATGGTGTTAACTATATTTCCAGTAATTCCGGTGCACCTCATACATTTTTTTTTCTTTCTAAAAACCCAGGTACACCTGTGACCGGACTGCACTAGGTACGTTCCTTGAATATGTGTGACGATTTAAAAAAAATGATATGCGATAACTGTACATATTGATGAGACTTCAGGTATTGCTGGGACCAAGGTGATCTAGGAAAGTTCATTGGATATATTTCGATATAATACCAAACGGATGGACTACCCTTTCAGTTCTGGTGCTCCTGCGATCGGATTACGCTGATGAAATTACGTAAGAGATATGTGCTAGTCATATTCGGTGAATGTTCATCCCTTTTTAATATAATAATTGACGCGAAATGTAATTTTCTACATGTCCAGACGATCCGTGGACCGGATGACGTCACGAAATTACACTGATAATAATTTAACAGATTGAATATATTACTGTCCAATATCTTTAATATTCCAGATTCCTCAATATAATATTTAGACGAAAGTATTATATAATTGTTTATTTTTCTTTATTTTTACAGGTGCTCCGAGAACCGGATTACGCTCACGAAAATCACAACAATTTGAACGCAAAAATACTTATCTTGTTCCCATTTGTTGTATGAAGAAAAGTATTTAGAAAATAAACTTGTTTTTGGCACTTCTCGATCTAGTTTTTCTTCCTTTTCTTCCTGCGTCGACTTTCCTTATTATTTTTATTATTTTTTTACTAGATTACGCTTTAACGCTCCGGTGTGGGAGATAAAGATGATGACGAGTTGCCAAAATTTGAGCCATCAGCGCATTTAAGGACTCACCAGGAAATTCACGAGATGTTTATCTTAAAAGGTGAGCTGAAAAACTGTTGGAAAGACGAAAGCGATACCCTCATTTTGGAATGATTTGCTAAATCACGGAATGGAAGCAGTTTCAAAGATGGTTTACCTAAACTATGAAGTATTGCTGAAATTATTGCTTGTTGAATTTGTCCGAAGATATTTGTTATAATTTGCTAGATTTGAGCTAAGATCTAGGAAGAATTTAATTTATTAATGTAGAATTTTGCTAGTCGAATAATTATTAGAGTTATTTATTTCCACAATTGAAAATTTGATGCGATTCAATTGGTATAGTCTTTGCCTAAAATTGAGTTATAATCGAATTTTCTAATAGTTTAATACGAGAACACTTGTTCAATGAATATTTTTTTAGAATTATTTGGTTCAAAAAATTTTAATGAGATACTATTAGTATGGTTTTCTCTAGAAATCCGATTAGAATCGAAGTACGTGATAACGTGTGACCAACAGAAATTTTTCCCAGTTTATTGATTCAGATTTGCTAAATCCCTGAACGGAACAGCCCGGAGACCAATTTGATAAAATACAATTTACTAATTTAGAAATTTCTAAACGGATTGATTAGCTTTATGTAGGTAATTAATGCGCGGTCAAAAGAAAACGACATGGAATAAAAATACAAGTTTAATTACAATAATGTTACTCAAATAAGAAGCTAGAGTTAAGAATGCAAATCAGTTAACAAGATACTTTACTAGAATAGAAGCTATCATGCTTCGTTGAAATCATTAGCCCCGTATTTCGCTTCGCTTCTGGAAATTATAAGTTTAACGACTGGTCCGTCTCTTTATATTCCTGCATATACAGGGTGTTTCATAAATGGTGTACCTAGCTCTCAGCTTTCCAATGAATGTCCAATCAGCATTCTTGTCACCTTCCGTCGGAAGTTGTAGGACGTCAAAGTAAACAAATTGGAATAAAATTCCTAATTTTTTAAAACTTTAACGATTTTTGCCGCCAAAATGCATAATAACTATACAGTTTTATTACAACATTTAGAATCCACGGAATGTTACCTTTAATTTGACTATGCAGATGTACCTACCTAAATACCACTATTTGAGATACTCCCGTTTTTATGATGCATAATTTCATTAATTGTGCTAATCGAGCCTAATTTTATGCAATTCCACGAATCAATTTTAGATATCAATTTTGAAAATCTGCATACGACAGAATGTTTATTTAATTATATCTCAAAGAATACAGGGTTCAATAGAAACTTAAATCTTAACGCCAACTACCACCCCCCCCCCCCTCCCCAAATATACACTACAACTGATGTATGTAATAAATTAATTGTCTGCGCTTTAAGCAATTTAAAGTCGCTGGTTTATTTTTACCTTACGTAAAAAATACAAAGCTAACTACATGACTTACGTGCACATGTATATTCGCATATGCATATAGACTGACTGACTGGTACCTTATTATCTACGTCCTACATATGTAGGTACATATAAGAAGCTTCTGTAAAACTTTTCTTCAAACATTTGCCCGCATGAACTTTCCCGTTGCACATGGATACTTTCTTCAAGAAATATAGTTTTTCTGTGTGGGTAGATGCAGTCCTAGCGTTTTCTGCAAATTATCATCATATCATATCTCATAGAATAGAAAAATTGACAGAAATAAAAATTTCAATAAGGCGTTTATCAACTCCATGCATTTGAATAACAAAGAAAATGAATTACAAATAAAAACGAAAATCAATAAATAAAAAACTCTATTTGCTTCGGTATGAATTATTTTAGTAACAATCATCATTATGTACTGAGCTATGGCATCCTACGATAGACAAACAAAATTGTTTTCCATGTAATTCAGTCAACACAAGGAAACCCACTCTAGCAATCAAGGAATGCTTTTGTAGGCGACCATCACGCAATTCGTGAACAATTTAGTAATTTTAGTAAAAAGTGCAAATTAAATTCTTGACTGCAAATATGTACAGAGAAATCGATTGGTATTTGGAATGCTGGTTACTACTGATTAAAGAAAGATGGAAAACACCATCAGTATTCCTTATACCGGGCACTGTAACTGCTCATGTAACTGCTTTAAGTAGAATTTCAATATTATTAACGAGAACCATGTTACAAAATATTTTATAAAAATTCCCTTTTATCTCATAAATAAAGCGTAAATTAGATGATTTCAATGTTGGGCAATTCTGTGACTATTCACAAAGTAACTAAATATTTCAGATTTTTATGAAGAAATAGTTTACAACAATGTATACCAAACAGTTATAAAAATGCGATGAAATGATATTAATATATTATAAAACGGTATACAGGGTGGTCCATTTGTAATATGTTAATTGCAAATTTATCCCAAAAGATGCATGTAACCAAAAACTTGTTCTAAGTTAATTATTTTGGAGGGACATTTTTCAAGTAACGAGCATTAATACATTTTTGAATATGTGTTTGAAAGTCCAGACATAACAAAAAAGTTTATAGTATATATTAAAAAAAAAAGCTTTCTATAAAATATATTTTGGATTTCATATATTTTTCGGATAAATTTGCAATTGACATTATAAATGGACCACCCTGTATAAAGCATATACAATTAATAACATAGCATAGAAAGATTAGAAAGGTTTAAATACAAATCACTGATAAAGTTACTTCCTTGATTAACATTTCTGATTATGTAATTTTCGCAATTTTTCAACTTTCATAACAGGAGTAAAATTACAAAAATATTTTTTAGTGTGGTACTTTCAAACGTTGTTTTGTTTTTTTTTCATTTTTCGATAGTCTATATCTTCAGGAATAATTTATAAAAATTTCTAGTGTGTATCTCAAATAGTTTTTGAGCTCCAACCTTCTGAAGAGCAGCTGTTCGTCGGTCAGAAACGTGCGAAAGCTGAGGGGCATACTTGAGTTATTGTTCGGACTCTCACGGCATCGTAATTATTATACATAATAGTATTAGGGACGCTACTCTCGACCTATAGGTATACAGATATGTATAAATAGGTATATGGCAGTCAAACCTTTCGTACATTGCCAGTAAAATCGGATTAGCTCTAGAAATCAGTATTTTTATCTTTCAACGCGTTTTTCTCAAAACGAAATTTTTCGAAATTCCTGGAGCTCTAACTCGAATACAAATCATCCGATTGACTTGTATCTTGTTTTAGCGTATTTAGTATTTGTGAATCTCCAGTTTTTCAATCGGATAAAAATGTCAATTTGCCAAAAAAAAACACCAGATTTTAATCGTAATTCCGGACTTTTTTTTCCAAAACTCCTACCTACCTTCTAGTTTAACGAACTTTTTTGATTTATTGATTTCAGACACTCTGAAGGCAGCAATCACTGCATCAGTGGGAGAGGTTTTTTTTTATATCCGGGAGACGTTGCATAACTCGCTGAAATAAAATATTTTCATACGTCAAAATTACTGTGTATACACAACTTGTACCCAAATATATCTTTGAAATTTCAAATCGTTCGATTCAACACTTTTCTTTCAATAAATTCCCAAAAATCACCTTATTTTTGGGCAGTCAAATTAGTGGTGACCCTTATTAATCCTAGAGCAAGGCTATCTCAGTTTCAACGATGGGTAATATGTCGATTCGAATATCACACAGATTTACAAGAATCGTAATTAATACAAAAACAATATGTAATAAAATAATAAAATGAAAGGAAATAGTAGTAAAATAGAAATAGAAATAAATAGAGATAGTTAGCTGAAATTTAATATGTCAACATTTTAATTTTAAAGTTCGTTGATTCCATTTTATTCCTGGAGATTATTGCGTGTTATAAATTATGGCTTTGAATTATGGCTTTGCAATTCTGTTATCTTGTAGTTCTTCTTGAATATTCTGTCGTAAGAATATTTTCATGTCAACCCTTCAAGAATCGTGCAACACTAGAGTCGATCTAGTGTGGCATTTAAAAGTCATTCACAGATTATTTCCTCTAATTTTCCATAGTAATTTTCCATGGATGATTATGTATAATAGAAGATCATATGCATGTGATAAATTAAAAAATAATGAATAGAATAGAATTACTAAATAATATGTACAGAAAATATTACAACCTTTTGTAAACTATCGAAAAACAAAATGCTGAATAAATAATAAATAAAGAATGCTAAATATATACAAAACACTAACTTAAAGCAATCTTAAGATGTAATTTACTAAAACTTGAGTATTATTCTATAGATAAACTTTATTAAATACATAATAGTAAAAATATACCAAAATAATAGTGTAAATGCAAGAAAAGAAACACGAAAAAAAACAACTTAAAAAAAAATAAAGAATCAAGTTTTCAAATATAAAGCAAAAGATAAAGTATATGCAGAGAATGAAATGAACCAATGAACCAAACGTCGAGATTATTGTCAGCGTTCAGAGAGCTCAGATCACTAGGCAGAAGCCAGGATAGAAAAATGACACTTTAGTAGCCTCTTGAATATGCCGAGGTAACCTGGTATTACCTCGTAGACTAGGTTGGGTTAAGTTGGAGGGGTGTAGCCAAAAAAAGCTTGGCCTGCAACACTTAGACAGGTCATGAGTCTATTGTGCCCATAGATTCATGGAAATCTATCCTACTACGAACAACCCTAGATCCACCATAATTCTCTATGGAAACTACAGAATTCATTTAAGCTCTTTACCTTGGAGCTCCCGTTGCTCTCAGAAGAAGTGGATGCCAAGTAGCCGGCCCCTTTTTTCGTTAAATCAGGATAACCGCAAAGTACAAATGGACTTATCAGATATCCTCAGGAGCTTTACAACTACCAGCGAAATCGTTTTAATTTAGACTTAGCCTCCTAGTATCATTACATGTAGCCCAATGGTCCATTGAGACCCCTACTAGTTTTCTGCAGGGCCGGATCTATAAGGGGGAGGCTTGCGGAGGCACTGGCGGGCGCTAGTTTTAAGGGAGCGTCTATACGATGAACTGCTGAGCTCACAACTAAACGAGAAAAAAACTAATTATAATACAAGAATTGGACATTTTTTCAGACCATACCTCACACTTCAGTCTTCTTTCCGGAATCTTAAAGCTCCTTTGCTAACATCATTCTTTGAATTGTGCTTATACTTATACAGCGAATTATTTTACTGTCTATTTAATTTAAGTCTGTAATGCCCTAGACACACAGCAGTCTTAATGAAGAAATAACTAACGACTCATGAGTCTATAATGATTCATTATAAACTGCGGGCACACAGCCATTTCTTTAATTAATTTGAACTATCAAACTGGTTTTGATAAACTTATCACTTTAAAGAAGCAATATGGATCGAATTAACGCGATAAACTTTGTTTTCATTTATTTTATTTTCAATTTAACAATTTACAAATGAGAAAAACATTATATTTAAAAAAATATTAATAATATAATTTGTGATTTGCAGTTCTTTGCATTTCTTCTTCTTATTTTTGAAATCGGAGATGCACAGCGGAGCTCCAGATCTACATTATATGCCAAATCTAGCACATTTTTCTTCATTATAGCTATAATGAAGGAGGAAAATACTTCATTAGTGTACTTCATTATCATCTGATTTTAGAGCTATAATGACGTATACAATGTAACACACGGCATTTTAATGAATAGTTAGTACAAATGATTCATTAGTTCGTGCTGCGTGTCTAGGGTATAAGCTTCTGTCAGCTAATTAAACTAAAAAATTCCACCAAATTCTTAAATTGTACCTTTGTATCATATATAAAATGAGTTCAAAAATTGTACAAATGTATTAAGCTGACTGGCAACCCTATGTTAACCATCATCCACCAATCCTGTTTTATGCGAGGTAAATGTAGTCATTTTCGCCGGAGTTAGGCCTTTGAATCCGGCTAAAATATCGGCCACATCCTTTCAACCTGAACAACAGAGCGCCAGAATTCCTCCCCAGAGTTTCTTTGAAACCGTCTCAAATTTTAGTAGTTTTAGCCGCGCAGATTCATATTATAAAGCGGCTAAAATAAAAAGACTAATCTCTAACATTATAATATTTTTTAAATGTTTTCTTTGTGCTAATAAAGTGCATTTGTGATGCGATTTTTTACTTTCCTTTTATTTTAAAATAGTTTAAAATTCAAACGGCAATTAAGAATTATAATAGATCTTAATTTTTTTTTTAATTTCAATTTTTTTTTATTTAACAATCATAATTGTTTTTAACAATTCTGGTTCTAGTTCCAGGGTATGAAGTATATAATATGTCATCTATCATATACATATGGTACCTAGTATATCCTGGAAGTGTAAGAAAATTTGCCCTTAATAAAGATTGTTGTTAGGGGGGCTAACGTCTTTGCTCCCACCCCTTGAAAATTTTTTAAATCTCAGAGAACCTGTTTATGTCAGTGCATGCTTGACATTGGACTTACTGGTCGAATCGAGGCTCCTTCCGCAAGTTCTCGCCTCAATCGTCTCAAAACACTTTCTACGAAGTGGTAACTTTAGTAGTGGACACAGTAAAAGTCGCACGGGGCCATGTCAGGTGAATACAGAGCTTGTGGAACGGTATTAACGTTGTTTTTTTTTATCAAATAGCGACAGCAATGCTATGCTATTTCTGCAAAAAAATCAGAACTCTTGGCACAAGCCGCGTTTCTACTCGTCTCATACCCAAAACATCGTGCATAAGGTTCTGCACCTATCCGTGCTGCACACACGACGATCTTCGAGCATTATTTTCTTAACCTTGTCGATGTTTTCGTCAGTCGCATCAACTCTATGTACCACTTGTATGTTTTTTTTGGGATGTTTTGGCATTGTCGAGGTTACCCTTAACATTTTCAACGCTTCCGCACATGATATTTTGTTTAAAACACAAAATTTCCGGCAGACTCTTTGCTCAACTAAATTCGACACAGAGCGAAGTTCGCAGAACACACTAACCATTGACTTGTTTACAAAGCCATTACGCAGAAACTATCTGACAGCTTGGGCGATAAAGTGACATGTAAGTTAATGATAGATGTACCAACCTAAAAATTTTGATAATACCTCAAGCACGTTTCGTTTGAATGAGAAATTCCGGATAATTTTCTAGGTATGTTCCTAATAATAATGCCAAATGCTTTATAAAAAAGTGAATGCTTTTGAAGCCACGAGAATGCCAAATTTATCATATATAATGCTATCTTGGCAACACTCACAAGCTATCTTGTCTCCGTTTCTTGTCAGTGTTTATAAATTATGGGACATTTCTGAATATTTTTAACTCATAACTCTCCTCCCACCGCAAATGAAACGTTCGTCCAGAGTACGTGATAAATACGTGTGATCGCGATTAAAGTGCCAAACACAATTCCGACGTGTCGATCCAAACAATTTTGATCTAACGGATACATGAGCACAATTGTTCCGATTAGTTTGACTTTAAAATTTTGCCAGATTTTATCTTTCCGCTTTACATCCATCCATGAAAACATTCTTTTTTTGTCATATAATTCAGGTCTCTTTTTATTTCCTCAAAACAAGCCTTTTGCATCATTGAGAATAAACAAATCTTTCCAGATGAGTTTTCTAGGTTATGTCATCCGTAAAAGTTGAAATTTGCTCAACTCTCCGATTCGATTCAATCCATTTCGGTATAATGTGTTCAATTGCACGTATGTCTCATATAAGCAAATTTGACATTTGTTCGAATCGGATCGAAACGGTGGAATTGTGTTTCCCCCTTAATGCGGAAAACACTGGCCCGACGACCACCGGCCCATCGGCCCGTCCTCCCAGTGCGGATCTGGAAATGAAACTGTATATCATGAGAAAATCAAAAAGAATCTGTAGCTTACTATATTTAACGGAAAAAATTTTGAGAAACCTGTCAAAACATCCAGAGACGTAGACAATAAGTTATTAAGGGAGCCGACATATTCCGCCATGTAGGGATTAAATGCAACAAATTCAACTTCTTACTAAGAGAAAATATCCAAAATCTTAAGGTACTTGAGGTATCTTAATCTTAGCTCTATCAACCCACGATTTATTTATTTTATAATTTCTATAATTAAAAAAAGACATTAAAAACTTTGGTCTCTTTGACAGTTTGTTCGTAGGTACATAATATATATTACGTGCGTATTACATACATACGTACCCAGAGACGGCACTGATTTATTTCTCGAATTTATGGCAGCGAAATTGAGCTTAATGATGCCAATAAACTGAGATTGAAAACAATTTGTGATTGCGTTAAATGCACTCGCTCGGAAAGGAATTCCTTACGATTTCATTAAACTTCGGCGGAGAGGGTGTGGGTTGGCAAATTTTTGGATACTTCGGGATAAATATTTTTTTTTTCTTAGAGGGGATTTTCCTTCCTACAGAATCCGTGTGATAATCTGCTCGTACACATAAAGTGTAAACAAGAAGACAGTTCTTACTTAAGGCGGAAGAAACGGAAATGATGTTAATCTTATTTATGTTATGAATTATATGGGGATTAAATTCAATGTTTTATTCATACAATGCGTACGGTATTTTCTCTGGATTACGGTTGTATACATATGTACATAGTTTGGTGATGATGATATGATGTACATAGGTGCTTTATATTTTTCCTAGACCTTATGTTCATGAAAGAGAACAATGAGAATGTTAAGTAATTTTTGTGTATATTTCGAAGTCAAATATATTAACCTAAGACCAGATTTATTTTTCAACACTCACTACAAACATTTCAGTAAATTTTAAAAACTTTAAGTAAATTGACTATATTAAAATGTATACAATTTTATACATATGTAGATGACTGTTGTTTTGTCGTACAGTCTAACTGATAGGAAGTTTCAAGTTTTTCGCAGAGATCGATGCCGAAGAAAGTAATCACCATATTCTGGCTCAAGAGCTCACCAACGTTGGCTTTCCTCCTATCTTTCTTTGAGCTTTCATATAAGAGCCCCATTCTGATATTTATATATTTTAATGACAAACTCAAACCAATCCTGCATTATAAATTTTGATAAGATTAGATAAAATATACCCAGTAGCGTGGCGTCTTTGGAAGCAAGGAAAGGATTGCTTCCTTAGGCTTTCCGATCTAGTTTAATTGAAACAAATAAAAAATTTATTCAAAATATTTTCTCTAAAGGATTTTTATTCGTCCTTCGTTGTAAATTATCAGAGAGAAGCAATAATAAAATCACCTCCATCTGAACAAAACAATAAAAAAAAAAATTAACATGCAATGAAAAGTATAGCATTCAAACACGTAACAACCGGCACCACTGCCTGGAGGTGATTTTATTTTTGCTTCCATTAACAAGCGATCAACATCCAACAAAATGTATGGTATTCGAACAAGTCTTGAATATACCATCGACGCGACACGTCGCTGTTGCTTTTTCGCCACTTATAATGTGGCTACACTCAATAAGAAATTGTTCTAAAGGGGCCCACGCACGGTCACGCATGTTGCCGTAACCCCCCGAATACACAAGCTATGAACAAAGTCGAAAAAGAGGACAGCAGGCCGGTCAGCACGCGACATCCACAGTCTTCTTGCCTTGTCTTACTGCAGGAGTTTTTCATATAAAAAGTTGCTTGTATTTTGATCAAACGCTATAATTTCCATAAATTTGTTCTACATGCTATTTTTTTTTTAACTATTAGAAAGAAAACATATTTGGGTGCAATTTTCTTTCACTTCATTGTTCTGTGGGAGCGACAGTTTTAGGCTTTAGGACCTATTTAAAATGAGATTTTAGTTTTTCCTCCATGACGAGTATACCAAAAGCAGTGAGAGTGTGCTCTTACTGCATGCTGTACCCGGCACGTTAAGGCCTTTTAATGTATTGGTGGCTTTGGCGACTTCATGTCTTATATTATATTCCGGGGGTAACGATGTTGTCCAACTCGAGTAAGACAACGATTCTGTAACGCAGATTTGACTGTGTGTGTGCCTGTTTAACGGTGTTGTAAGCAGTATGTCAAGCGGTTCGACGAAAATCAAGTTAGTTTGATATTTAGGGGCGGGACTACATGTTTGAGAACATATTGTTCCGTGTAGGGTGATGTTTGTCATGCACTTGTCATTCTGAATGAACTCGATTTAAGAAAATATAACAGTTAACAGTTCTAGCAGCTCCTGATATGTGTTCCAGTCCTGATGTTAAAAGGGATACTTGACAGTGTGTGGAGAAAAAGCTTTCATGTGTGACAAACCAAGTTGGAAAATATGCTCGCCGTGTATGAACCGCTTTAGGGATGCAATTGAAAAAATGCTTCTATGGGACCTACAAGCACTTTTTCATTTTTTCATCTTTTTCATATTTTTCTAGTGATATCTCAACGTTGTATTTGTTTCAACTGGAGGTGGTTTTATGTGTGCTTCCATCAATTTCATGTATGTAGGTCGAATAGGAAGCATTTTGGTTGTGTGGGCAGGCAAATATGTTCAAGCCGCGCGAGCGAGAGGAAATTGTGCATTCTTGAGGGGAATCGCAAGTTGGATAAGGGAATTTTACTTTAGAGCAAAGACGTCTTGAAATATGATATTCACGATGAAGAGGTACAGAAAGCTGTCGGGTTTTAACGTGATCACCTAACTTTAAGTCTTAATCTCATGGCAGTGTTAATGCACGGTTTAGTAGACAAGCGACTATCAGAGCCCTCATGGGGTAAAATATTTCATATTCTGTCTCAAGAGTACCAGTTTATGTCAGTGCATGCTTGACATTAGACTTACTGGTCGAATCGAGACTTATCTAACTGATCTCCGGGTCACGGCATCAGGTTGATTTAGTGCAAGTCCACGCCGAAAGTCAATCCTCTAAGCATACATTAATAAGCGACCGTCCTTTAAATCGACGCAGTATGCAGTTGTACAACAGAACTTACTCTTCTGTTTAAAGAAGAATGTCCGCCTAAGTCATGCAGACGCAGACAATCTCTCTCTGCACGCATATGGACTACCACAACCACCACGATGCACCCACAACGGGTCTCCTCCATGTTGAGGCCAATAGCACTACTAAAGCAGCACTATCCGGGGGTCTTCAACCCCGTGGCACCAAGTTACCAATTTGGGCTACCCAATTGTTATGGCTTAATAGAACATGACCATAAGGTCATGAGTACTCCCAATGGTATCTTTGCATGTAGATATCCTTGTAGTAATGGGACTGGTTACTCGATTCGGGCCTAAAAACATATTAGCAACGTCTAAAACGATTTGCACATACCCTATATAGGCAAACACAAACCAGCGGTGATTACTCGAAGGTTAAGATATGCCCTTATTCAAGACTGGAGAGGCTAGAGATTAACACCAGTAATCGTATAGCATACCATCCATACTAGGTATATAAGCGCTACTAACATACATACTCGATATCCAACATTTATCGACCTTCATAACTTCAGCTCTGCGTTTTTCGCCCCGTCCCATTGAGACTATGTTTGAGGCTTTATTATTCTAACTTCTTTGTATAATGACATCTTTGCCATTCATACTTTAGTCCCACAGAGTCAAAAATCTCAAATTTTATGTCACTAAGGTATAGTTATCTCGCCGTGCTTTTCACCTTGCCCTGCCCTGTGCTTCACAGTCTTCTTTTCCGCCGCCAACGAAAAGGTACAGTCGGTGGCAAATAAACAAATGAGCAGTTATTGAGAACTTAATTTAGCTTATTTAGAATTTACTTGTCGCCGTCATACCATAATCGAGGATCTGCTTTTTTGGCTATCTTGATCTTCGTACTGATATGAAACTCAGGAAAACCAAATCTATATTCAGTTATCCTGCAAAAATCATATGTGTATTACTTTACCAATGTATAAGATATTCATGGTTTTCGTTTTCAAGAAAGACCTCAAATATTGGAAAAATGTTTACTCCAAATATTGCTACATCTCAAGTGCGTACCCAGTGCGTTAGAACAGTTTTCAGTATATCTCCATTATCTGCAAACCATTTATCATTGTCTTCGTTTTCGAGAAACGGAAAATTTCAAAACATTCATGCCTACTCTCACGTCCTTGATTGTGGATCCTTAAGCTTAACGTTCAGTGTAGGAGCGTCTAAGCTATTAAGACCCTATGGATACCGCGACCAGAGTTGATCTATTGTGTCCTACCCTAGAGTGGTTAAGCTAAGTCTATATTTTTTACGAGCTCATTTGTTGCTTTGGAGTTAACTTGCAAACCTTATTTGGTGTGTCTCTTAAAGTTGCAAGTGCTGGTTAGTCAGATATGATATGCTTCGAGGTTGCATCTTCCTCGTGTCACAGTCGACATAGTTCACTGTTGCAGTTGCCTATTTACTTTAAAAAATAACTCCTGGATGGTTAAGAAGCAGCTAATGAGAGGGGTATCGATAATTTGTTAGTAGATTGAAGAGTACTATTTGTACTATTCGCTTAATTTAAATCTTTCTATGAAAATGTATGAGGCGTGCTTTTGTGTATTTTTTTTCTGCTCTGTTCTGCGGACACAAAAGTACACAGCGGTAGATAGAAGGATGTGGGATTATCTAGTGAGATAGATATACTCGTATCTCAATAGATCTGTCACAAGTTAAAACTGTTTCCCATTATTTGTCTATAAAATAAATGTTTAGCCGTAAAATTACGCCCTTTTATGTAACCTATTAATCACATAAAAAGCAGCTCACCAATAAGGGCTTCCGAGGTATTACGAGAGAGTTATCATTAAAAGCGAATATTACATAGAGGAGCACCTAAATTCATTATGCTTTATTTATAAGCTGTAAAGTAGAGCAAATTTTTCCACATCATTTTTATATCTTCTCATTCCGTGACCAGTGAAAGTTGCAGCATTAAACAATTTTACGACAACTGACCAAACGAAAACTGAAATTATGGCCATGGTCTTGGATTTCATTTTTAATGGCGGTAAAAATATGACCATAACTCATAGGTTTTCGGGGCAAGGGTATTTTTTGAATGTTTCGTCTGATAAATTATTGCATGCAACAAAAGATGATAAAGGGTAAGTCCCAAAGGTAAAAATTACAAAATATTTTTGAAGTATGTAGTTCCACCGAAAAAAAAAATAACAAGTCAAAAGATATCGTTTTTAGAAAATTCCCTCTTGCAGAAAAATTAAGGATTTTGTAAAAATTATCTACCCGTAAACTATCATTGCTGATCCTTACTGATGAAATGTCATAGATATGTATGCTAGTTAGCTAATTTAGTGTGGCAAACACTCTTTTGCACTATGAACTTATAGTATCATTCCATTGTGCTGCAGCGAATGCAGAAAACTATAATTCTAGTGCTCATGGTGACTTATAAAAGTTACCACTCTTATGATTTCGATGCATGGAAATTCATTTCCAAAGCAACATGCACGCCGAAGGCTTTAGATACAAATATCCATCTCATGACACTTTCAATATGTTCCAGTTAAATAAAATTTCTAGATGCATACCAAAAGACAAATGGTTTGGTATTGAATTCATTAAAAAATTATTCGAAAACAAGGAATACATCATGGATGATGTCCCTGGTATCGAAAAAGCTTTTATCAATGATAATCCAAAAATTATGCCCTCAGGAATCAAAACAGTAGCATTACATTATGCTAGTATCGGGCAAGTTCCTTGCAATGTTTATCTGATGGGTAAGTACCGGCTGTCATTGTCAAGTTTCTCAATTGACAAAAGATTGTCCCCGTTCAAAGACTGAATTATTCAATCTTCTTTGCATGGAAAGATCTACCTACCTGTTGCATACAACATCTACTATACATAGGCAATGGAGCCTTTTATCAGTCTCCATTTAAGTTGCTGTCGATAACTGTGCACAGTACGACAACTAATTCTAAAAAAAACAAAACTTTTTCAGTTAGAATATCTATAAGAAAGAAATAGGAGGATATTCAGATGGCAACTGAGTCTGATTTTATGTATGTTCACAGATGAATCTAAGATAAATGTATGGATCCGATTTATACAGAGTGATTAAAATCAATTTCTTAAAAATTTTCAATTATTATTTTTAAAGAAGAAGTGCTCAAAGCTTTATGCTAGTATAAAGTTATTTTAAGCTGAATATTTTGGGCAGTTTGATATTAAAGCCTAGTAGGTACTGGTGATAGCTTTCTAAAAATAAAAGCACTAACTCTAAAAAAATTGATAGATCATTGAGAAGCTACAAGGATTGTATCTGTCTAACAAATTTTGAATCATCAGCACAGATTATATCGTTCAGAGGTTATAAGGTGATTAATAAGTTACTAGGCAAACATCCTTAATTCCTCCTACTTTTTAAACGACACATTCGATCCCTCCTCTGCCAAACAAATTTTTTTCCTCTTGACCATTGGCGTAACTAGGTAGGGCCAGTGAGGGCCCGGTCCCCCAGAATGCAGACTACAAATACCGCCATAATGACAGCTCTTGTAAATTATTTAAATACGCCTTCTAATAATAGAGGTTATTTGCATCGGGACAGTGACTCAAGAAATCTTACCACCTTCAGTAAAGTAGAAAGAACATTAACGCAATATACGAGTAACTGTAGGATAGAAATTGACATGCTGTATCGATGTCCTTTGTTGAGAAGGTTGGCAATCAAATGCCATAATCCCCTCTGTTCCTCCACATGTGAAGCGTTGGTTTTCATTTGCAGGTTTTGTAAATGTTACACAAAGAAAATCATAATCTGATTGATATTTGTTTTGGTAAAGGCAAACTCAAATACTGTATGAACAACTTCCAAATTATGTCAATTAAAACAGCAAAAGCTTATACGATATTTATGATATTTCGTAAATAGAAACCTCATCCCGTTATTTAACTGACTATAGATTTTTCAAAATTTCTGATTAGAGTTTTCGAAAGCTCTTGATCCTTATAAGTACCAGTACCAGTACCTGGACTTGTACTTGAAATTTTTTAAGTACCAGTACCGGAATTCATACTTGTAACTTAAAAGATTTGAACTTGATGATTCTGATTTATTATCCTTAAAACTTGAGAGAAGCAAAAGAGCGGATGTGGAAAACAAAAGTCTCTGTTAATTAAACGACACCACTTTCTTTTATTTTTCTTTTAAAGTTGTGCAAATTTTATTTCTCAAATAAACACTACTTCCTATGATTTAGGAAATTTTTAAATCGCGTTGGATGTTTAGAGTGGATTGTAGGGAATAGATAATTGTCGCTTGGGTTTATTAGGATTAAGGAAAAAAATGCACTTTTACTCTAATCTATTTTCACAATAATTAAAATGTCCGAACAAAATTATTCGTAAAAACTCAACGATAAGCAATAAATATCGCCCGATCGTCGAATGTTGACGGACTAGTTGTCCAAAAATTTATTGAATGCTTATGACTTATACTAACTGATAAGCAACGTACCATGCTTTTCTCTCCCCGGGTGCTCAATAAAACTCAACGAGAATTATAAAACCGAATGAGAAACAATTTAAAACTGTTCGTTGTTCTTCTGACCTTAACATCGCAACCTCGAGAATGACTGCCATATCTCAAAAGCATTTCTTATTAAAATCGCCCCGAATGTGCACACGTACCTGAATTTACAGTAGCCTAATAGTGCTGATCTAGTTGTTTTTGCTATCTTATGAACGGAGATAAAGTTTCAGGTAGGAAGACTACATATTGTACTACTTGTAAAATGAGAAATATTTTATTTTTTTATTTTTCTGAGAATTGTTTTATTGTTTGTGTGGAAATTATGCTCTAGAATTTATATTATGTTTCTTGTGGGCTCTGTAAATTATAGAATCTCTGTACTCTCAGTAATTTTATGGTTTTTTCAATCTATGCAATGTCATTGGCTCTAAGCATTGTATCAACATCTAATAAGTACTGAGAGCAATGCATAAAAACTGTCGGTCAAAAGCTGAAAATACTCATGAGCTGCTATGATTCGCAAACAAAATGTTTGCTAAAACCTATGTTCGAAAGTTAGGCAAACCCCAGAAAAAAGTCCTAGTTACGTCAATGCTCTTGACATCTCCTATTGTGCATTAGACCAGAATTGATCCAAGTCACCTATGTTCACCATCCAGTTTTCATTTAAAAACGTTACCCTTAAGTGACTACAGTAAATTGCATGGTACCACTAATCAGAGCTGGGCAAATTTAAGTAAATAAGTAAAAAAGCTAGAATTGGTCTAAGATCAATTCTTATGATACCTTAGATGAATGCCCGTATGAAATTTCCTATGGGCACTCATTTGAACAATTTTGATTTTTACAGTAGTTTTTTGCATATATTTCTAGAGCGGTTCATCGGACAGAAAAAATGATTACAACCAATTTTATAGGATTTCGTATTCTGAAGAAGTTTTTAGTACAATAAAAATGTCTTGGACTGATCGTTTTCAAAGTACACGTAAAAAACCTAAATTTTTATATGGCAACACCAAGAAGGACTTGCCCGATTTAGTCCAATTTTGATATTTTTTTGTTAGTACAATGAAAAAACCATGTACCAAATTCGAGCTCTCAGGCAGTGTCCAAATATATAGTGGAAAACGAAATTTTTGTATGGCAACCCTACGAAGGAGTTGCCCGATTTGTCTCATTTTCGAACTTAATTTTACTTTTCTAACGTCCGTGTAGAAAATTTCAGCTCTCTAAGTATACGCGTTTTCGAATAATCGTGCGCACAGACAGACGGATAGATGGACGGACAGACAGACGGACGGTCATGCAAAAATCAAAATAACTTTTAATATTATGCGTGGGTGTCCAATCCATTTTGCTCTACCATCATTATTTCGAGGTGTTACAAACGGAATGACAAACTTAGTATACCCCTTTAGATTTCATCTAGGGTATAAAAATGGACTAAATCTGCCAATCCTCTTTGGGGTTGGCCCACAAAAATTCAAATTTTTCACTTAATTAAACTGTGAAAATGGTTAGTCGCCCCAGATAATTGTAATCCTGCGAATAGTAAGGATCGGCACCCTGTTATAAGTGAAGTACATTTGAGGATCGCTTCAACCTGTAAAAAGTCTCCAGAAGAAATACACCAAACACATGGGCTCTCTATACATTAATATTCAATCACCATCCAGAAGTAAAACAATAATAAAAGAAAAATAAAACAGATTCAAGATTATCAAGAGGTTTACTCCAACTAATCCTTGAGAGACTATGGAACACTTGTATCTTCTCACAGAATTAGACGAAAGGAATATTAGCAAAATTCGTAAGAAAGGGGACCTATCAAATTACGACAACTGAAGCGGAAATCGATTGCTGTCCATTCTGAAGAAAATTCTAACTTTCGTGATTCTGGAGAGAATTAAAACAGCAGTCGACCGAACAATAAAGAAGTGCAACAAGCTGGGTATAGAAAATGATGCTCCAGTTATCAACGCCTTGCGAATCATCATGCGGCAATGTACAAAGTTTCAGTCTCCTCTGTACCTTACTTTTGGGGACTAACTATGAAAATTCATTCGAGTCTATTAAGAGGATTTGAATTCGTGAACTTCTCAAAAATATCACTGAATTCAGAAAGGGTCCTTATATGTGCAGAGTCCTCCACAATGGAAGAGTATCCGACACCTTTAGCTAGATTCGACAAGGACACGTTTACGTTCGTCGCTAATTAATGATGTCCTTGCAAATATATAGCGGCATACATTCAGGATTAATGAATTTTTCAATTCAACGTTTGGGATTGTATTGATGACATCTGCTTGCACCATAAATCAAAATATCCCAGCAGAAAATAGTCGTCTTGGTGTAAGACATAATCCAGCAAAAATGTAAGAAATACGCCTTAACAGAAGCTGCACCTCCAAAACTCGCGTAAATAACGAGACAATAGACTTAGTGAGAAGCTTTGCGGTTCAGAGAGAATGTCTATTCCCACATAAAGTCAACAAATCACGAGGTACTTCTTTCCTTATATAGAAAAAGTGTCAGTTGTTTCACTTCAATTCTGAAGTTCTTTTTGCTTTATGGTTGTGAGACATAGAAGGTCTACCAAGTCATAGTGCAGCGTCTGCAAAATTTTGTAAATCGTATCCTAAAATCTTGCTGATAAGATCAGATCGCAGAAAAAAGAGGCTGTGGAGAAGTGCTGAACAACATAGGATGAATGTGAAATAAAACGAAGAAAGTGAAATTGGATTGGGGGAAACGATCATAACAAAAACATTTGATTCAGATTATTGGTAACAACCCTTAGAAACCTTTCGAGGAGTACCACAGAATTATACTTGGAAGAGAACAATTTTGAAGGAGTCTGCATAAATTGGACAATTAAACGATAGCGGATCCGATTAAAAATTACTATTGTCACGCTATGTCGTCCGATGGATTAGATTAAGAGGAGATTTATGATAATTGGAACAGTGTCAATTATTAAAATTCAACCATTAATAGGATGAACAGATATATGAAAATATCAGCTGATAAGTGTGAGTGAAATGTAAAATAAAGGAAAGTCACAAACTTAAAATAAGTAGGCTCTTTTCCAGCGCATTGTGTTGCGTTTGAGCGTCCTGACTGGTCATGATATCGACAGGTGACCGACAGGTGATGTACCAAAATAATGGGAGAATCTATGTAATCCAAATTATCCTAGTAAGCTTTCATTATTCATTTACATGCACACTAAAAGTGTTTAATGATTTGTAATGTCACGTCGTCGTTCAGAATTGTTTACATTTCAAATTAAGCTCATTCGCTTATAGCTAAAACATTTTATCTCTGGCAAGCAAATGAATTTAAAGTAAAGGTAAAAATGCACGTACTCCAAGAAATTTTCACAGAGTTCTGGACAAGTGATAAATCACCTTTGGCTTATTTTTGACATTATGTGCAATTGTAGACGGTACTAGTAGTTATGACAACTTATCTTGTATGATATTCTTCATTTGTTCAATGTTACCGACAGTGCTGTACTAGCGCACTAAAAAGCTATAAATTTGCATGATTTATGGCATGTTGAGTTGTACTGAGAAGTTCACTTCCAACGTTTTAATCTTAAAATGATTCATATAAAAACTTCCCCTATCCCAACATGTATAGAACTTTTTCGAGGATTTGATAGCTGTAATGAAGTCATAATTTATAAATCATTTGTTCGGATAGAATGGGAAAGTAGAATGAAACTATTAAAAGGGTAAATCTACCCATAGAGGTATCACAGTCCGACAATAGATTTCAGCAAATGTTCGAAATACCTTGTCACACCTCGGTAACTTTGGTTTCACTTGTACTAAACCTGGCGTGGAACTCTGCTTGAAAATCAGTTTTAGTTATATCGAGGCTGGTATATATGTTGACTATCACTATATACTGGAGTATACAGTACCCACCTCCACGTTTATCTTGGAACCATCCATACCAGAGCCTCTTTTTCAAATTCGGGACTATTATACTATATTACTGCTATAATTTGTTGGACTACCAATTTATTCGGTGTGAAAGAGTATTTTGAATGGGATGTCAAAGTTTTGACAGCTGTGATCGTCATAGCTTCATTTAAGAATGAACTTTATACAATTACAGATATTGGTATCAATGCCTCTTACCTGGAGGTGCTGTCAAAAAACCAGAGGGCTGCTTGTATGGGTATAACTGGGTGTCTGCGCACCACGCCCATGGCAGCACTGGAGGTCATGCTTGACTTACTCCCGCTGGACCTCAATTGCAGAGGTGTAGTGGCAATTAGTGCTGTCAGGCTAAGGGCGGGGGGTTGGTGGATGAAGAGGGGTGTTCGGAACTCTAATATACTCCAGAAGATAGACTGTAGTTATTGCAGGGAAGAAACAGACTTCCAAGTACCAATCTTGACTTTTGATGGGGGTATCAATGCAATGATGCCCACCAGGAGTGACTGTGATGGGAAAGAGTTGGTCGTAGCATCCGATCTTTCTATTTTTACAGATAGTTCCAAGACAAGTGCAGGCACAGGGGCTGCAGTATACTCCAGAGATCTACAGTGGCACGAGTCTTATAGACTGCCTGACAAATGCAGTGTTTTTCAGGCAGAACTCGCAGCAATTTATCTGGCGGCCAGATTGGTATCTATGTGCGGAGCGCCCTCATGGCACATATTTATATATACTGATAGCCAGGCGTAGTTATGCAAGACTAGCCTTGAGGTATTGGCTACAAGGCACAAGGTAACCCTTTGCTGGTTACCTGGCCATTAGGATATTTTAGGCAATGAGATGGCTGATGAGTTGGCCAAAAAAGGCTCTGGATTGGATAACTCTACAGTGGTAGCTTTAGTGAGGATACAAATTGGAGCAATAAAAGAGGAAATCATCACGGGCCCATATCAAAAGGCAAGCATTCGGTGGACCAACAGGGATACCTACCGTATTTCGAGGCAATTGTGGCCTGCATATGACAGAAAAAGGATAAGGGAGCTGCTTAATGGCAGCGAACAAACACCAGGAATCTAGTAGGGGTCCTTACGGGTCACTGGGCCATAGGTGACCATGCTAGAAGACTGGGGATAGCGGCGAATGTTTTCTGCAGAAGCTGTAAGGACTCGGAGGAAATCAAATCCGTCCAACACGTGCTTTGCGAATGCCCCGCTCTGTTGAATAAAAGAAGTAGGCTCCTGTGTAGCTACTTCTTTTCAAGTCTGGGGAAACTACAAAACAAGGAATATAGATGTGTCCTGAGTTTTCTGAGAGAAGCAGGATGGATCTAAGCAAAGAGTCTTGGAGATATCTTGGGTACCCCAAGGAAGCAGAATTGATCTGGGGCGGCTTGAAAAAGTTATCCCATGGGGCCTAGGGGCACAATGGACCCACTAGAGGTCTAAGTGATGCAGGCTAGTTGAATTGCGGCACCCCTCTTATTTAACCTAACCTATCAATGCCTCTTGAACGGCTTGATGGATATGCTGATGAGACTCGTTATCGAATGGTCCCTCTAAGTCTAAGAATCCGGTACAGCAATTTCTTTAAAATAATAGATTTCTCTATTTTGTATACCAATGCCTTTGGAATGTGACCCCAGACAGAGCTGGCCCCAAAGGTAGTAATCATTGCGAGAAGCATATGTACCATGCCTTTCTGCTGGAGTGCTGAAGTGTTCATTCAAGCAGAAAATTTTCCCTTCGAAATATTGCAGCTGATCTTAATTAGATCATCAATTTGATTTATTTCCACTATTTGCGATCTAGTTTCATAAAATAATCTCTTTTGCATACTTAAACTGTAGGTAGGTACTAAGATAGAGATAAATTAGGTAATATTTAATTATAATAATTTTATCTCACATTTTTTATTATTAGCAACAAATGTGTCACTTTTGGTGCTCAAAAACGGGTCACCTGGAAAATTTTCCGGAAGTTTTCTAAATTAGTATATTTATTAATTTCGATGTGCTCTATCCGAATTTCCAGTTTGCCACTTCGCATATTTGGCGGTGGTAACGCTATATTTAAAAAAATGCCGTCCAAAAACAGTTCTTTTTGCAATATCCCCTTTCCGACTCATTTTACGATGAAAATATTTATAAACTAGAGGAAATTTCCTATAATTTATGTTCTAACCTTTTTTATTGTAAGAGTGCCGCAAAGTTTACTCCGGTTCTCTTCGTTTCATTAAAACTACCAAAATAATGACTGTACTAATTGGGCATAACGTTTTTTCTCAGTGACTTTTGAAATTTAAGATTGAAATGATAAGAACATATAAGAATAAATATAAACTGCAAACATGCGGTTCACAGTGTTACACAATGAACACTCCAGTGATGATATTAAAATCATGACTCACAAAATGTAGCGAAAAAAGCATATGCATTTTTTTACTTACCAGTTTTTAATATGCCATACCAAATGAAACATGGTGCTCCACATGCAATTCTAGGAGCGATTATTTGGTATAAATAAAAATATTTTATCAAATAACAGAGAAAATCACATAGCTCAAGATGATTAGTTTCCAGTGACATCTAATCTTGGTACTTCATACAGCCGAAGCCTTATCAGGAGCTTATGCCATGGGTTTTATCGTACTTACAACAATCTCTTTTGGACCCGATCATCTCCGATTCCGATGAAATTTTCAAATTTTATATGGAAGAATTATGAAAATAACTCGCATTCTTTTTATATGTATTTTTAGTTTATAAAGCCAAAGTTATTTATATAAGCAGATATGTGTCAAAAATTGCAGATATGATCAGGTTTTAGAGATATTAATTTTCAAAGTAGAATCACAGCGTTTTGAGTTGCTTTTAGCTTTAACTTGCTCTCCTAAGCTTACATACTGGCGTGATTGACTCCGCCAAGATTATAGGACAGCTAAGCTTCTGTTACTCATATTGAGAAATGTGATGAAACTTCCTTTTGGAAACTGATAGGGATAGCCGAATATTTCATTATTGGCAAAACCTAAGCAGATGGTCGCTAAATAGTCTTGTAACTAACTGCTAACACCAATTTCGGCTTTAACTAAATGACATTCATCATGTTCTCTTTACATAGCTTACATTATATTTTATGTATAAAAAAAGAGTGAATAATTGGATTCATATCATACTAAGGATTAAGGATCCGCTAAATTGCATGTTACCATGCTGGGGTATATGTGGTGACTTTAAAAATTAATATCTCTAAAACGGGGTGGAAAATATCCGGAATTTTTATAATATAAAAAAAAGATAAATTCATTTAAGTATAATGCAGTAATGCAGTTACTTTGGGTATTCGGTGATTTTAAGGTGTTATACTAGTGGCACGGATCATTCTACGTTATCATAAAAAGAAAAGCTCGAACAACGAAAATATTTCATATGAATTTTCACCTCATTCAAAAAATAAAAATTCCTATAGATCTCTTACTTTCCACCTCAGTGCACAATCGTCCTGAATTTATTTACTATCCCGAAATATAAGTGTGCATAAATAACTGTTAAAATGCCAATATTTGAAGAAGACAAAATGGAAACAGCTTCAATGCCTGTTTTAAATAGATTTTTATTATCACAGAAGGATGTGAAAGTATCACAAGTCCTTTGTGTGAAAGCTCTTCCCATATAATTCCATTCTATACTAACTTACCCAGGATATCACCTGGCTTTCGAATGTCGTGTGTAGGTTAACTTTTGAAACATGCTGCATATAAATTGCAGGATTTTTAAAATTTTCAATATTTTAGAAGCATTTAGGATACCAGGATAACTACAAATGACAAAAGAATGGCTCCATCTGTTGTATTGACTTTGTTTGGGGTATTTTATCTCTCAATATATAACAAAAACAACTTCAATGGCATTACATTTTTCGTCACACATATCGTACCTACCTGTGTTAAATTTATCCCATTTAGAAAGTAGGTGGCAAAGCCAAAAATTATTCTTATCAGAAAGTCAAAGATTTGGTTCGGGTTATTATTGATTTATTTGGTGATTGTTGTCTTTGATTTCTTCAGAAGATTGTTTTCTCAAAATTATTTATATGTATTACAAACAAAATTGATTTTACAACATATTTTTACGTAGTTTCGTGTAATAAATTTTCGAATTAATTTACGTATTGAATATGTTTCGAGACAAGCTAAAATCTATCATATCACGTGTCGCATTGTACTTATGTATAGTTATACCATATACATAAAGACATAATTTAAAATAGAATGAAAGCCGTTATTAGTTTTATCAACTGGTAAAGCAGATGAAATTCAGATATTTTATTCAAGTAAATATTTCTTTTTAATGCTGCCAAAGCTCAATGGATACCCTATTGGCAGAGGGGTAAGGAATTTAGGATTATTCGGTTGAGTCTACATTTATGCAAGTGGGCATAATGGATGCAAATGCGTCCTCCTCTTCCTTGAGCCTCAATGGAACCTCTTACTGTTTATAATAATCGTTATAAAACGATCTAAGATTACAAAAATCGTTGTCAACTCATGGATAATGCAAGCTGTCCATTAGATATTTCTCAGGGACCGTAATTGTTATAAGATATATAATAACAAGTGAAAAAGCTAGAATTGGTCTAAGACCAATTCTTATGATACCCTAGATGAATGCACGTATGAAATTTCGTATGGTCACCCATTTGAGCAATTTTGATTTTTTGCATTGGTTTCTCGCATATATTTCTAGAACGTCTCGTCGGACAAAAAAAATGATTATAACCAATTTTATAGGATTTCTTATTCTGAAGAAGTTTTTAGTACAATAAAAATGTGTAGAACTGATCGTTTTCAAAGTATATGTAAAAAACCAAAATTATTATATGGCAACACCAAGAAGGGGTTGCCCGATTTATCCCATTTTTGAAATTTTATTTGCTATTAGTATGAAAACACAGTGTACCAAATTTCAGCTTTCTATATCGAAGTGTTCTCAGGTAGTGTCCAAATATATCGTGGAAAACGACATTTTTGTATGGCAACCCCACGAAGGAGTTGCCCGATTTGCCTCATTTTCGAACTTAATTTTACTTTTTTTTTTAATGTCCGTGTACAAAATTTGAGCTTTCTAGGTGAACGCGTTCTCGAGTTATCGTGCGCACAGACAGACAGACAGACGGACGGTAGGACGGACGGACGGACGGACGGACATGCAAAAATCAAAATAACTTTTAATATTATGCGTGGGTGTCCAATTCATTTTGCTCTACCATCATTATTTCAAGGTGTTACAAACGGAATGACAAACTTAGTATAACCATTAGATTTCATCTAGGGTATAAAAATTGCACTTTAATGGTTAATTTTTGATCAACTTTTTTGTTATAAAATAAGAGTTATCGATAACTTTTTAATTCATCTCAATAATAAAAGTTAGGAGAATGTGAATACTGGAGTCGTTTTTAAAATGTAAAAATTTGTAAGAATCGCCTAATAGAATTTATATGACAGAAAACATGTCGACCAGTTTAATTCTTGTGGTTCAACTGAAAAAAAATCAAATTGAGGGAATCGATAACCAATAAAATAAAAATCGAAATACAACTCTTATTATTGAAAACAATTATAAAAGTGATTGATAACTCTTATTGCACATCCAATAAAAATAATTCATGAAATAACTCTTATTTATTAAGAAGAATTAAAAAGTTATCGATAACTCTTATTTCATAAACAAAAAGAAGATATTGAGAAATAATGGTTATCGGATAACAAAAAAAAAAAATCAAAATTGACCATTATGGTGCAATTTTTATATTATTGGTAAAAATTTTTTTAATTACGCCAGAAATTGAAAGTTGACCTTATGGAGATATGTTTGGTCCTATTCATTTAAAGATCCTATCATTATTTCTATATGATTTTGTTTGAAAAATCGAAAATAATGGTTATTTTTGGTCCCTGACTACGATCTCAAATCAAATATTTCTCACAATAAACTAAACTAAACAAAATAGAAAAAAACCCAGCATACGACAGTAATTCGCTAGAAAAATTCTCTGCCATATTTTTGTTGTTTCTTAGACAATTTACAATGAAAAAATCGCAAGTATTTCATGCGAGTTTTTCCTATACACCCACCTATAATCTTTTTCAACCCACTCTTAAACAGAAATCACGGAATAGGGCATAAAAAAGCGTCACAAGAGCTATCCGAATACCCAGATCTGCAAACTATCCGATTCGTGAAAACCGTGTCCAAACTATACGGGCCTGGATCAGAACTGTGCGTATCCAGACTAAACAAAAGTGGTTCAACATTTTTTCCAGACTGCATTGTTTCATATAAATATCATGATATTTCCTTTTTCGCAATGTGACAATGCATCTGGCGGAAATCTTGCAACTTTTTTGGTTAGTCTGTATCTAGGTAGTTCGATTCCAGATCCGGATAGTTTGGATCCGGATACTAGGATCCGAATTATCCGGATATCCGGATTTGAGGAATCGAAACCGAATTATTCAGAATAATCCGCATAGCAAATTATCCGGACACTTTCAGCTCTAAACACAGCCGATGAGGTAAGTTTGCATCGAGGCGAACTAACTTCGGGGCATGCTAACATCTGGGCACGTTACCATTGGGGCGCATTAACATCGAAACCCGTCAACATCGGGGCACGCTACCATCCAAATGCTGAGGCGCGTAATTAAGATAAGAAATTTCTCAGCTTAATTATGACACCCATCTCTACAAATTATATGCACTTCGAAGTGTTCTACCAGGGCTTGAACATATCTATTAACACTTTGTCCAAATCACATTATAATGGTTATAAAGTAACAATAATTTTTTTGTCAAGATACAAACAATTAAAATTGAACTATGTCCAATGACTAATAATAACAGAATTTTAAATGAAAATGGTTATTATTTAACCATTACCAAATTACGTGATTTAATTTATTACTGGTTAACTCCAAGCCATTTTACCATATTTAAATGATTTCTTCTAAGAAGAATAAATTTTCTCTGTTCAATAACTTAGAATTCTGAAAATAATCAATGGAGGTACAAAAGTTGATACACTCTCTCTTTCTGCTTATTGCTTGCAGTCTCAGTTCAAGATAGTTTCCTATTACATTTACCGAAAAGTTAAATAAAATAGGTTCAAGACTGTTTTTAAATGTTCAGCAAATCTAGCGGTCAAATTTGTCAAGTGTAGCTTTAGAATAAATTTTGTTAATAAAACTAAAATAAAACTTAAATTATCTGAAATGTATTTAAAATAATCTTTAGCAGGCAAAGCTTCATACTTTCATAGTATTAGTAGTTAGTACCTACTGCATAAAATGCACCTATTTAATTCGAAAAATACCAGTAGGGGAAGGGAGGGTAAGATGACGATAGTAAGCTTTGATCATTTTTATATCCTCATGGCGTTGACATAAACTATTAGTTATTGCTTTAGAGCAATCATTAATATGTTTACTTTCTACTACTAATTTTCTGATTTTTATAAATTAAAACTTAGCATCGCTTTTTCAGTTTTATGATTTGGTGACTAATTCGTCATCTGATACTCGCTTGCGGGTAAGATGACGTAGAACAAGAGAAATGAAAAACAAAATCAATTCACATTTTTTTTTATATACAAAAGCCGCATAGATAGGCTCTCTCTTCTGCCGGAGTGACCTAACTACACGTGGCATGGGCCTATTTACGACATATTCTCATTTTTACCAATGTCATTACAGATCACTCAAAGTTCTGCCGCCACGAAATTATTGTTCTCGTCTCCTTCCATATAATTTCCATACAATTTCAATACAAGGTCACAGCAAAATTTGTGAACGATTCATGAGATAATGAGTTTGTCATCTTGCCCGCTGTTGAATTCGTCAACTTACCCGAAACGACCATTTATAAATTAAAGTGGTAAATAATATGGCAATAAATTTTATTTGAAATTTACTTTATTAATTCAAGTAACAAGAAACATATAATTTAAGAAAACGCTTCGGTGGAAGTTCAAAAACTTACCAAATTTGATGATAACACAAATTTTTCGAACCTAATTTTACAATGAACTTGCGTGTGAATAGGTGAGACGCTATTGCCTGAATAACAGATGGTCGCTGATATTAGTTTCTCTTTTACTGTGCAAGCGCATCCGATTTAATCCTGTGCTAATCATAGAATTAGTTCCTTAGGCTGGCAATCTCATGTGATTACCGATTTGTCATCTTGCCCGACTCGTCATCTTATCCTCCCTTCCATATTAACTAAAAAAAAATTCCTCACGTGGTGTGGTTATTGACTGACCAAAACAAAAATATTTTTTCAATATTTTTGTTATTGCTTAAACAATATTAATTTAATCAAAAATAACTCTTAGGAAATAACCATTAAAATGTTGAACATTTTAATTGGTTTAGAACTTAAAAAAGGTTAACCAATAACCCAAATAATCGAAAACAAAGTTTGTTATTTACCAAACTTTTCTGATTGAAAACCAGGGGTTTCCGTCCCAGGTTCTGGCGCTTCTTTACAGATTGAAACCTTAGACGTCTTTTTGGGATTTACGGGACGGATTTCTTAGAAGATACGTAACTCTCACAAAAATATTCCCCCGCTGCGCGAACGCATGGATCCGCGCTTGAACTTAACTGATATTATTAAGCCATATACACATGGCCGTCTTTAGCAACGTGTGTGGATCCAGGGCAACTTTAAAATATCAGGACCCTCTAACAGAAAATATTTTCTAACCGCCTTTGGGTTATCGACAGGAATAATAACTTTAAATACAATCGCAAGCACAACACCGAGCCCACACCGATTGCAAGTTCAAAGGCAAGTAGCTGATTTTCAGTCCGGAGAAGAAAGATATCGTAAATTGGCGTTATGGGGATTCCCCGTCCGAATGTCGTATTTAAAGTAAAGGGAAAGTCTTGATCGCGCGAGGCGGTTTAGTTGTTTTGTAATTAAATGATTTAGGGGAATAACAGACAGCTGCCAGTATTATACGTTCACACCTACCAACATTATAAAAATTTTCTCTATTACCAAATAGAGTTTTGTTACTGAAAGTATGCCAAGAAAAAATGCGAGAATTTTAACAAATACTGGGGCTGCAAACATTATCACTGTACAATGATAATAACGTTTTTAGGGCTCCGTACCCAAAGGGTAACAACAGGAACCCTATTGCTAAGACTTCGTTGTCCGTCCGTCCATCACTAGGTTGTATCTCATGAACCGTATTAGGTAAACAGTTGAAATTTTCACAGATTGTGTATTTCTATTGGCGATATAACAACAAATAATAAAAAGAAAAGAAAATTAAAAATTAACGGGGGCCCCCACACACATAACGTGATTTTTCGGCGTTTTTTCCCTCGTTTTATTCTTATTCATTATTATTATCATAAGTAGGCATTTTTTTTTTCAAATAACAGCATTATTTTTTCACATGACACCTACTCTCAGCATTTTAACATTTTCACCTCTTTGATCACAGTGTTGCCTATATATCAAAGAGGCGTTGAAGACACAGATATGAAAAAGGTGAAAATTTATTCGTCGATAGTACCACTTTCACAGACGATCTATACTGTAGAGTGCACCTTACATATCATAGATATCTAGCCCTTCCAAGAATCTGTTATATTTGTCTGCGGCACGCAGGGATAGATTTGATAACTTGGCTACCCAAGGCCTATGGAAGATTCCCCCCCCCCCATACTCCTGATTATACCTCTTCTTCACCGTGTACGAAAACTAATACTAGTGGCAGCGAAAATACCAAATAACCCAGTACTAATATATGTAGTCTGTAATAGAGCAAAATGAAAATGATTCGCTCGAACTTGGAGTGCAAAGACCCAGTTCGATGATCCAAATTTTTAATAATCGTAATCTCCATACGTGTAATTTTTTTTTTGTAGGGTACTATACATACATTTTTGAATTTTTAAACCTTGACGTGTGTGATCTCAGAAGGCGCGACTACTAAAAAAAAATCTCACTAAGTTTTGCCCGGGCCTACTCCGCCTATAGGGAAATCCGCCCCTGGCGACACGTTAACAAAAGTTTGGCTTGCATGGTTCCAACCAACGACTAATATATCCACTAGTTCTAAGCCTTTGTATGATGATACAAATTACACCGCTTTGCTGTTTTACAACTTCAGTGCTCTTTTCACTTTTTATTCTCATATAATTCGCGACTTTCCCTTTTAAACTGATTATACGTTTTGAAAGTTCAACCGCATAGACCATTGCTACAGACTGTACCGACAAACCAAAAGAGTTTTAATGAGTAAGAAAACGAATCGAACGGGACTTTATAGCTCTGATTCTTGGGAAGGTAACTCACAAGCTTCAGAACCAAGTCACCACTGATTCTAAGCTCAGTCTTCTTACATATTCGCTATCGTTCCCCTTTGTATATTTAGATATCGAAATCGTAGACAAATCCACTTACCTCTGCTCGGGAAATGACTTTAATTTCCAATATAAGCGGCTGATACTGACATTTTATCTAAGGAAGGAAAAAGGTTGAATTGGTCTAAGACTTATGATACCCTAGATCAGGAGTAGTAACCATTTTTATACTCACCACACCAAGGGCGCACCGAGAATGTCAGTTTTCTGATCATAATTTTCAAATTACGTATAAAATGTGGTCTGTATATTATTACAAAGTCGGATAAAATAAAATAAAACCTTTAAATCTACAATAGCAGTCCTTAAGTGCTCAGATAGGTACAGGACGCGACTTTAGAGCCCTAGTTTTCCGACTCGTTAGGACTTGGTACCCCCCCCCCCCCCCCCCACAATACAACCAGCTCTGTCAGTGAGGTTTGGATGCACGCTGATAACAGAAAGTAGTATCAACATCTGTCAAAACCTGTACCGCCCACCATGAAATCTCTACCGGACAGTAGGGACCAGATCGACTACCAGTGCATGAGTGTCCAATTCATTTTGCTCTACCAGCATTAGTTCTATACGTTACAAACGGAGATTTCATCATTTGGGCAAGGTATAAAAATACAGCAAATATGTTGATATTCAGATAAACCAGGAAAGTAATTATATATCAGACTCAATGTAGCGTTAGGCAGACCGCCCACCAAAGATGCAATTGCGTCATGTATATGCATCATGCATATATGCACATCTCATATGCTATATAGTAAGTGGTTCACCAGAAGAGCAATTGCGCTGCATACTCCCAAGCAAAGTGCTTAAATTATAAAGGAACTGTTTTTATCATGACGTTGTCCTATGAATATCTCATTCAAATATCGATGCTTCACACAAAAGCTATACATGCAATGTTCAAACGAAAATGCTCGCAGCATGACTACAGCAAGTGCCTTTGCATCAAGCAATTGCTGCATTGGTGAGTGACTTGTCACTTAAAAGTATATTTGATAATTTTTTGAAAAGCATGATGCAAGTTGATCTTTGGGGGGGGGGGGGGGGTCTGCCTTAGGTGTATTACAGGGTATAAACTAACCCAATTTTACTATAAATATTATCACTATTATATGAAATTGATAAGGTATAATATTTATAGAACGTAAGTGAACAAAAATATAAGGGCGAAATGCAATAACAACTTATCTTTTATAACTTTTCTTCCTTCACTTACTATTTTTATAGTATACAAGTGGCGCTTTCTAAGAATGTTCCGGTGATTATTTCGAACACTATAAAATAAAAAATTATTAAGTTTATGTTGTTCTGAAACAATAGTGGGTCTGATAGGGTTAGAATAGCTGAGATTTCATTTTCTATTTCCCTACCATAGTTTTTAAGAAAATCTTCTAAATGCCAATGAGTTTTGTAAAAACATGTGCCAGAAAATACACTTCAAATAAAGTTTTAATATAGATTTTAATTTTAAACAAAATCAAATCAGTATCTGTTAAAAATAAAAATTACTATCTTTTGGAGAGAGTGATATGAGAGAGACACTCTTTTTTTCCTTATATTTACAATCGTAGATATTATTCTATAACAAATTGTCGAAATAAATGCTTCTTCGATACTTTGTAGATTACAGGCACATTTATGTTTTATTTACCCACTTATATATTCCAATAAGAGTCCAGTTCCAAATCAAAAATTTAACATCAAACATATTTTTCTCCCGAATGAATACATCTAGAATTACCTCTGAGAAACAACGGTGCCCATTTATTCCGCTCACATCTAAAATGAAAAATAAACAGGTAGAAATGTTTGCTCAAAAAATCAACTTCGATCGCAAAGGAATTACATTCAATTGAAGAATGCAATTTAATCCAATCAACTTGAATAAATCATTACTTCTTAAATAATAAAACCGATAGCGGTCCAGTTGTATTCATAGATAAATAGTTACATTCGAATTTTATTGTTCCAATTGTTTGCTTAATATTGATGACGAAGTTTTGATTTATCCAATAATTGCGTGACAAAATCCGGGCATAATTTCCATAGGTTATGCATAGGCCATTTAAGAGTGATATTTTAGATTTTTGAGCAATAAATCACTTGTTGTAGCTTAATACGTGTCTGAATCTTGTCTGTCTATTTGCGAGTTTTCCGCATTCATAATTTATTTGGAATTCTATAATGCGTATACAGAATTAGGCAACTGCACTACAATTTATGTATATGATAACAGCTGAACTTCTGTATTCTTAATTGTTTGCTTAGGCGGCAATATTCCTTGTAAAATGGTAATTAATGACAATATGTGGCATTAGGAGCTTACTTGATGTGCTGTATGAAGTTTATCTTTTTCACGTGCTTATCGAATAATACATAAATAAATATCTTGAAAGATCTCAATCAAATCGTTGCAGATAAGTTAAAAATAATAATAATAAACAATTAACTAGTAAAGATAATTTAATTAGAATCTCTCTACATTACCGCTTACATACATTACACCTACATTTTTCCCTGTGACACTTTCTTCATATTTGAAAATAAGCTAAACTTAAGTCGCGAAGATTGTAGAACTATATAAAAGAGTTGAACTGAGTTTAAGCCATTTCTTGAACTTATTGTAGAACTAGAAAATGGCCTTATATTAATAAATAAAATAAATATCGACGCATGAAAGGCAAAAATGGGATAAGCGACAAAATTTAAACTTTGCAGTAGAGCGGTTTAATGTTTAAAATTTCGGAAAAAAAATCATTAAAAATCAGCTAATGATTAGATTTTTTTAATTTATACCTGTAAAGGATCCTGAACTTCATCTCTAATTGATGGTATTGATATTTTTTCAAACAATTAGTTATTATTAGAATTAATGTTGATTACGCAATTTGTTCTAAATATGCATCATGATAAAAAGGAACAACTATCATATTTATTGGTTTCTAAGTTAGGAAAAAGGATCCAACCTATTTTGTTAACTTTTTAAAGAACAGTCAAGTTATTCTATGTAAGTGGAATAATAGGTTGCTTAAGATTCAACCTTTATAATTACGCACAACTGGTTGAAGAAAATGGAGGGATTTAATAGTTTTAGTTTTAACTAGTTGTAGCAAATAAAACAAAGATATAAATAATAAATATTAATATATTAAATTAAAGATTTTCTGGAAGTCAAAATTATCTTAAAACGAAAATAATTCTTAGTGCTTTTAGGTGTCCAAAAGGCTAAGGTAACAAAAAAATATCTTCGACTAAAACTAAAAAAAGCTTTTTGTAAAGGCACATGAAAAAAGGAACAGTCTTCAGACTTTTGTAACATTACTTTGGAAAAATTAATAAAATTATTAATAATATTATTGACTTATTCCGAATCATTATCCTATACGTCTGTGTCTGGAAGTGTGTTCCTTAAATTAGCAGCAGTACAAATGGTCAAATATTCTTGATGAAAAGCTTTTGATATGATTTTATCTTTGCAAAGTTTATAAAGGTCGCCATACTTTGTTTTTGATATATGTAGGTAACTAGCAGTGACTTATACAAGCGGTGGGTGTAATTTTGGCTTTTGATTGAACGTCTATAGGGAAAGATTCCGCAGATTCGTTCATAGAATATTTTACCATAATTTGTGAATCAACCTTTTTCTTAAATTTTACCAGTAAGGTTCCCTTTGCAATATTTTTCGCTGATAACGTTCCATCTCAAAAGGGCACTGTGCATCATCAAGTCAACATTGTATGGCATTGGATCTTGCCTCACTCTTCTAAATACTGTTTACCATTGTGAAGGTGCATGAATGATGCAGATCTTTGCATTCTTCTCAATAACCGCATGTACCGAATCCACAGACATGTAGGTGGGACCCATCAACATACAATTTATTTGTATGGTTTTAATGTTATTAGAGATATGACGGGTTGAATGAATCATTGCCAGATTTACTCGATTACGGTTTTGACCAGGGCAGCAGTCACAGTATAACAGTAAATTTTTTACTGTTCCACGATCATCAACGGCATTAATGTATTTATTTAGTATAGTTGCGATTTCATTTGCTCCCCGTTTACCGTTCACTTCATTCCAATAGAAACACAAAACCTTACGAGTACCACTTTCATAAAAGAATAAGTTATATAGTAGTAGTAGTAGTAGTAGTAGTAGTAGTAGTAGTAGTAGTAGTAGTAGTAGTAGTAGTAGTAGTAGTAGTTTTCGTGAGTAGTACAAAAGCATGCTTTCTCCATGGAGGGTATTCAAGACTTTCTGGTAAGTCAAAACTTACGCATAAAATAAAATGTTGGGATAACTTTTATGAATATTCTGATGTACTTTGAAGCGAGAATAGGTATAGACTTTTTCTGTTTCATCCTCCATTTTCTCTTTGATAAGGATTGGATTGTCTTCAGTTAATCCTTGAAATTTCAGACATTTCAAACATTTATCTTTTCTCGGAACATGAAATCCAATGTTGAAGTTTTCATTAAACATATTGTGGAATACTCTCTCACGTACAACATCGACTCCTTGTTCAATGTAAAAATTTTTGTAAATTTACAAATGTGCCAAATTTTTAAATTCTAGTGGAAGGTAGAGACGACTAGAGTCTTTCCGACAGTCAGTAATGTGATAGCATATCTGGAAGACTTTTAATATACTTCATAACTACAATCTTTGTAGATTCTTTTGTTTTGTTAGGTGGTTCACATCTCCCACGTAAATCTTCTTTAGCGGTTCCGAATTCAGCTTTAATTGTAGTATAATAAATGAACTTTTCCGTAACATTTAGCGTCGAAGCCAAAAATTAAAGGCAACGTCCTTTTACCTTCGCCTTCGTTGATGAAGTATTTATAAGTAAAATTATGCTTTTGTGACTCACCTGGTCGCCTTCGTATTACAGTTGTTTTTCTGAACATTCTTACAAGCCAATCCTTTCGTCGTTCAGTAGGAAGATTCCAAAAAATGCTCGAATATGAGCTTTATCCTCTCTTCTGTAATTGAACCACATTCATTACCGCATTTCTTACCGTCGTCGGAGGGATTGGGTTGCACTTTTTTAGCCGCTATTACAACTCCATTATATTTGGTATATTCCTGGCCAGATTGCTTCAATTTCTTTCTTTCCAATCTTTTATTCATCGGATTTACTTTAACACCGGCTCCTCCGACTACGAACTCTTCTTCAGGTTTTCTTGTTAGGCCTTGATCGGTGTGTAATCCTCATTATCATCATTTTCAGATAATTCGAAATTTGCGTTGTATACATCAGAATCAGTGTCTTCACAAAAGACACCTGCTAATAAAGATTAATCTTCGGACAGATAATCTAAATCTTATTTTGTTTTGGCTTACGATCGCGACGACATGTCGAAATCGAAGGACGTTGCCTGTTCAGTTTGTTGTGAAATCGTAGATTCATCCAACACACTTGTTGATAGTCCAGCAGCGTCATTATGTGTCTCCGTTGCATGAGACATTAAAGGCTGTTCAATAGATTTACTTAAATCTACATTCGATAAAATGGCTGGTATGAGCAGAATGGTAAGAATTTCTAAACTTACTTGGAAAGAAATATCGGGTAATAGTGTATTAGCTCTAAATATTCAGCATTCGTGTTGACGGTGCAATGAAATTGAAGAATATTTTAATGGCAATATCAAAACTCAAAACCTCTATCTGCCTCTCAAAATCAGGACACTAAATAGGCAGGAAGTATATATAAATCTAGATAATGAAGCCCTCATATGGTAAACTGATGGTTCCAAAACCATGAAAGGACTAGGAGCAGGAATATATGGTGTAAAGCCAAGAGCTTATATCTATCAAAGCCTAAGAAAATACGCCTCGATACTCCAAGCTGAGGTATACATGCCATCACCAGATGTGCATACGAGAACCTCAGCCGATCTAACACTATCAGGAAAATATATATCTATGCAGATAGTCAAGCGGCGTTGAAAGCCATCTCATCAACTGAGATCAAAACGAAGTTAATGTGGGATTGTGTTCAAGCATTAACACACCTTGGCACAAGAACCATGTGTAAAAAGTTAATTGGTGCCAGGACAATCGGGAATTGATGGGAATCATAACGCAAACGTACTGGCCAAAAATTAAGCATTCATGCCGTCATAGAACGGAAAATACTTTGCGGCATTTCTTAAAACACCGTTAAACTTACCATTCATAACTGGATCCAAAACAGAATGGTCCAGAGATGGACTTCAATGATAGGCTCCAGACAAGCTACCAGATCCATTAAAGGACCTTTACCAAAGATAGGTATATCACTCACTGATGTATGTATATAGGCTAAGTCCGGAAGAGGATGAAACATCGGAGCACGTTTTATGCGAATGCGAAGTCATTGCACACTGTAGATTCCAGGCTTTTGGCTCATAATTCTACAAGCCTGCTTACTATGAAAAAGTATCACAAAACAAAAAAAAACTGCTGTGTGTAAGGGCCATTCGCCCCGTTTAATCCCCTGAATCTAAATCTATACTTACTAAATCTGCCATTCCATAAAATAAAATAACAATGGAACTTGTGAAGCAGGAGCTCTGGCTAACAGTTTTAGAATGATTTACGATTATGTATTCCCGTCAAGGAAGACATTTTTAAAAATCTGCACTCATTACACTCATTACAATTATAAAGAACTAGGGGGATCCCGTCGGCGTTGCCAGGCGATAATATAAATAGCTAGATGAATGGGGTGGGTTGGGGTGGTTAGAGATAAATAATATCTATGCTATTATCTGACTCGATCGCTCGTTTCCGTACTTTAGGATCTCACTCTGTATTTGTATGTATGTGTGCGCGTGTATGAGTGTACGTGTATACAACATATGTGTGGGAGAGTGTAGCTCTCTACGTCGACGCGTTTTCAGGCACTACCAAAATATATAGCGTAACACGAAATTTTAGCAAACCTACGAAGGAGTTGCCCGATTGGTCCCATTGTCCAACTGTATCTGCAATTTTTATGAAAATGCCGTGTAAAAAATATGAGCTCTCCTACTCGAAGCCTTTTCAGGCAGCTTCCAAGTAAATAGAGAACAACAAAAGTTTTGTATGGCATCAATAAGAAGGGGTAACTGAATTTAGTCTATTTTTGAAATTTTATTTACCATTGCTATGAAAACACCACATAGCAAATTTTTTGTATTGCCATGCTACGAAGTAGTTGCCTGATTGGTCCTATTTTTGAACTTATTTTACATTTTTTTTTAAGAAAGTCCCGTGTACAAAATTTCAGCTCCCTACGCCCCGCCCGATGCGTGAGGCAGTGTCCAAATATATAGTGAAAACCTAAATTTTTGTATGGCCACACCAAAAAATGGTCGTCCGATTTGGTCCATTTTTGAACTTATATTTGCAACATTCATGAAAACACCATGTACCAAATCTTAGTTCTCCACATCGACGCGTTCTCAGACAGTGCCCAAGTATATATATAGATATAGTTAAAAACGAAATTTTTGTATGGAAACCATACGAAGGAGTTGCCCGATTTGTCTCATTATTGAGCTTAAATGTACATTTTTATTTTAATTCCGTGTACAAACTTTGAGCTCTTCACGTCGACGCGTTCTGTTCTCAGGCAGTTTCCAAATATATAGTGAAAAACTAAAGTTTTGTATGGCAACACCATAAAACCATGAAAACTCCGTGTACAAAATTTGAGCTTTCCACCAAAGTTTTGTATGGCAACATCAAGAAGAGTTTGCCCGATTCAGGCCATTTTTGCAATATTATTTACTATTTCTATGAAAACACCACGTACTAAATGTCAGCTCTCTACGTGTACTTATTGTCAGGCAGTGTCCAAATATATACTAAAAAGCCAAATATTTGTAAGGCAACCCTACGAAGGAGTTGCCCGATTTAAACTATTTGTGAATTTTTATTTGCAATTTTTATGAAAACGCCGTGCACAAAATTTCAGCTTTCCAGAGCGAAGCGTTCTTCTGCAGTTTTCTAGACTTCGAGAATAGCGCCATCTATCGTCTCCAAAACTATCCTATCTTTCAAGCTGAAACCAACCAAATACATTCACAAAATTGCATTGAATTCGGTTGGGAGGTTTTGGAGATTAGCGTGTACAAACACAGTTACACTAATTGAATTCAGAATTGGTAATTGGGTTGCGCGCTTAACAAATTGCAAAGTAATTACACTTTCAAATTTATCATTCTTTATCATACTTTATACTTTTATGAATATATTTCCCTGCAATCTAATGAGTTATACACAAAGTACAGACAAATTATAAGTACCTTTTGTAATTAATTTCTCTTTTTGATAACAACTTGACATAAGCAGAATTAAATTGGTCTGCAAGCGAAACTATTAGTAGAGTAAATTTAGACTCAAGAGCACGCACGACTTTTCTTTCAATATAATTCCCTGGGTATATAAGAAAAGTTCATTCAAATAACTAAGGAAAAATTTTAAGTAAAATTTAATGTCAAGTAATTTACGAAAAACTAAATGAGTCTGAAGGATATAATTATTGTAGTGACTAGACCGTCTACAAAATGAATGTTCTCTGTTTTCGTGCTCTCACTGGAGACAATCATTTCATTCCTTTTGCTGCCCATTTGGAAAGACATCTGGAAGGTAAAAAGGTAAAAGCATATGTACTAGTGCCTATATTTTTTAAAGGACCATAATAAGTTAGCTTATTTGATAACTTTCATTTATGTGTGTACATGACTTAGTACAAAAAAATTACTAATCATAATTGTTATTATGCACCTATTCATTTCGTTTTTATTTAAAGGTAAATACCAGACATTGGCTCGTAATAGAATAGATAGATGTTCCTGAATTAGAGTCACATGTCCTTTGCATAGGTCAATTATACTGTATTGTCATGTCTAAATAAATTTCTATAATAAATATATTATATCATGGTCACCATAAACAGGGTGACGCAAAAATTTATATACAAAATCATATGGCATAAATGATAAATAGTCTAAATTACTCAATAGTCTTAGAATTACAGAGAGAAAAAGAATTTTCGGTTTCAATATAGTTTTAACTAATATAGCCAATGTAGCCAACATGCACATATCGTTGTATAGCTAACACAATTAATTCTCAGATGAGTTATTATTTCCATTCGAATCATTTTTCCCTAGTCCATATATGCCAGTGAAATATCAGGATGAAAGGAAAACTAAATTCAGAACTGGAGTTTTTGTTATTTGTAATTCAAATAAATCTATTTTATATATGTAAGTACTTAGGTTGTGCTCGACATTTTGTAGAACACTTTGTAATGATTCGAGTACTTAATGTGGTATTTTCTTGGTCACCCTGCAATTCTAAGACAATTTAGAAGTCTGGACTACTTTTCATTTTTTTTCTTCTCTCTTGTAATTAGAATAGGGGGTACCATACTCCTGCGGAGAAGACTTAATGAAAATAGCAAGAAATTTTTTTTGTCTGAAATGGTCAATCTTCATCTTGATTGGCGAATAGTGAAAACGGGTGGAAAGCAAAATTTTCAAATTTGAAAGATTTTTATCACAAAATTTTAGTTTCAACTAAAAAAAAGCAGTCTTCCTACCTAATATTTGAAAAGAGGCTTTTCTCTTAATGTAATTAGCAAGCGACGCACACATCTAATCCACGATATTCTAATTATAATACTCTTTTCTCCAAATCTTCACATTTACACCACCTATGTACATAGCTACAATCATAGATGGCACAAGAATTAGATGTCGCATGCAGTACAAAAAAAGTATATAAAATTTATATGGTTGGGTGGTCCATTCCGGAATGGACCACAACATTTGAAATGATGTATACGTCGAGTGATTCATATTGTTTCATATCTGAAGTGTTAAGGAAGTCGATCATATGTCTACAAAACTGCTATTATACAACATTTGCTTTCGGTACGCTCTAAGACATGTTATGGTCCATTCCAGAATGCATTACCAATTTCACAATCTGTATGTGTATACTCTGCTCTGGTATTCCATGCGATATTTATTTCTTGTGCCATCAATGTTACAATGCAATCGGTTCGCCTTCATTCGCTTTATAAAGTCTGTTCCTTTACAATGCAGTTATAGAAAATTTAAGGAACCTGTTACAGTAGTTCCTACCTACTCATTTAAATATCAATTTTTCAGTTTTACACATCTTTCCCTTCTTAAGAAAAATTCATACTTTCACAGTAAGACTGAACTACTTTACGTTTTTCTTACTGCCAAAATGACATCTTATGCTAACTTAATTGGTTGAAAATTGTCACTCCGAATACGTTCTATGTCGCTTTTTTAGTATGTTATTTAAATAACTTTGGAAATTGTATCGTACTTGAATTTATGCCAAACTTAGATTTCTTGGTAAGATTTTCGATTGCATTTGAATCAGTGATAATACCAAAATTATTTCCTATTTTCCTCTTACCTATTTAAAACACCCCCTGATGGAAATAATAGCTGTGTTCTTTTGTGTACCTTGTTCCAGAACTCCCATATACTGGAGAGAACAAATTGTTCTGTCAATTGAAGCGAACTATTTGTACTCTTCGGTTCATTTAAATCTTTCTATGAAAATGTATGAGCCGTTCTGTTGTGTATCTTTTTTTCTGCTCTTTTCTACGGACACAAAAGAACACAGCTTTTTAGTAGATTTTTTGTGGTACATTTTGCCTTTTTCCGAACTATGCAATATAATGAAAGGAATTTAAATTCTGTCGTACGGGTTGACCAGTGATGCAGGCTGAGGTCTTAGTTTCTAAGATGTGAAATTTATACCCATGTCACTAAATTTATTTTTGTAATTTGACATCTTACTTACCTTTTACAGAAAGTATATTCAGATAAGTTCCAAGTACCAGTAAGGTATGAAAATTAAAGAAATATTTAACTACAGTCGCAACTGGTATGAGTCAAGCATTACGGGGCGTACACGAACATGGGACCTATTCTGAAGCTTTTGAGGGAATGCAAGGGATGTGAATCTGTCCATTGCACCTAGAGATATTGAGACTGACAATGACGTTAAAGGCTGAAACCTGCCGTTGAGCAAATCAAACTGTGCTGTAAAATGGTCAAACTCCATTATTTATGTACTCGTATAGGGCATATACATATACATAGGGTGTCACCTTTAGAAAGTTAAGAAGTTGCCCAATTGGTCCCATTTTCGAATTTCAATTTACTTTTTTTAAGCCCGAGTTCAAAATTTCATCGTGAGGACCGAGAGACGGGCATGCAAAAATCAAAATAATTTTTAACATTATGCACGGGTGTCCAACCCATTTTGTTCCATCATTTTTTGCAATGTTTGTTTCTTACTTTAACAGCTTCTTCAGAAAGTAGAGCAGCTAGTATAACGTCTATGTGTGTAAGGAATAAAGTACCAAGAACACAATTGATGTACCCTTTACCCATGTTTTATGAATTTATTGTATGCTCAATTAAAAGTGTTTCTAAAATAATTTTATATCTTTTATTAAACTGCTCGTTTACGAATGTTATTTTTTATATTATTCAAGAAAAGAATCTCCGTTAAGAATTTCAGTCATTTTTATTTCCATACATTTGTTAAGATTAATATTAAAAGGAAAATTTCCATTTTAAACTCTAACAGTATTTTCTAAATTTGTTTGTTTAGCATTTACAGTAGTTTCTCAGGTTTTCAGTGGAAGTTAAGAATACTTTCGAAGAGGTATATACAAGCATATCTAGGTGGAGGATTGCTATTCCGAACTTCAATTTCATCAGATGGACTTCCTTAAATGCAATTTTTGTTGTATCATTAAAATTATTTGAGATTGAAACCCCCCCCCCCTCGTCACCCTTTCCACCACACCTTAAACAACTTTAAAAATGGTACACAAATTTGAGTATGTATTTTTTATTTAGTTTTGTGCTCGAAGTTCTTCGTATTTCTTTTCACTTAAACTTTTCGAATGTTACAATCCATACCACAAATTATACAATTACACTTGTATAAAATAAGAATAATGTAGATTTTACATACACTGTAAATAATGTGCACAATTATTGCCACAAAGCAAAATGTAGGGTATAGTCCCTAAAATGTAGTGAATATAGGAATATTCCTTACATTTTACGGAAAATTCCCTACATTTTGGGCAAACATACCTAAGGTTTGTGGCACCAATTGTGCAAATTTTTTACAGTGTATACTTATCAAAAAATTCATTTTTATTCGGGTGATTTTTGCAATGCTGTTGTTGATTGATATTTTCGAATTTAACCTATATAATCTTCATTCCATTTTGATTCTGATTACAGCCTCAAAAGTCCGTCTTTTCGGTAAATGCAAATAATTGAAAGAAATAAAAGTTTCTTGAAAATCTGAAATGCTATTTGCATACTAAAAATCCCCAAGCACAAAAGCTAAATAAATCATGCTTTAAAGCATATAATAAATTTCTAAAACTGAACTCCGAAGCTTTTGAATACTTTCCCACATTTAGCATTACCTAAACAGTTTCGTTAGTGATCAGTAGATTTTTATTTTTAAATTTTCTTTTTTAGTTTTTGATTTAATTTTCAGTTTCAAATATTTTTTGCAAGTGTTTTTTTTACTTTTTAATTTTTTGTATAATTTCTTTATTTGAGTTTTAAATATTTTTTGTTGAGACTGAGGATTTTGTGCCTTGGATATTTTTTGCCTAGTGATTATCTGATTATTATTATTTTGGTGGGGGCTTATAGATTAGGGTTTTTGTGCTTGAAGATTTTGTTTTGCTTTCAGTTGAAAATGCTTAATTTCTTTTATCGCCTCAGGGCAGTAGTAATAATTTTACAATTATATTACATCGAAAATGAATATATATTTTTCGTATTGCAGCAGTGAATTAAAAGATTGAGCTACTTACGTACATGCATATGATGGGGACTTTTCAAACTTTTGTTCGAAAACGCCAGCAAGCTTGCATGTGTAGTTTTTAAGTACGCTGACGCCACTAATGGAGTTAATAATAATGTGGCATGTAATAATTTTTAATGATAATGAAAAGATAAATTAAACAAAGCAAGAACAAAACGCACAAAACAGTAGAGATAATAAAAAATAAGAACTGAAAAGTGTGTATTTGTATAAATACAGGAACTCTTTGAAATTGATAAATTGCTTTGTGTAACTAAGATATAAGGGCTGTGGACCAACAGTAGTATCTAGGATAGGATGGTCAAATTGGTCTTTTGGCTTTTGATATTGGTGATATTGTGAAGTGATGATATGAAAATAGATTTGGATCTACCTTATTACCCGGATTTCTTTATTTCTTTTTTTTTTCTTGTGCACTCTTACAAAAACTCTATACTAAAACCATTGTGTCTTATCAAAGTTGCAATTGAAACTTTAATTTGAAAATAAGAAAATTTTCTTACAAGTGAATCGATTCTAAATATTTTTACATTGAATACTTTGAAATAAAAATTTCGTTTAAGCCCAAATTGGTCCTTGAACTGAAAATTCAACTATTTTTCAAAACGTTGAAATAAATCCAACTAAATTCCTCCATGATCAATTCACGGCATATGTAGTAACAATTTTTTCCATTAAATATCAGATACTGTAAAAAAGAGGAAAATTTATATGAAGAGACTAATGAAGAAGATAACGTAATTGATATTGAAGATACCAGAATTGAAAATGATTCTAACTAAAATTAAACTAATTAACTAGTTAAACTTGTCCATATTAAAAAAATTTCATCTTTAATAAGAGAAGTCAAATTTTATGAAATAATTCGAAAAATTACTATCAATTATAGCTGGAAGCAGTCTTATTAACTGTATTTTTGTTTGTTATAAATTTTTTCCCAAAATTTTTTTAAATAATATTGTTACGCGCCACAAAGTGATACAAGCGACATCTATTGGGAATGGAAACAACTTTAGGTTAGTGACATCCTAGTAAACTGGGTTTGGAGAATGGAATATTCAGGAAGGTTCTAGGATAATTCGTAGAGTATAAATACGGCGCTGCTCACATCCAGGAGGCGAGTATTATTTCAGACAGCGAAGTGAACGAAGTAAACTATTGGGATTGCGATAATTAGAAGTACAGTACTAGCGATAAATAAAGAGTTGATTTGATAATTATTTGTGAATTTGTGAGAGTAAACAGTAAAGTTAAATAAAGAAAGAACTTTTGAATTATATCTGAAATATTTTGATTTAAATAACGAACTAAGGCCACGCTCGTAACAACTGGTGTCAGAAGTAAAATAAAATCGCGAAATAAAGTGGTGGCATTTGAATTTGAAATTCAAAGAGTGATTAATTTTGTGAAATCGTGTGTAAAAATTCCGAAAGATAATTTTATATTAAACTGTGAGTGAATTACAAAAGACGCAAGAATGGGACGCAAGCTAGAGGAGCTTCGCATACAGGAATTGAAAGTGGAGTTGGGGAAGCGGTCATTACAAACGACTGGCCTAAAGAACGTTCTAGTCGAGCGACTTAGACAAGCTTTGATAGAGGAAGAAAAGAATCCTGAGACATTCGTTTTCGAAGAAGAACCAGAAATTGAGGAAGAGCCTGCAATGAACATAGAACAGCTTTTAAGTACTTTAATGAGCAAAATGGAAGCCCGTTTTGATGAACAAAAGAATTCTCTCCAGGAACAAAAGAATTCTCTCCAGGAACAAAAGAATTCTCTCCAAGAACAAAAGAATTCTCTCCAGGAACAAAAGAATTCCCTCGAGGACCACAAGAAATCTATGGAAACCCGTTTGGACGAACAAAAGAATTCTCTCCAGGAACAAAAGAATTCTCTCGAGGACCACAAGAAATCTATGGAAACCCGTTGGGACGAACAAAAGAATTCTCTCCAGGAACACAAGAAATCTATAGAAACCCGTTTGGACGAACAAAAGAATTCTCTCCAGGAACAAAAGAATTCTATGGAATCACGTTTAGATGAGCAGAAGAATGCTTTGGATGAACAAAAGAATTCTATGGAATCCCGTTTAGATGAGCAGAAGAAATCACTGGAAACGCGTTTGGATGAACAAAAGAGTTCTCTGGAGAATTGTCTAGAAAGTCGCTTAGAGGAACAAAAGAATTTCCTGAAAAAAACAAAATTTAAAAATTGAAGGAATCGAGCAAGAAGTGGCGGAAGTTCAACAAAAAGTGACCGAACAGCTTGACAATTTCAAATCAGATTTGGAGAAGATGAAGCATCGACAACCACGGCACGAAGGAATTGAAATATCCAATGCAGGCAGAATGAAACCTCCAATATTTGATGGACAAAATTCGTGGCATATTTTCAAGAGACAATTCGAGGCTGCTTCCGAAGTAAACGGATGGAATGATGCAGACAAAGCCACAGCTCTGGTATTAGCACTTCGAGGTTCTGCATCAGAGCTTTTACAAACTTTACCGATAGAAAGGCAACGTGATTATACTTCATTAGTACAGGCGATAGAGTTACGTTATGGAGATGAACACATGCAGCAAGTATATCGCCTACAGCTACGCAACAGGATTCAAAAGCATGGCGAATCACTACAACAACTGCAGGCTGATGTGGAAAGATTAGCTTATCTCTCATACTCTAGCGTAAATGTGGATTTCCTTAATGAAGCGGCAACAGAAGCATTTGTGAACGCTATCGCAGATCAAAATTTACAACAAGCGTTGAGGCTAGCAGGAAAGAAATCAACAGCAGAAGCACTAGCCTATGCACTAGCGTATGAATCTGCCAGGCAAGCTTTTCGAAGTGCAGTACGAGTAAGAGAAATTTCGGTGGAGGAATGTACTTGTAATAGAATGCAGAGCAATTCTACACGCGGTATTCTGCGATGCTGGAATTGTAATAGACCAGGACACCTCCAAAGGGACTGCAGAAAACGCCGACGAATGGAAGCGCTAGAAGAAGGGCAGAGATATCGAGCTGGGCAAAGATATCGAGTTGGGCAGCAGACTCACAGCAGAATACCGTCATCAGAGACCACTCCTTCGCGTGGTGTCATTCGATGCTGGAAATGTAGTAGACTGGGACACCTGCAAAACGACTGTAGGAAACGAGGACGAATGCAAACAACAGAAGAAGAAGGGAGAAGATGGCGAGCTAGAGAGCAAGCTTTCCGTGGAGAGACTAGACTGCAACCTCATGACTTTGAAATCCCATACCGCAAAGGACGTATCCACGGATATGCAGAAGCTTTTTCACAACGTCCATGCAATCCTGAATGGAATCATTGCGGACGGATGGAAGAAAAAGATGACGATGACTACAATGATGATAACGAAAGTCGAAAGAAAAAAGGAAAGAAATCCAAAGATGATGATGATTACGGTGATAAAAGTAAAAAGAAGAAAGGAAAGAAATCCAAGAGCAAGGACAATGAAAGAAAGAAAAAGACGAAAAGTAAAGGGTCTAAAGATGCTGATAATGACGATGATAAGGGTATAATGAAGGTCGGAAAAGGTAAAGATAAAGTTTCTGACGATGATGATAATAAGAAGCGCAAAGGCGGCAATGAAAAGGATGACAACGGCAATCTAAAGGGCAAGGAATTTGAGGACAAAGGAATCAAAGATAAAAGACGAAAGAAAAATCAAAGCATGGAAGAGTGTTTCAACAGAACATCAATCAAACATCTAAGGAAGGTCTTCAACTATAATCAACGCGATTGGTTTCGACATATTCCTATATTTCTAATGGCTTATATATCAGCTGTTTACAAAATGACCAGACAAAGCCCATTTAAGGTCATTTTCGGAAAGGAAATGCGCTTACCTAGCGACCTCAAGCTTGGTATACCCAAAGGCGAACAAAAGTTACTAGAAGACTACGTAACAAAGCTCAGACAACGATTAGCTGATGTGCACGAGGCCACGAGACGTTCTCCAAAGTTACCACAACACTGGGAGAGACCGTATGCAGATAAAACTAAAATTAATAACATGCCATACAAGAATCAGCGCGGTACAAGATGCAAAAGAAAAATCGTTCATCTAGATCGCTTGGGTCAATACGGAGAGCACCAAGACCGTGGACCATCTGTTGTTCGGGACGAACAATTTTAAGAAGGGGGCAGTGTTACGCGCCACAAAGTGATACAAGCGACATCTATTGGGAATGGAAACAACTTTAGGTTAGTGACATCCTAGTAAACTGGGTTTGGAGAATGGAATATTCAGGAAGGTTCTAGGATAATTCGTAGAGTATAAATACGGCGCTGCTCACATCCAGGAGGCGAGTATTATTTCAGACAGCGAAGTGAACGAAGTAAACTATTGGGATTGCGATAATTAGAAGTACAGTACTAGCGATAAATAAAGAGTTGATTTGATAATTATTTGTGAATTTGTGAGAGTAAACAGTAAAGTTAAATAAAGAAAGAACTTTTGAATTATATCTGAAATATTTTGTTTTAAATAACGAACTAAGGCCACGCTCGTAACAATATTTTCAATTTAGCCTTGAATTGTTACTTTTTTTCATTTTTTTTAAAGAAAAATAAAAAGAATTGTTGAGTTGTTATATCGTTATAAGATTTCGTATGAAAATATTTTTTTTAAATATTTCAATTTTCTGGAAATTTGTCGAAATTCTCAGATATTAGGACAAGAATGAAAAAATGTTGAAATCTTGAAAAATGTGCATCTCTGCCAGCGTTAATAATACAGATTAAGGGCGCAACAACATATCTTATTCTTAACTATATGAAATTGTCCTATCTAAAGTAGTTTGAATATATCTAAGAACATATAGCGTTCCAAGCAGTTGCGAGGCATCAAAGGGTTCAAGGTGTTCCCTAAACACCCAGCCTGTAAATATATATTACTCCAGTTGAAAATAAAATTAAAATAATAAAAATTCATTCTATCTAAATTTGCTCTATTTCCCCAGCACTCATGCCTTTGCATTGCTTATGACGGTTGTTCAGATTCATAACTGAACGCCAAGGAGAGTATTAATATGTCCGGATGCTAGGAACAGAAATATTCATTCTGACAAAATTCTTAAGTTCCTCAGCCCTCATGCCTTTGCATTGGCGTTGATTACGTTATACAGTCTAACAAGGTATTGGCGTTTTGTGTTTTTGACGTCATGCGAATTGAATCATAGTAGGATTATTCCATAGAAAATGGACAATAATTGTGTAACTTTGTGCATCGACCATATCCGATTTTGAGGAAATTTGACAAGTAAGTTGATTATATTGTTAATAGTATTTTGCTGAAATATTTTCTGTCCATTTTTGACGGAGATACGTTATTTTGAAATTTGAAAAAAGTGACAAATTTTGCTTGATAGGTGCAATTTCAATAACGTATATCTCCGCAAACCCATGAAAGAAACGTTCTTTATTTAAGAAAGCTTTGAAAACTTTGAAAAAAAATTAGTTGAGGTCATCTTCTGGAAATTTGTTTTCAAGGAAAATGGATTTGTCCGTTATCGTTTAATATCTCAAAAACCCCTTCCTCGATTTTATTTTTATTTTAATTCTTAATGGGTTTTCCTTAATGGGTTTTGAGAAAGCTGTAGAAACGAGAAAATGGAACTTCTTCAAGTTTAGCTGGAGTTATTTTTTAAACATATGCAATTCAGAGAACTATGAGCGAAAATTAATAGCGTGTGCTGAGTTGTCAGATTATATGCAGTATTTTCGATAAAAAAAGAAGGATGAAATATGCCAATGGATTCTTTGGAGTGTCCAGATCATACCTTCCCCTTTAAATTTACGTTTGACAATTTTTTGTTTTTCCAAGGAAGTGCAGTCACTTAAATGATCAGAAGTTGTTTCACGGATATCACCGGATCGACTTTGGACACTGATTCCACAGAGAACCTTTCATTTTTTATTACGAATTATGGTCAAATGTCTCCGTTATCGAGCCCTAAATTTGAAATCTTGATCATTTAAATTTTTACACCAAGGACTATTTTTTCCCTTCTAAAATATAACTTATTGTCAAGTCCTTTACAACAAGAACAGAATTACCCCCAAATATGCTTCCGTTCAAAACTTATTAACACTCGAAAATTGAAAAAGTATAACACTTAATGTATTCGGGAAATTAAACTCTTCACTTTTCGTATAACAGAGAAATATTTATAACTTTTGAATGGAAGCAGAAATTAAGATAATTTTTTTAATGTTTTAAATGACTATTAACGGGTCATATTTGAAAAGGGGGAAAAGTTATATCCTTGATGTAAAAACTTTAAAGCATCAAGAATAAAACTACAAATTTGTATGAAATTCTCTTCAAGAATTCAATATTAAGGCTCGCTTACGGAGGCATTTGTATTTTTCAGTTTTTGCACACTCTACAAAGAGGATTCTATGAATATGTTACAATAAAATTTCCACAATTTGCTCTAACACTTTGGTCTTCAAATTCAAGGATTTGAACACGGTTTGTCAGTATAGAGAAGGTATTCTCGAGTTTTTTGAGTAAATAATATCCAAACCATAAAAATGGAACAAAAAAACCATTTCTTCAGCGGGGGGTTTTATATTTCTTAAATAAATATCATAATCAGTTTCTTCTCATTACTTTTGCAAAAATATTTGTTGAATTACAAGAAATTTGTAAGTTTTACACAAAGTTTACCATCCAATGCATTCAATTTTATTAAGTGTTCATATGGACAGTTCTATGAGTTTTCAAAATTGAAAAATAAGTTAATTGTGGTGATTCAGCGACATTTTTAAACATAGTATGCAAAATGGACTTCAATCAAATTTTATCAAGTCTATAAGTTTGTTTGCTTAATAATAACAATTCCTGCTAGCCGGGCTAGTGCTGAAAGGTCGTTTTCTGTATAAAAGCGAATAAAAACATATTTGAGGAACTCTACGGGACAAGAATGACTGTCGAGCTTAAGCCTTATTTCGTTTGAAAAGCATCTCCTCAAAGAATTAAAGCAAAAGGAAGAACTCTACGAGGAAGTTATACAGGACTTTTGTAAGAAAAGTAGGCACATGGAATTAATTGATAAATGAATTGTCATTAAAGTAATATATAAAATGTTCACAAAAGTTTCTTTAACCGTTTAAAACTCTTCCCTCTTAAAATATACGACTAAGACATATTTCGTTGGCTTTTAAAATTACGAGCGTATTACAGTTTGGTGTTATTTTCAGTTTTTATTTGAGCGAACTATGTACATATATTAATTTCTCAATATTATTCGATTCTAAACACCCGGCTTAGATAGGCACGCCTCGCAACTGGTTCCAAGTATTTCAACTTAACGGTTCCTGCTCCCCATATAAATTTTATTAAATTTTTAAAATATTTTCCCAAATTATATCAAAAATTTGTATTTTTTGTTTGAAATTTGAATATCAATTTCTCTGCCGTCAATCAAATTCATATTTCGGTTTCATTAATTAAAAATTGAGTATTCATGAACTATGCTAAAAGCATATTGTCATATTTATTTATTATGTCTTTCAAATCAGTAAAAAAATCTAATGTCACATTACATCAAATTAAAGTTCTTTAAGCAATGTGGAAATTTAGAAATTTTGGAAAGATTTGAGTATTAATATATTTGATAATATTAAAATTCTGTTTAACTTAAATAAAATTTTATTACATAATATTCATTCAAATTTAAGTATAGTTCACAAGTCTAAAATATTTACTAAGTATGCTATAATTTCTCTGTAATTCAATGGTAATCCATTTTCGATTAATGATAAGACCATAGACGTAAAACTAAATATTAAATTAAGATTTCATTCGTAGCAACAGAATCCTATACTACGGCAAGGCAATTCCAACTCTAAAAGTTAATTACTTGACAAAACTTTTACTTCTAATTATGTTACTTTTGCCAAAATTGTTGGGATTTGCTGGATTCCTATATCTACCTACATACATTATATTATGTATTACGTCCAATCATTAATATTTTAATACATCAATATAATTCGACATAAATATCATATAGATACTCAATACTTTTCGAAAAAGTCTCCAAACTTCATAAATGATCATGAGAGAGAGAGCCTTAGATACATTTGTATATGTATATTAATTCGGATTTGACCAAGTTCAGGAAAAACTAAGAAAAAAGTTAAATTGAACTTTTGTCCCCAACTTAGTTATCGCTAAAAAGGAATTCAGTACAGAAACAACCGACGTCTTTGCATCACACATTTCTGGATTTGAATTTAATAAAGAAACAAACAAAAAAGAAACACAAAAAACTTTTATTTCAGATCCTCTGAATCTTTTGTTTAAAAATGTTAAAACGTAAACGAAAGGCCAAACTGAATAGAACTCAAAAACACTAAAATAAAAGTTTAATTTGATGTGATGTCAACAATTCTATTCCATTTCATAAACGAGTAAAGTTTGAACGTTAAGTTTCATCAAATATCCGAATTAGATTTTATCTCAGATTTTGAAGACGGCCTTTATCTAACGGCACTTTTGTAAAACTTCAACACTTACCTTTTGTTGGTCAATGGTCAAACCTCTTTCGTACTGGGATTGGATTAGTGCGCCCTGAAGCAGCTTTACGACGATTGTTCGCTTATTTATTTATTTCACTTAACACTTTTCACAATTCTGAAATTTCGAATTAAACAATTTCCCTTTTAACTAAAATCTATTTATTATTATTTTATTTTTTTTTATTTTTTAATAAAGATTATGAATATACGAAGCACACCGCGAAGATACCGACGTAGCACTTAATAAATCTTACACTGTGCAAAATTTCGGATAAAAGCGTGTGAACCTTTTTTATTTTGAAATGTTATCAGTTATCTTCACTACTCAAAGGATAGTTAACGTTTAAAAGAAGTTCCGTTGGCGGCTTTCCTTTATATCTGGACTCAGAGGATACGAAACATTCCACAGGTCTGTGTGTAACAAGTTGGAGAAAGCTTTGTATGATTTAAAACAAGCTTACACCCCCACCTACAATCACATTTTGTTTTGTGCTGTTGAGCAACGGAAATTTCTGGGACATGCGTTTTATACCACGATTCGTGACTTTTGGCTTTACGTGTCGTGTCATTGGAATCCCACAAATGAAAGCAAATCCACCCACATACAAACGTGCATATACTATATGCGACGATGTTGTTGTCAACTTTTTGGGGAATGATTTACCAGGATGTTACGTCAACAACAGAATTCTTAAAAAGTAGGAATGCAACGTGTTGCATATCCAGATGCATATAAGTGGAAGAAATTGCTTAGGCCTTTTTTGTTTTATTTATTCAGAAAACTGTTAATTTAAAGAAATCATATAAGAAGAAAGGAATTAATACTCTGAAAAAATAATTATTAAATTAAATTATTTAATTAATTAGAATAAAATTAAAACAAAATATTAGAGAGTTTAGGAAAACGAGTATAGTTCCATAAATAATTCATCGTTATCATTGATTCCCTTGAATTCGTCTTGAGGCATGATATAAAATTAAAGAATTCATCTATTGGTTCTATTTTCAGTTTTGAGTGAAATCCAATCATAAAAAAACGAACAATGAGAAAATGTTTTGATAATCATTAGACCAGCATTATCCATTCAAAAATTACTACCGATTCAAAATTGTTAAATAATGTAATTATGGATTACCGCCTTTTAAAAAATTGAGGATAGTTTTTACAACTTGTGGGTTGGCGAATCTATTTAAAACGAAAACATTTTCAAGTTGCAAAGCATGCATCGATGGTAGAGTACTTTGCTCAGAAGGCCTTTCGAGTTTCTAATACGATTTACCTGCAAGCAATAGCCCCTTGGGATCTCTCTGCGAACTCGAATATTTTTCTGATATTTATTGAAATATTTTTACTATTTTTAGTTATTTTATTCTAGAATTTAAAGCCATAACAATTGAAAGTAGATTAATTTAATGTATCCTTTTCTAACGTGATACCAAAAATTGTGTACAATTATTATATACAAGCTGAAGTTGTCCGTTTGTAAATTTCTTTTTATTGTGTTTTTTTTTTTTTTTGACTTTATTTTTTATTATATTTTTTTATTTTTAACATTTTTTTATTTATTTTTTTATTTTTTAAATATATTTTTCACTAAAAAAGCATGCTCGGACTCGTCCGCGGTACAGACAGAGTCTGAGCTTTTCTATATATTTATTAAGTTTTTTATTTTTCTATTTATTTTCTTTATTTTTTTAATAATTTTTTATTTTTAAATAAATTTTTCATTAAAAAAGCTGGGATTCGAACTCGATACAGGCAGAGACTGGGCTTTTTTATATATTTAAAACATTATTATTTGATTAAGTACAACTTTTGTAAGAAGGTCAGGTCCCAAAGGTTCGGCGAAAGAAAGAAAAAATGGCACATATAATTTTCGATATAATACACTTCAAAAATAAAAAATATCATTCTCTTCACGCTTTGCTAAAATGTTTTAATCATTAATAAGTTTACAGAAATTCGTAATAAAAAATAACCTTTGACCTTATAATAAAAATTAACAACATTTTAGAATATTCTTGTAATAAATTAACGGAATATTATAGAAAGTATGAATTTAACATAGAAATAACGATGGTAACTGGAAAGTGGGTGAGTTTTTTACTCGTTCGAGACCCGTACAAAATAAGAGTCTACAGGTAATTCTCAACTTGCTGCATATGAGCAGAAAAAATTAAAAAACAAATACCGAGGTACTGTAAGTTTCTGGCCTAAAGCCGAAGACCAAAAAATTCCATAAACAATTTTGTGGGAGTATAGGTACTGTGTGTAAAGTGTTTCGGTCAGCAGTTACAGGTTGATCTCATCAGGACAGCAATGAACCCTGAAATGATGGTAACTTTTAAGAAATAATAATTAGTTTTTAATATTGGCCGCCATGAGACACGTGCGCCTCAATACTATCAAATTTATGTGGGTATAATAATTAAGTACGGCTGCAAAAGTAAGAAACTATATTTGTCCTGTAATATTCAGACTCACGAGCATGTCCTCATGGCGATTTATTGTTATTTAATTGAACTAAATAACAGCAAAGTTTTGTACGGCCTAAACAGACCCAATTATTTTTACATTGTGGAGGCCAATGATTTAAAATGTCAAAAGATATCATCATCGTCCTGACTGTAATAAATTTTCTCGGACAATGGACTTCGACGGCTGGCGGTCCTAACAAGTCTAATGATTCTTTAGGTGGGTGCTACAAGTGATTAGAAAATCTGAATTTAATAAAAGGGACATTGCATAGGAAATCGATTGGATTTCAACCCGGCCATCACCAATTTCATTTTTCTTTTGCTGAAAGTTAAGTAATTATGAGATAAGAATTTATACAACTGATTTCAAGGCGCAACAATCAGGAGGTAATAAAGGGCCATGTTGTGTCACCTATATTACAACCATTATTACTAAATAAAATGCTAAATCCTCCAGATGGGATCGTAATGGGTTTAGAGAAGAGATTTTTTTCGTCAACAAACGCTTGGTTATTTTGGAAGAAAAATTCATACAAATTTGTAGTGCTACCCTTGACTCCATAAAATTTGTATACCAAAGATATAATTTTTTTACTTCTAATATGTGACTTTTGTAAATTTTGAACGGAAGTTGGTATTGAGGTAATTCTATATTTTAAATGACTGTTAACGGGGCACATTTTATCAGAATAAAATATATCCTTGGGGAAAAGATTTTACAGGATTGTTTTTTTTTAAATAGTCAGACCTCTGTTGACGAATAAAATTCTCTTCTCTAAACTCATTACGATCCTAACATTTAAAAAACTTAAGAAAAATTAAAAGGATGCATTTTGAGATATTCATAGATAAAAGATATATTTATTGTCATTAATTACTTTATTCTTATAAAAGACATTCTTTATATAATTTATCCTGAAACATTGTGCTTGTGTGTGGTAAAGTCAGATAAAGGTCATGACTCTGCGATAATTAGATCCATGTTTTTTTTAACATAGCGCAGCAGATCAAAAACCTGTAAATTTTGACGATTTTAAAGTATTTTAACTCAAGAAGTATGTACCACAGGACAAAGGAAAAATTAATGGAAATCTTATTTCAAAATTATTTATATTTCAGTAGAGCAGAACGTAATTGGTGATGGTCGGGCTGCGAAAGTACGAATTTTTATAAATTTACTATTGAATAGCCCAAAAACGAATTTCAAAATATTCTTATTTTACTATTCTAATGACCATATTTCACCGAATATTGTACCCAATAATTTTGAAATACTTTATTCTGAGGTCATTGTGCTAACTCCTTCCTAACTACAGAATTAAGAGGAAAGCATTAATGTTGAGGAAGCAAGGTGATTTGTTTGCTGTATTTACTTTACTACACTGAAGCTAGCAGCAGTATGTACGGTGTGACACACGGCGACGCTGCTGCCACGTTTGGCACGATCCCACGATCTGACCCTGGCGGAGGCATAACCCCGAGCGAAAGTGTCTTGAAAAAAAAGAGGAAGCATCCGTGACGCCGGAAAAAGTTCCCTGTAAGAAAGTCGCCATTACATAAAAAGTATCTGAAAGCGGACGAAATGATTAGTGAGGAAGCTTTAGTAATTCGAGAAAACAGCGAAATATCTCAAACATCTTAAGAAGAACAGAAAAGAAAAACATCATCCCTGGTCAAATTCTTATAAACGTAAGTTCGAAAAGCATGAATTTATCTTATAATTAAGCTGTCACCCCATACTCATTATAGAATTTTTAGCGATAAAACCAGAAAAAGAATAGAAAGGGAGGCCGGTAGAGACTGTAGTCCTGATTGTACACCATATCTAGCCGGATGCTGAGGCTTCAACATATCGGAGACATCTATGGCGTAAGTAACTTTGGTTTTCTTATCCTATTATTTCTTTTGACGTATAAGATATTTCATCATTAATCGCTAGGTTGCTTTTACTTACCTTAGATAGATATAGATATACATTAACTTGATTGGAGTAACGTTGATCCACATTCGATACTATACTTTAATTGTAAGGTGCAAAAAGCACAACAGTTGTAATCATGTGCAGTAACAGAACTTCATAAATATAACTGGAAAAACAGATGTTGATGGAGGAGTAGATAAATTTCTTTTTCTCCTCTCACTCTCCTTGCGCCCTCCATATGATGAAAGTCGTAAAAATTCACTCCTCCACTGTTCTTTCAGAACATCACAGGGACATTGGAACTTATGCCCATAATGTCGATTGGATGGATGCGGCAACGGCCTAGAAGGCAAAACATCTGAGCCTTCATTATGAGTGAGGGTAAGTGGTGTGAAGGTCCCCTGTGGACCGGATGCGTGCTCCGTTTTGTTGTGTGTGATCAGGTACGATATTTTTTTGTTTATGGTGATGGAACAGCGGCAGGTTTTTCGTGGAACCCCCCCCCCCCCACGCTCTCAGCCAATTCGAGGCGAACTAGCATGCCACCCTGTAGTGACGTTGCTCCCGAATGATCTGTCAGGTTGTGCCGGCAGACTGGACACGTCTAAGCCAATCATTCAAATCGCAAATCCACAACAAACTCAGCAATTAAGTGCGGACATTCGGTATGACAACATTTGACACTATCTGGTACACTCGACAACGAAATTTAGGTGCAAGAATTGCACTGAGTTGAAGTCATTTTCAAGAATAAAATGTATAAAATGCAATACCGGCCTATGTATTACAGATAAAAATTATTGTTTCCTGAATTTTCATAAGTATTTAATATTTTTTTTATGAATAAGATGTAAATCCATAAATTATTTTTTTCAACAGATAATACCTGAAAATAGAAATAAAAGCATAATATGATAATGATAATGTATGTTTAAGGGACCATTTCAGTGTAACCGGCCAAAAAATTATCACTTATCGCGAATTTTTTTTCGGATGGATAGGATGGGGGGATCGGAATAAATTTTTTTTTTTTTACAAATAAGACCACTCTTTAGCAATACAAAAATATTTTTTTCATTAGTTTTTATTTATTTTTACTTGTTGTTATTAATTATTTTAGAAAGTGAGTTAAAAAATTGGGGCAATTGGTGTCCACGGTTGTGGCCGCAGTTTGCATCTGACAGAAAAACATCAAATTCTTTATTAATCTGTTGGAACGCCGATATGCCGCTATGGAGTTTTTTTTTTAATTTGACAAAATAGCGACGGCTTGAGGAAAAAATACGAAATTTAGCCCTGTTTTTCAACAGTTTTTCGTATGAAAACATAGGAAGATTAAAAAAAAACTTCCATAGGGACATAAAGAATGAAGTAAAGAAAATTCCGTAAAAATTTCAAGACGATAGATTGAAAACTCTCCCTCTGAGAAACGCAGAAACGCGTTTAAAGAATGCATACTTCTCGAGCCTTTTCGGTCTTGCCTCACAAATTCTTCAGACGTACATACGTCTAACCATTCTGAATAACAACAGGAAACTGACGAATTTGACCACTCTATTTCGGTTATAGAAGAGCAGGTAAGAACTCTAGGTAGGGATGTGCCGTTAGGGACGGAAAAAAAGAAATGACGGTTGAACGGTAGGTCGGCCCATCCGCGCGTCACCTTACGCTCCAATCTATTTTTCTAAGAAAGGTTGTAGCGAACGTAATAATACGAATTTCAATTTGAAAATTTTACAGAACACGCACAACTATATGTACTTCAAGATGAGACCAAAAAAATCGAGTTTTCAAAAATTTTACACTGAAATTGTCCCTTAAGTAATATGTATATTGCGTGCAATAAAATAATTATTTTGGAATTAACGTATTTCCATTAATTTGCACTAATCTAGCGCTACAAGTTATTGTCCAACTTGCGAAACTCACATACCCTATGTCCCAATGTAGCAATATGGCTACACGTCCTTAAATTCTCAGAGGACATTTTCATTTTTTTTTTTTTTATATATTCCAGCATATTTGATGTCAGCAAAGCTAATGCTCTATATATAATATATATACCTACATATTAACTAATAGGTATATTCTAAATTTTTTTTAAAAACCGTCTAGCCGTATTGCATCATTTATAATACCAAATTCAGCTTAACTTTGCCTATAATAAATGTTCTGGACTTAATCACTCTAAATTTTTATTGTATTATATTCTCTGCTACAATTTTATGATTATGTTAAAAAAAAAATTAATTTTTGTGAAAATTGACTACCCTTGGAAAACACAAATACTGACCGTTATATACTGTCGGATACACAAACTCTAGCTCGTGACCATGAGAATAATTCGTGGTGGTATTTTTGTTGCAAAGGGCTTCTGTTCTACTATGGACGCCATGTGATCGTCAGAAAGATCATGGAACCTTAAAATAATATTGTGTCGAACAAAAGGAAGAATGATAATTTTTCTTGTATTTTTGCATAATTCTTTATAAAATGAACTCCTCTCTTAAGTATTTATATCTAAATTTTGTATAAAGGGATAAGGCATAAGAATTAGAAAAAAAGATCTACAGAAATATAGATACTAATCAAAATAAATATATACTTAACTTTTTATCTTGGTTTACAGCCAGATTTAATGCCATTTTTTTAAAGCTATTTCACTAAGGAATATGATTCGCTGTTTCGACTCCTTTTCTACTTTATTAATGTTTTTAATTTGATCGATGTTACAGATTTAATCAGATTTCATAGAAAACCTTTTAAAAAAACTTAATCACACAACTACGGAGTTCATAAATTAAGAATCTCGAACGGACTGTCCCGGCTCGTTATTGTCATCATCAATTTTCCAATAGTTTTCGTCCCGTTAATAGTGTTGCATTTACTGATCAGTCTTGGACCTGTAACTTTTTGGCCTATTGGACTTTCCTTACTCCTCTCTGAAAATATTCACCGAGGACTCCCTCGCAAATGTGGGGGACGATGACTATGTTAACTCTCTTAAGCTTGGCATTGGATTGGATTAGTATCGTGCATGGTGGACTACTGTCTCGGATAACATCTAAGTAGCGGGGGAACTGTATTGCAGGACATCTTTAGATAAGCTACGTATTCAGAACACTCTATCTTCACAATAGGAACATGAGCACGCAGTAATTATGGAAATGAAAGGTTTGATTCACTCGGGTCTCTCTTCAAATCGGATATTCGTGCATATCATCAATAATGATAGGCAAACCAGAGCACTTGTAGGCGTATGTAACTATTTCTTGATTGCCAAATAGAAAGTTCATGAAGTTTCTCTTAGAGCTCGGAAAAAAACAATGCAGAAGTGTGGCCGATATCATTACTGGCCACAGCTCACTTTACGCTTATCTAACAAAGATGATAGTTTATGACAGTGCCGAGTCTCTATCCTTGCTGGCAGGAGAGTTTGAGTTAACTGAACACTTTCTGTTGTTGGATTTGCAGGAGAAATACTCTTTGGATCTAAATGTAAGATAATTACATTTTTATAGAAAACTAACTAACGTCGCCATTTTCCATAATTACTTTATTAGATTTGTTAGCAGAAGGTAGTAAAGATGCATATCCTCAGATGTTGATTCCTTTCTACTCAACATACTCACACTAGATTGAATCTATTCAGAGAAAATTAACTATGTTAAAGGCGTTATTGACCCGATATATTTTTGAAACTCAATTTTAATGGCCCCTTTCGGAAGTTACCCTATACCCGTATCGTAGTATAATTCTATTAGAATAAGTCTCCGTTCTTTAGAATTCAAAAATCTTTTAATCTTCGGTAATTGCCTTCTGACATTCAAAAGGATTATTATAAATGAGTTCAGACATCTAACATGTAGCTGTTTACTTTGCTTTCTCTTCCGATACTGTACCCTTCCGCAACCTCTCCCTATCTGATTTTATTAGCCCCTGCTTTGGTATTTACTATATATTTATATATTATTTGTAATAATCTGATAATCTATTAACTATCTACACGTTGGTTTTGTAATACAGCTAGCCGTGAAATTACAAATTCCTCAAATTTGAGGATACCCAGAATTGCTATTGGTAAATATTTTATGCTAATTTTAAGTTTGCTCTTTTTTTTATATAAAGGCAGGGAGACGATAGATCCCAAGTACAGAGGCCAGAGCGGCCCTTTGTACTATCCTGTTAGAAACGTTATCACCAAAACTTTGCTGTCCTCTTAATGAAGCTTTGCCTTAATAAGATACCTAATGCAAAGTTTTAAAAGTAGAAAGATCGTTTTTTCTTTAGTTAGATTCCGACACGCTCCTTCCAACACTTCAAAAAGGCCACAATTTATTTACGTAATTTGTGGCTATAGGTCCTTTGCCTTTTTCTGCAAGCCTAGTGGAAATTTACTATTGATTTATTTTATCATAATGAGCATTAATTTTGTCTTGCACTTCGCAAAACTGTGCCTTGTTATATAATAATATTTAAGTACACACGTCACGTATGGATATTATATAACTTCCCATTTATACATAATTACATTACTTGATTGCTTTGGGATAAAAGTCACATCGGGGAGTTCCCCCACTAATTCAAAGGGAGTCAATTGATTATTTATATTTATTGCGTAACATCTGTACAAAATTATAAGTACGTAAGACTTGGGGAAGGTAAATAAAGAGAGTTTTGGAATGCCAACGCATGTAAACGGATATGTGTATTGGATTTGGAATTAATTAAGATTTTAGGTGAAACAAAAATCAAATTAACCCCAATGAAAGAAGTAATTCGGTTCAACGATGGCAATTAATATTGAATATTCGCTTCTTTTTGTACTAATAATTCGTTTAGATTGCGCTCTCTGGAAGAGAGGCTGTTTCCACCTAAGTATTCCATAGAGCAGGAGGTGATAGTACTCACCTAAACAAACAAATAATTGTATGGCAGGGGTGTGCTTATCAACCGTTGCGGAGTTGTAGGGTGACTAAGAAAAAAAACTAGTCTTTCACAAAACACCCTGTATCTCAAAATGTCCAGGGTGTATGGTCTTCGTCTAAAGCTTATGGAAAATTGCATGGCCTTTATAACGACTGCTAAACCAGCCCCGCACTCTTCTCCTCTCAGGAGTTATTGTGGTCTAAACTTAAAATTTTGCATTTTCTTACCTTTGTTTTTACTTTGACCCCTATTTTTTTTTTCAAAAGGATCATTAATATAACTTTTTTTTTGTAAAAACTGTAAATTGAATTGTACTCTTTTTTAATTTAACCTATTACACCCTTTGTTCTATATGTAGCCGTTAAAGACTTATTAGCTCTTAAAACTATTCTCAAAGCCATTCTCAAACTATTCTCGAAGATAAAATTTGTTCCCTTAGTGACTGAAAATCGTAATTTTTAAAAAAATATCGTCTAATTTCGGTATGACCTGAATAGGTTGTGAGAGCTAATAACGCCTTAATGGCAGCAAATAGAACACAGAGTCTACAGCTTACAGTTTTTATAAAAAAAAACTTATGTTTATCACATTTTTGTGAAAAAACAAGAGCCCAAACTAAAAAAAAAAAGTAAGATAATCCGAAATATTTAAGTTTAGACCTACATAACTCCTTATAGGGGATGGGTACAGGGCTGTGTGATTAGTTGTTGTAAAGGGCGTGAAGTTCTCCATACAATGAGTTCTTAAATGTAATTGTACGCCCTATACTTTTTAAAATACATGGTTTTTGTGAAAAACTAGCTTTTTACTGAGTCAACCTGTAATTCCGAAACCGTTGATATAGTCCTCCCCTGACATACAACTTTAATTTGTTCTTTCTGAGTACAATCATCTCCTGCTCTATGAACTACTTAGTTGGAAACACCCTGTAGACATGCCTACTATCCTCTTTTCTTGTTTTCATTTTCATTAGAAAGATATTCACCGATAATATTAACAATGAATGGTGCACTATATTTGTGGGCAGCAGCTTCCTACAAGCATCATCGTTTGACCCAACATGTTAGCCTATTTGGTAAACATGGCTTTGATATCTTTTCTGGTCATATTATTTCTTTTGCAGTTACGCCGTAAAATTCTTCAGAAAATGTCAATATGGCCAGGAATGAATTTCAGCACTACATGGAATTCACACTCTTATCCTAATTTTGCTTATTTTTGCTAAAAAACGGAATTCTTAAAGTTCCCCCTTCCCCAACCCCTATTTTCTAGGTCTCTAAAGCTAAGGTTCTGATACTTTCATTGAAGCTTTTTTTGTCAGTCTCATAATCTCATATAAAGCGCTGCGCCCGTTGAAAGGGCTTCTTTCTACGCTCACGTTTTCATCTCCGTTAAAGTAGACCATTACCCTTAAGCAGGTTTAAGAATCCGCGGAGTGGTCTGTCTACCAATTTATTAGGGTCCAGCTGTGATTTACCAAAGGTTGTTAGAGTGCATGGAGTCAGCTGGAGCAGACGTTCCATCGTGCGTGTTACTGGTGTCAAAGTGTTAAATAGCGTCATCAATCTTTAGTGCAGTGCAGTGAAATTTTTTAAATATCTACCACGTCATAATAACTAAAATCCGCCGCGCCGTTTTTTAATACATCATAAAATAAAACAATACCAGCCAAGTCCAGGGCTTTTCTATGCCCTGCCGGCATTCCACAAGCCAGCAGCACAGTACGGTAATGTTTATCTAATCTCCCATGTACATCAGTGATCAGTGCAAGGTCATTAGCCCTTGTCACTGATCAGCAATACGGGTGTCCCCAGCTGTGGTCATTGAACTGCACGGTCTGAGGTACTGAAAGCAGCAAATAGGCATAACACTATTCCTGTTTTTTTTACCTCGCTGTGTCGTTGACTGCAGCTGGTTGCCCCTAAATAAATATTTGTGTTGTTGTGTGTCGCTCTTTCTTCTGCTTCTTTTTTGTTTTGCTTTGGAACATGCAGAATTTTATTTAAGAATTTTGCAACATTCGCGGATTGGGGGCAAATCGTTTTTCGGTGTACTGCCACCATCAATCAAAAATTCCGGCAATTCTTGCGCTAAGTGCAACCAAGGTCGTTTCTGATGCTGATTCTAATCAATATCACGTCCCTGGTTATAGCTTAGTGCCTCTTTTTTCTCCACATAGAGGGATCGCAATATATATTCGGAATGATGTGGCCTTTACCATTCTAAAAGATTTTCCACCTTCTGCCAATCCTGAGTTTAATTACATCTGGATTAGCTTCAAACTTCACAGACACATCATCTACTTTTGCTTCCTTTATCGCAGCCCAAATATGTCTGATGTCGGCACGGTATCCGCATTTGACAATATCTCCAACAATATTGATCATTTGCTTTCTGTCTCCCCCTCTTCCCAAATCGTCCTGGCAGGCGATTTTAATGTCCATAACATACCGTGGCTCAGACATTCTTCTACCGCAAGTCCTGTGGGCCGATTCGTTGAACTATTTTGTGAATCTTTCAATTTGCATCAGCTAGTGGATGCACCGTCGAGAATCCCTGATGCAGCTGGAGATAGGGCCAATTTACTAGATTTGTTTCTGTCATCTCACCCTGACAAATATTCCATCTCAGTCGGCTCCCCTCTTGGTAATTCAGACCACTGTCTAATCACGGCTCAATTTATCACCTCAACTCTGCGCCGCCCTACTTCTCCACCTACAAGTAGGCTTCTCTGGCACTATAAGAACGCTGATTGGGAAAGTCTCAATCAGTATCTTAGAGATATAGATTGGTCGGTCTGTTTTGATTCGAGGGATGCTGATGAATGCACATTAGAACTTAGTAACATACTAAGTCTAGGCATGCGCGAATATATTCCGTATTCTTACAGCAGATCTCAACAACAGCAAAATCGCTCTTGGTTTAACGATAAGTGCAACCAAGCTATAAAAGCGAAAGAGTCTGCCTTTCGCGCCTATCAAGTGCATCCTTGTCCAGAACTCAAAGAAATCTACAAGACTGCACGGAACACCTGCAAGTCCATTATCCAGAGAGAAAAATTTTTTTTTGACCAGAATGTTAGACAAAGAATCTTGGCAAGCCGCAAAGGTAGTAAAGGTTTCTGGTCCCTGGTCAAAACCATCAGGAACAACTTCAGCAGTTCCTCTATACCTTCACTACTTAATAATGGTGAAGTGGTTGTTGACTCCCTGGATAAAGCTAATATTTTGGCTGCTAGATTCGCATCAAATTCTTTTCTTCCACCTACTTCACAGGCACCTGTCGTGCATCCCCCGTGCGGATGTGTACAAGAGCACAATACACATCCGTACAAGAGATGTGTTCAAGGTCCTTAAAGGTATCAACGTCTCTAAAGCCGCAGGCCCTGATGATTTTTCGCCCCTATTAATTAAAAGCTGTGCCTCATCCTTGGCTAAACCTCTGCGTAAATTATTCTACCTGTCCTATTCGACAGGAAAATTTCCAACTGCTTGGAAACTAGCTCACGTTCAGCCTATTCCCAAGAAAGGAGAGGGTAGCGATCCCTCAAATTATCGACCAATTGCAATCACTTCGATTCTTTCAAAGGTTTTTGAATCTATCATTAACTCCAAATTAATGAAGTATTTGGAAACCAATCAGCTCATCAACGATCGCCAATACGGCTTCCGGCACGGTCGCTCATCTGAAGACTTGCTGACTTTTCTTACGGAACGCTGGAATCGTAGTCTTCACAATTTTCATTGCTCTAGATATTTCAAAGGCCTTTGATAGAGTGTGGCACCCAGCCCTTTTAGCCAAACTCAAAGCACTTGGTCTTTCCCCTCCTCTTCTATTATGGATTAAAAGTTTTTTATCTAGTCGCCAAATACGTGTTGTATTAAATGGCGTTATATCTGAACCTCATCCTAGTAATGCCGGTGTCCCCCAGGGCTCTGTTATTTCTCCGACTCTATTTCCAATCTTCATTAATGATCTGCTTTCCCTTACTTTCAATCCTACCCATAGCTTTGCTGATGACAGTACCCTTGATTTCGCATACTCCTTTGACACCCTTGCGGATTCCAGAGGAACGCCACATGTGTTAAACGAGACTGCATGATTAGATCATTGAATAACGATCTTGACAATATTCTCGCTTGGGGCAAAGTGAATCGCGTCGAATTCAATGCATCTAAGACCCAAAGCTGTCTCATCTCATTAAAACAAGACCATCACTTAACCACTCCCGTTTCGTTTGATGGTGCATTAATTTCTGATTCACCGTCACTAAGCATTCTTGGCATTAACATTTCCAGTAAGTTAAGCTGGACAGATCAGATCTTCTCGGTTGCCAAAGAAGCATCAAAATGTCTTGGTTTTTTGATAAGGTGTAAGAAATATTTCAGCCCATCAGCCTTAGCTTCATTGGATATTGTCCAAAAGAGAGCCTGCAAGCTCATTGGCGATGTGGCAATTACTCGTCATATCGACTCGCTCGCGCACCGTCGTAATGTTGGATGCCTTTCGCTCCTTTATCGCTATATGCATGGTCAATGTTCTGATGAAATATCTAGTCTGATCCCTTGTAGAATAGTTCCTGCACGCAATACTCGCGCTGAATCCCGCGCTCATCCTTTTACCCTTCAAATTACCTTCGGTCGTACACTAAAATTCCGTGATTCTTTCTTATCCCGAACTGTGCGAATATGGAACAGTCTACCATCTTCTGTCTTTCCTCCGGCATACAACCTGCGAAAGTTTAAGGGCGACATACATCGGCACTTCCGCCGCTCTCCTCATATCACTTAATCCTTTCCCTATCTCCTTCCTGCCACGCTGTGCTTTGCATCATAGGGTATCCCCTGAGCTTGGCTTAATAATATAAAAATAAAAAAAACATACGTCTAGCTATTGGCGGGCATTCACGCAGGAAATGTAAAGCAGTCTCATCATCTTCCAGACATAGTCTGCATGTAGGATCGGAGTCCATCCCAACAGTGACAAGGTGCTTCCTCAGTTGACACTGGCTGGTAATCAGAACAGATAAAAGTCTAACTGCTCCAATTGATATCTGACTCTCAGAGCATATTAAGTAAGATGTTTTTATTGCTAAACGCTTTTTGTGTCCTCCCCAAGCTCAGTGATATCTTAAGCCTAGGTTCAGTGATCCACACCCCGTCCCCGTATAAGCATTGGACCAATCCGTATACCAGGCAAGTCATCCGCTGAAGATAGTCGGAAATTCCTACGCTTTTCGGTCTTGCACCACTAGATTGGTAATTTAAACAAAAAGAGAACAAGAGTTTCGCTCACGTTATGGTCGGATGCCATAGTAAGTTCAGGAATATCCTCAAGAACCTCTACAATTGTTGGGTGCCCTTTTCCAAGACTTTTACCAAGAAGTCCTGCCACACGCGTCCTATACGCAGCACTGACTGCCGCACCCTCCACCTTCAGGTGCAGAGGTGTGAAGTTCAATAGAGTTTCCATTGCGGCAGACGGCGCCGTGCGCTTTACACCTGTAATGCTTAGACAGACCATTCTCTGTATACTGCTATATATTCCATATGTTAACATGGGTTTTATGTTGGCCGCATAGCTTCAGTGCATGGTTCTGTGGGTCTTAGACCCTTTGTCGCACCATATGTTCTGCGACAACCCAAAATAACCTTCAGGCTTTATCTGCGATATTATCTAAGTTCAAATTCCAAAATAACTTAGAACCCACCATTAACCCTAGATATTTCGTTTAAGATAGCTCTTCCTAATAATACCAACTCTTATAAAATTACTCTTGCATCCGTCTGTTTGAATATTATTCAGTTATCACAGGCATATTTGGATTAGAATTAAATATACGTAAATTCCATCGATCGCCTTTTCGTTGATGAAGTTCTGATACGGAACCCTGATTGCACGACCCCAACCCACTTTTAGCCGATTTTTCTTTATATTCCCAATATATGCTTAATCCCATTTCTCGAAATGGTTCACAACATCCATCTAAAAAATCCAGTTATCTGCAGTAATATTGGAATCTTTGATACACTCAGTTTACAATATGTTTGTCCAAATACTTATATATCACATCTGTCACACCTATATTGTCCATATTTTCTACACAATATATTTATCCGTTATAAAATAAAAACTATTTTGATGATCACATTTTAAATTTGCATCTCCAAGAAATATTGCTGGTAAGTGACTCATTTATGCACACATGTGGACTCAATGTGAGTTTAGTATGAGAATATCAAAAAACTCAAAGCTCAAATTTGTATGGTTTGATTTAAAAAGTCCAGTTATATGTAACAATTCCAAGAAGGCTTTCATTTCTATCATTGTCGTTCGTTGAATATCAATTCTTACTGCTAGCATTTTGATACTAAAAAGTTGTATCCAAATTTGAATTGGAGAGGCAGCAGTCCAAAAACAGTCCTTTTCTCGACAAATGCTAGATGCTCTAGATCTTCCTGACATGAATTTCTCTGGTCGTTTGGACCGAGAATTGATTAAATAGATTCGTTGATCTAAACTAAAAGTGATAAATAAAATTCACATATTTTTCTAAAAGAAAACAACAAACTCTCTATGGATGTAAGGACTTTTAACCTAAAACACTTAAATTCTATCGTATTTAGATTATATATGAAGCCACCACCGCTTGTGTTTACAGGTAGGCTGCTTATATTGTAGTATTTTGCTGAATTAGTTTTTTTGTTTTTGTCCATTTTTGAGAAGGGGAAAAAATATGTCCTTGGAATAAAAACTTTACAGGCTCAAGGAAAAAAATATAAAATTTGTATGGCATTTTTTCAAGAATTTATATTTAAGGCTCGATAACTGAAGAATTAATTTGAACATAAATCGTAACACGTTGGATATTATAATGAAGCATAAGAGGTCCCCTTTGGAAGTTTGATCCTGCGATATATGTGAAAGGACTTATGACCATTTAAATGAATACACTTCCTTCGAAAGCCGATTTTTTTTTTCAAATATAAATTTGAAGGGGGAGGAGTTATTTTAGGGAGAGGGTTTGTACAAAAGTATGATCAAAACACTCTAAAGAATCCATCCTTCTTATTTACGGAACACACTGCATATATTCTGACAACTCAGCACACGTTATCAAATTTCGCTCAAAGTTCTCTGAATTGCAAATGTTTAAAAAATACCTCCATCTAAACTCCAAGGAGCTCCATTTTCTCCTTTTTACAGCTTCCTTAAAACCAATTAAGGATTAAAATAAAAAATAAATAAAATAATTCGATATTGCGCTTTTTGAGATATTCAAATATAACGGACATACTCATTATCCTTGGAAACAAATTTTCAGAGAAGGACCCAACTCATTTTTTCCAGGAACGCTCAAGCTTTTTTAACTGAATGGCGTTTGTTTTATGGTCTCAGGATATGTACATTCTGAGATATAAATTATTGAAGTTATACCTACCAAAATATCGTATCTCCAGAAATAGACAAAAACAAAAACTAGCAAGTACTACTAACAATATAACCAACCTATTTGTCGATTTTGTGTAGAATGATCCGATAGCAAACCATATACTATTACTTGAGAATGAAATTCAATTGTAAAACAAAAAATCACGAATTTATTTATTTGAGATTTCAATGGATCTAAATGCTCCCACCTCCATAATTAATGGTTAACTAAATACTTAATTATCATAAAAAAATTACAAAAAGTCCACATGTTTTAGCAGTCGGACAATCTTACTCAAATATTAGCTTCCTTCATTTAAAGTAGAATTTCAGTTGATAAGAATTTGCCCCCCCCCCCCCCCTCATTGAGAAAAATCACGATCCGCCATTATTAAAATGCTCATTCGGATTGTTGGTAAGTACCAATTGCAATAATTACACATTATAATTAGCATTTGTAAAATGTCAACTCTAAATCTAGTGGAGACCAACAAGAAAATCGTTTTAATAACATTTAAACTATTTTTCATACCAACTCCTTAGAACTCATTTTCTGATGAAATATAGTGTAATTCAATGAAATTGCTTATGTGTTGTGTTTTTTCTACTGCTCCTAATGTACGTAACGAGTTTCATGGAAAAATAATTAAAAAAAACCCGTGAAACGTCCATATATCGTAGATGAACAGACGAACCTATACCCATTTCAACTCAGCTACTATTTCCTACCAATAATGATGCATAACATAACAACTTCTATAATAAACAAAGTCCGTTTAAAAAAATTTTTATTAATATTTTAAAAATTCTTTCAATATCAAGAGCAATTATTTATTTATTATACAATATTCAAAAGTTGATAATAGTTTTAAAAATAAATATAAAGTCTAAAAATTTTATCATCCTCCACTTTCGACTCACATACACATATGCTTACATGGGTTGGTGTAGTAATAAACTCAAACATAATAGTTTTCTATAAAATCAAAGTAAGAGAAATTCCAAGATATATCACTGTCGTTTCGTCCTTCGCATTTGCAACAATAGCAGCGATGCATTTGAAATGTTCATGGTTAGCTAGCTGGCAGCAATCAAATAGGCAAAGAAAAATATCTTAGGCGAGCCCTTAAGGAATAACACATTTCTCTAGGACAAGATGATGGAGCGGAAAAAAATATTTCCATAATGTGCTAAAAGCTGAACAGTATTATGGAAATCCTTCGTGGCATTTTTCAATTCTATCTTTCCACGACCGAAACAAATCAAGGAGTTCACTCAATTGGGTAAGTTTTAATCTCATCATTCAAATGCTCTGACTTGCTCAGATGATTTACTAATTAGCAGACTCACACAAGATTTATTCTTAAAAATGGAAAAGTTTTACTTGAAGTCTGAGAAATTTCAATTTGTATAAGTTCTAACTTGTTGGTTGCATATACAAACTGGAATATTCTTTTCGGGAAATCCATCAGATTTTTATGTTGTTTAGATTATTTTATTTTGTTCTTGTTTTTCATTTATATTTTCTTGTATCTTTGTATGACTTACAAACCTTACTCAAGTCATTTCAAAAGATGAGTTTTCAAATATTGTTTTTCTTGAAGTAGAGATAGGAGTAAAATTACATATGAACAATCAATCGAATACTATACTTGGAACACATATTCACAATGCCGAATTTATGTCAATAAAAACAACTAATTTTCATGGCACGAAACTTGTACGGCAGGGGGGGGGGGGGAGCGTATCAACCATTTAGGAGTTACAGGGGATTAAAAAAAAAGCTAGTTTTTCACAAAACACCTTGTATCTCAAAAAGTGCATGGCATATGCTCACAGTTAATTGCTCATTATATGTAGAACTTCATGGTCTTTCCAACGACTGCTCAACCAGCCCCGCACTCCTCTCCCTTCAAGAATTATGGTTGTCTAAACTAAAAATTTCGGATTTTCTTACTTTTTTTTTTAATTTAACCTCTATTATTTTTGCAAAAAGGTCATTAGCTTAACTTTTTCGCAAAAGCTGTAAAGTGTAGACTGTATGAGCTATCTAACTTCTAATTTCATCCCATCATATAATGAGTTCAAAGAACTTTCCGCTGCACTTTATGATGAGTATGTTCAAAACATGCGTACGAAATTATTTAGTGACCCACGCATGTTTTTAAGTTTATTAATATGAAGAAAAGAACGGACAATTACCCCAATGCCATGAGATACAAGGTTTCTGCTACTGATAATTCGTCTAAGATTTGCGATATGTTTGCTTCTTTTTTGACAATGCCTTTGCCTCGTCAAATTTTCAACCTCAAAATAGCAAATTCAGTCATATGAACGACTCTCATAACGTTTCATTCACTATCCCTTCAATTTCAGAAGAGGATATACTCGATCATATTAATGGTCTTCCAAATGACTTCACAACTGGTCATGATGGGATGCCTCCTGCTTTCTTTAAGTCATGCTGCCTTGCAATTCAGCTCCGTTGAGAGTTATTTTCCAAAAATCAGTCGATAGGGTTGTTTCCCGCAACTATGGAAGAACTCATTTATCATGCCTATCCACAAAAAAGGTAGTAAAAGTGAATTTTCTAACTATAGACCTATTGCAAAATTATCTTGCATGCCCAAATTATTCGAATCTATCATTTACTATCAACTTTCTGTAAGAATTTGCTCTCTTCAAACCAACATGGGTTTTTTTCGGGCAGGTCTACAACCACTAACTTGCTGGAATTTGTCTCGGATACCATTGACGGGTTGACAAAAGGCTATCAGACAGATTGTATTTAGTAAAGCGTTTGTCATGTTATCTCACTCCGTGATACTCTTTAATATGCAAAAGTATGGGTTTCCCCCAATATTTCTAAAATGGACAGAATCTTATTTAGATAACAAAACATCCCTAATCTTATTCCGCCATTACATATCTAGAGTCTTGAAGGCTTCGTCTGGCGTACCTCAAGGGAGTCACTTAGGCCCGTTGTTCTTTATTCTGTTTATTGACGACATTGTCTCTGATGTTAGGTACTGTAAGGTCTTGATTTGTGCTGACGATGTTAAGCTTTTCGCTCTGATTAAATCTTTAAATGATTGTGAATTGGTACGGGGTAATTTGGTACTCAATATCGACAAATGTGAGGTTATGACTTTTCATAGGAATCAGACAACACCAATCATTTATGATTATGAGTTCTTGGATTCCTTGATTCGCCATGTGGACTCTGTCTATGACTTGAGTGTCAAATGTGATCACAGATTTTTATCTCCCTTAAAAGCTATATAGTATCAAAGAGTAGCTTTATGCTGGGTTTAATAAAACGTTGGTCCCGAGAGTTTTCGAATCCCACTATAACATTGCGTTTGTACACTTGCTTTGTGAGACCACTCCTTGAATACGCTAGCCAGGTCTGCTCTCCATTTTACGGTACACACATCCACCGCATCGCATCTGTTCAGAGAAACTTTTTACTATTTGCTCTCAGGCACCTACCCTGGAATAATTTATTAATTCTTAAACCCTATGAGGTGCGCTTGAAGCTTTTAAATATGCACTCCCTGCAAAAACATCGGATGGTTGCCGATGTTACTTTTGTGCATCAACTCTTAAACGCGAATGTAGATTCTCCATTGTTACTGGACAAAATCTCTTTCCGTGATAGTAGGCACATTTTGAGAAAGCTACCTCTGTTGCATATTAACTCCTAATGATCTATATTTAGCATGTATGAATTTGTTAATCGCATGTGTATTACTGTTAATAATATGGCTGAGCATTTTGTTGTTGTTTGTTAGCATGTTTTAAAAAAACGTCTATGTAATATTTTATCTTTTTTGTTTAATGTTTTTGTGCATTTCATGTAATTTCATCCGTTGCTTGGTTTATGTTTAGTTTAACATATTAATACTAGCACCGATTTAGTGAAAAAACGCATGTACTGTTCACCGTTTATTTATTAAACGTATCCATGCAGCGAGCTTGTGTTAAGCTGGTTCTGATAGTCATATCTGTACCCCATTAAGAGCTCTTAACCTATTCTCAAACATATTCTCAACGATTAATTTGTTCCCTTAGCACGTCATTTAAAAAAAAATATCGGCTAATTTCGGTGTGATCTGAATAGGTTATGAGCTTATAACTGCTTAATAGCAACAGTTAACACGTAGGGTGTAATAGGTCAAATTAAAGTAGGCAGTTTAACGTTAACAGCTTTTATAAAAAACATTTTTGCAAAAATAATAGAGGTTAAATTTAAAAAAAAGGTAAGAAAATCCGAAATTTTTAGTTTAGATAACCATAATTCTTGAGGGTAGAGGGGTACGGTGCTGGTTGGACAATCGGTGGAAAGACCATGAAGCTCTGCATACAATGAGCTTTTAACTGTGATCAAACGCCCTGTTGTTTTTAAGATACACGGTGACTTGTAAAAAACCAGCTTTTTTTCTTAATCACCCTGTAACTCCTAAACGGTTGATATGCCCCCCCCCCCCTCTGGCATACACTTTTTGGTTTGTCTAGGTGAGTACTAGCACCTCCTGCTCTATTGACCTTCTAGGGGGAAACATTCTGACTATAACATATATAATTAGATTTTTTTTTAATTTTGAATTGGCAATGAAATTTTAAGTATTAATGATTAGCTTTTAAATCTCCAGCACTTTTTGGGTTATGAAATAGATCTTTAGTCTGTAAATGTTTGGATAGCGTTTGATTCGAACCGAAATCAAGACCAAATAGGACTAGTTCGGTATTTATTTGATTGCGCAACCAAACTATTTTTCCGCTGTAATTATTCAGGTTGGTTTGGTTTGCACGTAAACGCCCTTAATTTTTGTAATCCAAATCAACAAAAAATTTGAAATTTTGAAGGCAGTTACGATTAGATGATTGGAAGTCAGCACCATGGTTGCCTGGAAGTTTTTGTTCAGCTTTTCATTACCAACATTTTAAGTCATGTTTGGTGCCGATCCGAAAACAAAAATTTTTCGAGTATCAAATCTTTGAAGTACTGCAACCGTTTTCTGAAATTCAAAATATGTTTTAAACAGCGCTTTTTAGTTGTATTCCAACTTAATCCCATATAACATGAATTTTTCCGATTTTCCATGTTTTCCATACACTTTTCCTATTACAATGAATTTTTTTTAAAAATTTACATGAATTTTCCTCGATTTTTCATGCAAGTTTTCATGATTGTTGAGGAGAAAGTATTGATTGACGGAAAAAAATGATTCCGCATAGCTTATAAAACTTTTTTGTCCAGAAAAATTGGATAGTTCTGCATTTTTCCTGAAGCAGATTTATCACTAATCATATCGATGAAAATTTTTCCGATGATTTTCCCGCTTTTCCGGGTTTTCCATGGAGTTTTCCACAAAAGCCACTTTATGCAACTCATTTCGCTCTACAACTTTGTCTTAGGTTGCAAAACGCTGAAACGCTTCCTTGTTCGGAAAAACTACGGAAAAGCTTTTTACATGAATTTTCCTCGATTTTTTCTGCAAGTTTTCACCATTGTGGGAGAGAAAGTAATGATGCCAGTTGATAGGGAACTTGATCCATAATTTAGAAAACGTTTTTACCGGATAATTTTCCGGAAAATCTTCATTTTTCCTGAAACGGATTAATCACTAATCAAATTTGTACCAAATTTTCAAATGATTTTTCCGGGTTTTCCACGGAAATTTCCGGTTCAAATTTTGATAGATTCAATTGTTACGCGACATGCTGTGATGACGAAAAGTGGGTCTACGAGAGTGTCGAAAATAGTAAAAAAGAAATATATAAATAAATATACAGACAGACAAATTCGTGTACGAGTTAAAGGGACGGGCTGGCCTCAAAAATATTAATAAATTTTGAACGAAGTATTTATTGAGGTAATTCTTTCAATATCTTAACGGATTCTTAACCGGTCACAATTTAGGAGAGAAAAAAGTTATATCTTTGGTGTAATAATTTTACAAGATAAGGAGCTGGCACAACAAATTAGTATGAATTATTTTGCAAAACTTATAATCACATGTCTATGAAAAAGTAGAATGGAATAGGAGATGAAAAAACATCTCTTCGCTAAACCCTTTACAATTCCAATTTGGGAATTTAACAATTTACTAACAAAATTATGAGCATTTATTTAAAAATAAAATAAAAAAAAATTAAAAGGATGCATTTTGAAATATTCTAGGACAAAAGATATATTTATAATCCTTTATTCTTTTTTTTGTAAAAGGCATTCTTTATATATTTTTTTCCGGAAAGACAGTACTTTCCTCTTTAAAATTAGCTAAAGATCACGCCTCTGTAATAATTAGATCTAAAGTTATGATTTTTTTAAAATAACTCAGCAGACCAAAAATCGGTAATTTAGAGGCACTAGTATTCTTATCTCATAACAACTATTTAACTTTCAGCAAAAGAAGAACAAAATTGGTCGAGGTGGTAAAGTACAAATTTTGATCGGGATGGTAACTAAATCCCAGATTTGAAAACCCCGGAATATAATATTCCGAAGTCTTAAACTTACAAAATTTAAAAAAAAAAGAGAGAAAGAAATCCTGGAGATTGGGCTTCCCAGAAAGACAGGGAGCGGAGATGTTGCGTAAAAGTTTAAAAGAATTATCAAACTTTATTACATAACATTTTCGAGCAAAAAGGTTCAAATTTTTATACTAGGATACAAAAAATTAATTAATTTAAGGCTAAATTCCTATCGATACATTTCAAGAAATCCAGGTTTTTATAAGATTCCTTTTTCCTTAAAATTCTATAAATTTTCTTGTATTTCAGTTTTTCAAAAAATCTAGCGTGACTTTTTCCACGACGGTTTTCAGTTACCGGTTTCGATGCAAGGATTCAACACTGGTTTGTGTTTTGGCTACCGAGTCAGCGATACTGATATCTATACAGGAACTAATGGTATAAGTTTTTCCAGACAGTTCTTTTGCAATTTTCCATCGCGACTTAGAATCCGTAACTAACTTCAATTTTTTAGACAGATCATTGTTGTATTCCTTTTTCTTTCCCCCACACAATGTTTAATAGTTCCTGTTAGGATTTAAGTAATACTGTCTTGCACCAATTGTATTGTATCGACGGTATATGTAGATCCATTTGAAGGACATCTTCCTAGTTTGAAAACATTCTACCACTGCGACTCAAACTGTGGCCTATTTGTAGTACTTACAACAGAAGAAGTAACGATATCTTCTGTCAGATCATTTACAGAGTTCAAGTTGAGATTCCTATTCATGTTTTCACGAACAAAACGCAAAGGTCAAAAGTCAGACCGACAATATCATTTACAGAAGAACCACATCCTCCAATAAATGTGAAATCTCCATCATAATCCCCCTCAGAACTCTCAGACCAAAGTCGTCACAGAAATCGACAAACTTTCTACCCTCACGTATTTACTGTCAAATCCTAAGATTTTCTTAGATGTCCAAGAAGTATTTCTGCCCAATTCTCACAATAAAATCACCAAGAGAAAGTATACTCGGATCGCTAATGGACCTAACAACGTCTACAAATTTGCTAAAGTCTGATTCCCATGAATTACAATTGATATAGGCAGGCACTAAACTAAATATTTTAAATTGCTGCTTTATTTGAGCTTCTATTTACTCTCTGGCTATTTTCTATTTCGGAGTTAGCATTAAAACAGCGGCTGCAGTGAAATAAAAGCCCTACGGCTGCTCCCAGGGTTTTAAATAAGTTTTTTTTTTTAATAAAACTTCTACGGAAATTTATCACAGTAAAGGAAGATATCACAAATATTTAGTTCTTACACCACGATTATATATGGTGGTGGAAATTCAATTCAATTCAATTTATTAATCTTAAGCCATAGTACAATAAGATATAAGCAATCTTTTGCCTTACCGAACAATATTGCGGAGAAAAAAAGAAAAAATAACAATAATAACTAGTGTGAATATATTGCAGATACTACCAATGGAACTATGAAATTATGCAGCCTAGGCTAAATACTAATACTAATATATAATTAGAGTAGACAAATATAACAAAAGGAAAACATTTTATAGCTAATGCAAAATTAAAGTTAATGGTAAAAAAAGAGAACAGAAATGAATAAAAAAAAATAAAAAAGAAGAAAATAAAATAAAGTGAAAACATTATAAATTGGTAGAAAATTGTAAAAAAAAAAAGGAATTGTTGCAGAGTCGAGATCGGAGGAAAAGTTACATATAAAGTATATGCGGTTTATAAAGTTAGATTGTCGGAAGGGCTATATTGGGTAATAAGCTTCCGAAAGACACCTATCGAGCGCATTTCCTGCAAATCAGCACGAAGTGAGATCCATACACGAACTGTTCGAATGTAGAAGGAGTTTTCCAGAATGGAATGTCTGTGTCGAGTTATCAGAATGTTCACATTTCTTTAAGATTGTATGAATACAAGCTCACTGTACCAGTAGGTGGGATTTTTTGAATAAATAAACTTATGGAGGAATATTAAAGCCTTGCGAACGAGATTAACATTCAAAGAACAGTCAAGTAGAACGTACCGATGTGGAGAAACATGGTAAAGCATTGGAGCCCAAAAACAAATCGTGTGCAGCCGTTGAAAGAAACATTTATCTTTCTTCGACAGACTGCGTTTAAAAGTGGAAAAATCATTCTGTCACTGGTAAAATAAGGCACGAGAAGTGTTTTGACAAGCTTCAAACGCAATGACCTTCACAAGATACTAGCCGATAGCCAGTATAAATACGACGAACGACACTATTGATATGGTTACAGCACTTCATCGAAACATTGAAATGAGCTCTAATGTTCCCCACCGCAAGATTTTCGAATCCAAAAAGACTGGAAGAAGATCATTAGAATCGACAGTCCCGCTAAGCATCGCCAACGATTGCGATTTATCAGGATTTAGCACCAAATCATTTTCCATGGCCCAAGTTGAAGCCCTAGCAAAATCGGAATTGATGCAGTTCTAGATAATCGTCCATGCAGCCTATTGGGCGTGCCAAATATAGCTGAACAGCATCCGCATACAAGGGAATACTTCAATCCTCAATTACATCCGTGGGGTCGTTAAGGAGAGTACAGAACAAAAATGGGCCAAGCATTCATCCCTGTCGGACGCCACATGTTAACGACACCGCATAAGATAGAAAGCCGCCGAGCTTGACCTGTTGGTATCTATCCGACAGGAAAGAATACATTAAGCTAACGGCAGACTAAGAAAAATTAAATTTATCTGACAACTTAGACAGCAATTTAGTATGGCTAACACTATTAAAAACCTTAGAGAAGTTCAACAAGACCAAGAGGCACAACTCATTATCTTCCAAAGCCTTGCGAATATCAGTCGATACTTTTAATTTTCACAACTATGAGCGGCGCGAAAATCCTATTGCCAGCTGATTAAAAATATGTTGGGGATTTCATTGGTAGTTTTCAGCAGACAGCTTTAGCTGTGTTGGTGCTGACGAAATTGTCAGCACCAACACAGCTAAAGCTGTCTGAAAACTACCAGGTTTATCATAGACTGATGAAACCCGAGCATTAGAGGACTGCGATAAAGTTAAATGTATATGTTTAGTACATCTGGATTAACATCGCAACATGCATATTCTTTCCCAAAAACAGCAGCCTTTTTCAAATTATTCCAAAGTTTTTTTGTGTGGGAGGTCCATATTAAACTTTAAACGGAAGTAATGACGTTTACCAGCTCGAATCCCAGAGTTCACTTTATTTCACCTAATTTTATAGCATCTTTTATTATCATAAGTTCTGAGACGTAAGTATTTATGATAAAGGAAATTTCGCTCTTTTATCATTGTGTTGATTTCGTGAGAGAACCATGGTTATCGAAGACGTTTAGTAGTACGAATCCACATGCTTCTTACCGTACATACATATATGAATGCTACATGCTTCTGAAGATCCATATTTAGCAACAAGACGTTCTCTTTGAATTTTGTGCAATATAATTCGGCCAAAATGGAAGTAACAAATTCGGCCCCCGCATTTGATTTCATAAAAACCTGCAAAAAATCAAAATACCAGGGATCCCGAATTTTGTATTTCAGAATTATATATTCCGCGACTCCAAACCTAACCCGATAAGTCTTACTAAGGCCGACTTTTATAAAATTACTTTTTAAATATATTTAAACTCGGTTTATCGACTGTTCGTTGATACAGTTCTGGTACGGCACCCTAATTGCGTGAGCCCGACTCGCTCATTGTTTTTTTATTTTTTTATTTTCTAGATATCTATTTTTACAAAAAATACAAAAATGCCTGTATATTGTGTCTGACATACCTGATAAACCCTAACATATGTATATACGTATACTGTTCGAGGTTAGAAAATTTTCCACTTCAACGTCTTGTCAGTCTGAATTCATACCAATATTAAAATTCTACTTAGGAAAAAATCAAAGAAAAATCTTCCGCCGCAAACATGCATATATGTAACATATGTATAAGGTAATGTACATACCCATCCAGGAATCAGGAATGCGCAAATTGCAAGTATGACGGTACAAATAGTGTAACGACCACACAGAATATATTTTTCCCTTTATATTGGCGGTTTTCAGTTCTATTTGTAGTCTGCAGGGTTAAACTTTGTGACTTATTCTCAAAAGTTTTTCAATAACAACGAAAAACTTATATTTGACAATACACAAGTACTTACCACTTCTTATGTACTCATATTTAGCCATTGGCAATGACTTTCAATTGAGAAAACTTTAAGCAATAAATCGGAAGGAACCCACAACAGTGTAGACTTGTGTTACTGGAAGAACTGAACAGGGAGACAATGCTGCATTTGCCTTGACTATCATTGTAGTAACCAATATTTCAATTCTAATGCCATCAACAAATGAAATTGGGCAATTACCAACGGCAAAAACAAATCTATCGTGTTACTTTTTGTACAATTTAAAAATATTAAAATACTTTCAATAGTTTTTGCATAAATTAAAAATTAGTGAAATTAAAAATGACAGTTTTCGAAGAATAGACATTTAAAATTCAGAATTCCTTCAGATCTGATCTGCACCGAGAAAAATCATTGTAAATTCGAAAGGACTTCCTTCTCTATATAGTAAAATTTATATTGAAACTGACAAATTTATCAGAACGGACTTGATATTTTTTTGGAGTGTATCCAGATCCAAACTTTAATGTCTTGAACAACTCCGTAGATAACCCGGATGTTTAGGGAGTCTAAAACCGCAATGAAATCCACACCCAAAGTGTCCCTAGACAATGTGCCTAGGTGTAGGACCACCATGGTGAAGAGGCTTAAAGGCTAGTTAATCTTTATATTATAAGCATACATATTGATCGGCATAAACTATATCAAAGTAAGACAGGCCAGGAAAGAGGAATTCTATTAAAAATATCTTCATTCCTAAGGCAGGCAGAATGGGCCAAATGGAGGCAAAGGACTTTAGACCTATCAGTCTCTCCTCCTTTATGCAAAATGTCTTGTAGATACTAATAGAGGTACCTACAAATAAGAAGTGTATAGCAAGGCGGCAGTGGTAGCCAGCATGCCTCTACAAAAGGAAAATCGGTAGAGTCGGCACTGTATACAGTGGTATCCGTTGTTGAGAAATCCCTAGAATATGAGGAATACACTCTAGGTTCCCTCCTGGATATTGTGGGGCTTTCAACAACGTGAAGACGGAGGCTATATAAAATGAACTGAGAAGGGTGGGGGTTGATAAGGGTCTATTAGGCTGGATCCACTCAATGTTTCTCAGTAGAAAGATTAGCCCCTGCTCAAGTGACGCTATTGTGAGAAGAGAAATCTATAGAGGTACACCGAAGGCGGGGGAGGGCGTGCTATCAGTACTCCTGTGGCTACTGTTATTGAATGAAATCCTCATCGAATTAGAGAAAGAGGGATTTATGGCAGTTACCTACGCGGATGACATATGCATCCTAGTAACTGGCAAATTTCTCTCTACTATTAGTGAAAGACTCCAGTATGCGCTGCTTAAGCTAGATAACTGGGACAATAATAGTGGATTGAGGGTAAGCCCCTTGAAGACGAAGCTGGTCCTTTTTACAAGAAGGAAGCGGGTACAAAATTTCGGACTTCCAATGCTGGGTGGAGAGGATCTTACTCTCACCAGTGAAGCAAAGTATTTGGGAATTATACTCGATTCGAAGCTAAGCTGGAAGGTTAATCTAGAAGAACGCGTAAAGAAGGCCAGTGTGGCGCCTTCTACTCGTGTAAGAGGATATTTGTCAGAAATTTGGGATTAAAACCCAAAGTGGTACAATGGATGTACACAGCCATAGTTCGGCCCATCCTTTGCTATGGCCCCACGGTCTGCTGTACGGCACTGATGAGGAAATTTAACTTGGATGTGCTGTCAAGAAGGCTTTTTGAATGGGAATAACTGGGTGTCTATGTCTACGCACCACGCCCATGTCAGCACTGGAGATCATGCTTGACTTACTGCGGGTGGACATCTACTGCAGGGGTGTAGCGGCAATTAGTGCTCTCAGGCTAAGGGCGGCGGGTTGGTGGATGGAGAGTGGTGTTGGGCACTCCAATATACTCCAGAAGATAGACTGTAGTTATTCTAGGGAAAAACAGACTACCAAGTACCAATCTTGACTTTTGGTGCGGGTGTCAATGCAATGATACCCACCAGGAGTGACTATTTTTACGAATAGTTCCGAGACAAGTGGGGGTACAGGGGCTGGAGTGTACTCCAGAGATTTACAGTGGCACGAGTCATATAGACTGCCTAACAAATGCAGTGTTTTTCAAGCAGAACTCGCAGCGATTTATCAGGCGGCAACAATGGTATCTATGTATGTGCAGAAAGCCCTCACGGCATATATACTGATAGCCAGGCAGCCATCAAGGCAGTAGATGCTGTGCTGGTAAAATCAAAATTGGTGTAGTTATGCAAGACTAGCCTTGAGGTATTGGCTACAAGGTGACCCTATGCTGGGTTCCTGCCCATCAGGATATCTCAGGCAACGAGATGGCTGATGAGTTGACCAAAAAAGGCTCTGAATTGGATAGCTCCGCAGCGGTAGCTTTCGTGAGGATCCCAATCGTAACAATAAAAGGGGAAATCATCAGGGGCGCCTATTAAAAGGCAAGCCTCCGGTGGACCAGCACGGATACCTGCCGTATTGCGAGGCAATTGTGGCCTGCATACGACAGGAAAATGGCAAGGGAAAGAATAATAACATTCAAGGAAGACTGATAGTATCATAAAAATAAAAGAAATAGCTCAGTGAATTAGAAATACGTAGTAACAAGAATTCAAAATACTAAATTTATCAGAAAAACTTAAAAATAAAAAATAGCTGTAATTCCCATGATTAACTTGGAATGATAAATTTCGACTAATCATCTGGTATAAATAAGCAATAGACTTCAATGCTTAGCTTATGTGAGAAATTTCTGGGATTAAAGACTACTCTATGCAGCATTGGAATTGTATTCAACTATCATGTAGGTAAATTTAATTTTATATTAAATTGATAAATCGTGATGGATCTGAGGATCTAGTTGTTTCTTTTTAGGTTTTTTTTATATAATTGTTAGCAAGATACACTTCGAACTTACAAAAAGTGTCCAGTAAACTTCCTGATTACGTTAAATCTTAAATCCCTCAGCATCTGCCCGTCACCCATGCATATTTATTACTACAAAGTTCACTCGTACTGACGTATCACTAATATGCACATACATTCGTAAATAGACCGGTCATCATATTGTAAATGCTGAAACCAAAAAGGCATCAACTCTATTTCGGCATTTTTTTCCATACCAGTATTAAAACAACTTAAAATAAATTTATTTCAATGTCGTGGAAATAACAAGTTGAGGTTTTGAAATACTCCCTATGCAAAGGTTTCGGTAAAAATAAAAATTTTATTAGTGTATCCAAATACCGACGGAATTATTTTATTATTATTAACCAGAAGCATAGTAAACTTAGCGCCATATCAAACAGGAAACCAGCCAATGTATTTATGTATATGCTATACATACACGATGTTTCCGGCTCAGAGGGCTATAGGGAAGGAGGTGATAGTAGAAAAAATTATACCAGGTTGAGGGGCCATCTCAGTTGTAGGCTGATAAAGAAAATATTATTATTGTTTTTCACAAAATTACCTGTAGCTTAAAAGGTACAAGGTGTACGGTCACTGTTAAGGCATAATTTTCCACGACTCATCCAGCCTTGATACTCCTCTTCTCTTCGGAGTTATGGTGGTCTAAAATAAAAATTTTCTTACCTTTTATTTTACACTTCTTATAAAAAAAGTTATGTTAATAAAAAAAAAAAAAAAAGTCAAAGTGGCCGAACACAAAGGGAAAAAGCATCGATCACAATGTACTAACAAGGAGAGGGTCCCTACTGGTCATCACCGTTTTCGTCCAAATTCACAGTATAAGTAGGGCTTGACTAGAAATGAAAGTGACGCAATAATGCATAATGTAGGGGAGCACGGGGTTTTGTAGGCTTACCCCTTGGAAAATCCTCAAATTTGGAAATTTTCGCCGGAGTTGTCGCTCCTCATTCGGGTAAAATGCTAACCACAGTGGAGGTATGTAGATTGTCGATTCTGTAAGTGGCATTTCCATGCATTTTCAAAGATCGCCGATAGATGGCGAATAGTGGGTATGCAAAATATTTATACTTCAATTTTTTATAAATAGGTAAATGACATCCGATCATCCTGAAATGTTGTACAGATAATCTCTTAATAAAAACCCATCCATAAAAAAAAGACACAAAAAATTTGATTAATCGATAAGTTGTAGAAAAATATTTCGAAATGTATTTTCAGTCAGAATTTTGGCCGTCGAAAATTCAATTTCGCAACTTAATGAGATGGAGAGGGAATGTATGCTCAAAAAATCACAGAAAAACTAGCAAAATGAATTTTGCAAATCAGATAATATTTACCCCACCTCCCTCTGAACATCCGATTGAGACAATTAGAAACTTTTCCCATTGGTATATATGGTAAATATGAATGACCTTTTGACATTGAATTTATCATCTGATTTTGATGAGATTTTGTACGAATATTCTTCACATATGATAGAATATAAAATTATGGGGGGAAAACAAATTCAATTTTTTAAGTTTTTTTTATTTATAACAATATATAGAGGTGGGTTACTACTCTGTAACCCGCTGCCGTACGAATCCCGTAATTTATTTCAAAAAATCAAAAAAACATCACAATGAATTTAACAAAAAGAATTTTGAAAATCGGTTGGAATTTGGCCGAGAGTACAGTATAGTGTAAGTTGAAAGTAATTTAGCAAATCTCGCAATCTTATTTTAGCAAATGCTCCTAAACTAACTGGGGTAACGACCTCTGGTTTTTCTGTATATGAAATATAACAGATTATAGATTATTGTAACGAAAAGGAAGAAAAATGATAATTATCAAAGTTTTCCAAAAAGTGTTAATTTCAAGCGGGTTCATCTATATTATGCATTATTTCGGTTTCGCTTGGCCATCTAGAGCACTCAGTTGCGTCACTTTCATTTTTAGTCAAGCCCAAAATATACTGTGAATTTCGAAAAAATCGGACCCTCTCCTTGTAAGTCCAGTCCAAACTAATAAATGCTTTTAAAGATGTCCCGTTAATTTTAAACATAGATTAAAATATCAGCACAATATCTCCTCATAGTAGCCACTACGATTTATTAATTTCTATCCTTCTGTTACAAACCTTTACAAAATGTCTTATCATTTCCCAGTGACTTAAATTAAAGAGGCAGTTTTGTTCTATTTTTTCTTACCACTTTGACGGATAACAAAAATCTTGCTCAACCCAGCTTACATAGAAAAAATTCGTCATATTTATAAAATATATATATATTTATTATAAAGCATCATAGAAATTCTTTGAACAGATAAACCATTACACTACTGTGTAAATTAAACGTTATCGCAAGCCGCAGGACGTAATATTGTGAGAAAATTGATTTTGCAACCAACGTGGAATTGAATAAACAGAAAAATTTTAACCGCGCAGTTGTCGCAATAACGCTTATAAATTATAATACCCATGGAGAGTATTATAAAAATGTCAGAAGGCCGTGAAATATATATTTTCTATAGATAAACGCAACTCGTATAATGTCGCTCTTATCTTTGCATAATCATGAACAATAAATTGCTCCGACGAAGCCTAGAGAGCTGCTTTTTCGTCAAAATTAAATGTAAGGGAACACGAAATATTTAACAATTTTAGAAATTAAAGTTTTTATTTTCGACTAGATTTATTAGAATTAAGCTCAGTTTACTGGCAAACTAGAGATTGAAAGAAAAAAATTCTGACTTCATATTTTGAATGGAACGGAAATAAAATATCTATTTACCTTTAAAAATGCGTGGTCCGTGGCAAGATCAGGTTCATAAAGCGAAAATTGACTATACGCAATGATATCGTCCTCACAATCTGTGCTGATGTCGCGTCAGTAATTATTTATATTTAAAATGCTATATGACATGTTGTATCATGATCGTACAGGCCTGGTATGAAAATATTAAACATATTTATAACATTCATCAATTGATAAGAAACTCAATTTTAGCAGCATGTGAAATACCTCACTTCAACCCAAAAGGGCATATTACTAACGTTACTGAAGAGCGATTTAACCCTAACAAGAAGTCAGTAGGTCTTTTTGTTATTATGCAAATATTGAATAACTAAACTAATGTGCAATTGTGCATGTTTCAAGTAGATTTTCATCAGTAGATGGAAAAATGCTGTTAGGGCTGGGAAGAGATTGCGTTAGATGGAGCTAAAAAGACCACATATCACTGCCGAAATGATATAAAGTTAGAAATCCACAAGTATTAAAACAATCCCAAATCAAAGTGGAATTAATGGCAAGACGGTACCCTCAGAATTGACGGATTTTTAGAAAAGTCTAGTGATGCTGATGTCGACGGATGCTATTAACGGAGAAAAGCAAGAGGATAACCAAGCATACCTAATCGTTGCAAAACCGCCCAAGCATTAACCTTCGGCAGGCAAAGCTGTTTGTCTCTACGTAAATAGCAACAGGGGTGGTGCGTAGCCCCACCACTTTCAAATGGAAATAAAACAATGTTGTAATGAAAATTCACACGTATTTATTATGAGATCAACTAGCATGTTTTAATACAAACTTTAAAAACCCTTATTTTCCTATTTTTATAGTTTTAACATTAAATTTTCTTTATGAAATACAGTTAAGGCAAATATCTTTACAGTGTTCAGAGCATGCGGGCAATTAAAGGAAACTAGCGTCTTTTGCTTATTGAAAGCAAATTGAGAAGTGAGTGTTGGTATGCTTTTAGTTGGTAAGAAAAATGGAAGGATATCCCGTTTGCTTTTACGTAGTATACCTATGGTTGTAAGTTGGTAATCCTTTAACAATTCATCAGCAAAATAGATGAGAACGAATCATCAGATGTAACATTGCGGCCAGAGCTTGAGATACTTTCGATTAGCCTTTTCAAATAATCTGTACCAGTTTTCACGTATGTTGCTTTGCCAATATATGGAATTATGAAATCACATCAAACATGTAGACCGTCTTAGCATCACAAATCGAATCAGTTTTGTGAACATAGTGTTGATCTTTATATTTTGGGGCACGTCGCCCAATTTCTTGATTGGTATACAAGACAATCGAATCAACGATTGGCTTGCTAAACAAAGTCGCAAATGCACGCTGTTCAGTTTCAATACTCTGAGCGTCACCTCTCGCCAGTCGCTGGATGATCACAATGGTGGAACAGAAGACCAATCATGTCCATTCTTACCTCGCAACACATTTGCTTGCATCTGGGCTAGCAGAATATCCTCGTCGTCACTGCTTCTGCACGGATACATTATCTTCAATTTCAGATACCTCACCATCTCCCGAACAGGACTAAACGACAGAACTAACATCAGAATTTCTTTGCAAATAGTTTTTAATCTGATAATCCGAAAGCGAAGCCATTTTAACATATAAAATAAGCATATAGCAACTGGGGTGACTGGCAACCCCAGCACAGTCAATATTACAAAAACAACGACTTACCACGACGCGTTGACGCGTGCGACTAACTATGCTCGCTTCAATTCGAGAATAGACTGAGAGTGTCCTGCCTGGAAAGAGAGCCTGAGACAACCGAACACTTTATGTGTGCTTGTCCGACCTTTGCCTGGAGCAGGCTAGATACGCTAGAGTTTGTCCTCCTATCTGTAGATGAGCTGAAAAACTTACCTCACCTAGACCTTATGAGCTTCATTAAGAGGACAGGAATGTTTTGGTGAAAGGGTTTTCTTACAGGTTATCACTGGCCTCCATGTTTGGGATCTTTCGTCCCCTGCCTTATACAGGATGCGGCAAAAAGATCTGACGGTTTCGAAATAAAAACTACACGAAAATTAAAAGTGATACAAATTATTTTAATGCTTATTTCAGAAGGGTGTTCATGTAAATTAATGAAGATAACATCAGAACAACCGATTTCATCCGTTTAATATCTGAAGATAACGTCCTTTAAATGATGTCCATCTTTGACCAAGCATTCTTTCAGTCTTGCACTGAAGCTGTCGAACACCTTCTATAACATTGCAGGAGACAGGTTGGTGATTTCTTGCAGCTCTTCAGGATTTGTAGCCGACTAATATCGAAAGCTCTGTTTGTTTACACAACCGTCAAAATGGAAATAAGCCTCGGTGCTCATCATGAAAATTTTGTCATCAGTCAACAAGTCAATCATTTGCTCTTCAAATGTCTTCCGATTTACATAGTCATTAGGCTTTAACTGCTAGACAATAGCCATATTGTATGGGTGGAAATGCAGATGGAAACGCAATATTCGTCTTATCGAGTGGCCAGGCATGTGCAAAGTAGCAGCTTGTTTACGGGCTGGCCCCCGAGGACTGGCTTCCTCAGCTTCTCTTAATCGATCGATATTCTCTAGCGTCCGGCCTGACCTTGGACAGTCTGTCGACTTCCGTTTTAAGGTTGAACCGGTAGCTCTGAAATTACTCACCCCTAGCAGAATTTTGTTACGAGTTGGGACTCTTCCTCTTGGATCCACATTAAAACGCGTACGGAAGTACTGCTGAGCAGCAACGTCCTTTTAAAAAACGCCTTGACAACAAACGCACGATCACTGCTCCATAGCTACTAAGACTATCCACGTGCGAGCTCTAGAGCACGCCTATCCGCACCACCACCCGTACCAATACCGTTGCCGTCATGTGTGCAATCGGCTGATTTGTTTCTACTTATCTTATTTTATATGCATGAAGGCTCCACAAGGGCCAACGGCTGCTGCTTTGCCGCCGTGCAAGCTACATATTGATGATCAATCCACTATGGGTAAAAGTGAGCCAGCAACGGATCTACTCGAGTCATGCAAGATTAAAAAATGCCAAAAGGATGCTTTCTCCAGATCTACCTTCACCGTCTACTCAGTGGCACATGGTGATAATTTTCCTGTACGTTCTATAATCCAAAGCGGGAAAACTTCCAAGTAATTGCTTCCCAAGCTTGTAGTACCAGCACCAATGTCAGCTATGAGTTCGTGATCAAATCAGTTAGTTCTGTTAGTTCTGTTAGTTAGTACTTATGGCCAGTTTAATAGCCTAACACAGTTTAGTTTAAGCTCAACGAATGGATTTCACAGTTTGGTTTAAGCCCCGGTTTAAACTAGAGTTTAAGCCATGCCATCACTCGTTTTAAACTCAAGATAAAAGTATTTGACAAGTGTAACATTTTATTTTGATAGTAGCATTGTTTGTTTGTATCGAGAAAATAATTTTATCGTGGATCCAGATTTAGACATTTTTAGCAATGAAGAAGTTAAATTTAAAACTCTGTCGGCGACCGAGAGTAATTAGCAATCGGCCAATGTTCTGATGAAATATCTAGTCTGATCCCTTGTAGAATAGTTCCTGCACGCAATACCCGCGCTGCATCCCGCGCTCATCCTTTTACCCTTCAAATTACCTTCGGCCGTACACTAAAATTCCGTGATGCTTTCTTATCTCGAACTGTGCGAATGTGGAACAGTCTACCATCTTCTGTCTTTCCTCCGGCATACAACCAGCGAAAGTTTAAGGGCGACATACATCGGCACATCCGCCGCTTTCCTCATATCCCTTAATCCTTTCCCTATCTCCTTCCTGCCACGCTGTGCTTTGCATCATAGGGTATCCCCTGAGCTTGGCTTAATAATATAAGAAAAAAAAAACATTTTAATGACTGGGACGATGTTGATTTTTAAGCTAGATTCCATTTAAGTAAAGAACTTTTTCACTTTGTCTACGAATCTATACTTGTCTGTTTTCTTGCACTCTATTATATGTATTTTTTATGCGCTAGGGAAATCAATAGCTCAATTTAAAATTTGTAGCTCTTTGGGATAGTGGCATATTTAATATTAGTCAATATAATATTTTTTTTTTTTTACTTTCTGGTATATTTACTTTTTCCGATTGATAGAAAAATTGCTTGGCAATGGCGGGGATGACAAATTTAGTTCACAATTTAACAAGCAGTACCAACGTTACTAAACGAATGCACTGTTAAGCCGGATTTGGTTTAAGCTACGTTTAAACTTGGAGAATGCTTTAAACTAAACCTTGGTTTAAGCTCGACTGTGAAATTGCTAATGTCTAATTTCACAGTCGAGTTTAAGTTTAAGAGTTTAGAGATCTAAACTCGCCCAAAAATAAAGCAGAAGCCCTAGCTTCTCAATTTGCTTGATAAAAGTGATCAAAGAGAACTACATGAAGCATTTCCTTGCTTCTTCACTAAAGTAGACGGACTTTGTTATTGTAATGATGTGCGATTATTTGAGGAAATAGTCCATGCATTTATTCTAACTGACGTCTTTTCAAAGTCGTCCTACTTCACAATGGAAATAAACTTTCATGTGAAAGTATGAAAATGGTGCTTCAGAGTGTAAAGCATAATGGCCAATGGTAGGAAATATTAAGATAATTGACTTTTTGATGAGAATGCAAGGCGAATATTACTAAATATCCTTGCTACCTTTGCTTATGAGACAATAGAATAGGCAAAGAGCATTACCAACAGCACTCATAGCCTTAGCGGACCGAATTCTAGATAGGACCCAATTGTGGGGGTTAAACATGTATTGATGCCTCCATTGCATATAAAATTAGGCATTTGAAGAAATTCATTATAGCTCTTTGGAAAGATTCTGATGCTTTTTAATATTTAAAGAATTTTTTCTCTAAATCATTAGAAAACAATGTAAAGGCCAGTATTTTTGCCGGACCACAAGAAAAGAAAATAACGGCCAGTAACATTAAGGAATTTTCACAGCTACTCAATACATATGAAACACAAGCCTGGGATAGCCTTAAAGCAGTAGTTCATGGTTTTCTAGGAAACAGCAGAGCTGATAATTACAAATAGCTTATTCGAATTATGCTAGATAGCGTTTACCTCATGGGTTGCAGAATGCCCCTTAAAGTGTATGTGTCACGTACTCAGTTGTACCAATTCAAAGATAATATGGGTGCCTATTCGGAAAAACAATAGATTTTGATCATCATTCTCAGGGTTAATGTAATGAGAGAAACATGGGAAACTATATTTGAAGACTGTTTTACCACAGCTGATGTGTCAATTCCAATAATTGACAGCTACGAATATAATGAAATCTGTCAATTCCTATAATTGACTTTCGAAAAAAAATGCAATTACGAACGAGAATCCACGTATGTTGAAATAAAATATTCTGGTGGAGTGTAGCGTTTAAATAAAAGAGGAAATTTGTCACTCAATTTTTTATTGCAAGAAATATTAATTTAATAGACAAATGATAATATTATGCGAAAATCAATTACGTTAAATAAATTCACTTAATTCTTGCAATTTGTAAAATTTACTTCTACTAGCTTACATGTGTACGTTTATAAACTTCAATTTTAGCTCACTGATTTAAATTATGTTTACACGTATGTAACAAATAAAAGAAAATTAAATATGCAAAAAAATTATGTTTTACTCGAATTTCTTTTCTTTTCGATTATGATAAATTATGCTACGTTAATGTTTAATACATACAAGGTAAAAAAAAACTTCCCTTGCTGTGTATCTTAACTATGTTATTTACTAATGGCTGAAAGTAAATAATAATTAGCACTCAAAGTAGTTCTAGTTTCCAATTATTATGTTGTGTAAAACTGACCTAATGGCATATTTTTTACACGATAAATAATTGCTTGAAATTTCGATTTCATTGAGTTAGATAATTATAAGATAAACTTAAATTGCTGAAAGGAAGAAATTAGTTAGTGAAACCCAATCGTTCTTGTTAATTTCATACATGTGTATATGACCAACACCTGGCATGCATACACAATGAAATTTAACGCAAATTGAGAAAAAATGAATAATGCGCGGATTTACTTTTAATTTGATTTAAGGATTTGTCCCGAATAATTTCGCACACAAAGTTATTAAAAAATCTTTGCTGCTTCACTAATGGCCTTGTAGAGGATACTTCTGAAGTTCCTTGCTGAAAATGCTATTTCTTTTATTGTTGATGACACCTAAAAACTTCCAAATTGTGGGAGGAATGCTTTTGCGTGTGCTCACACCTTGACAACTTTGAAAAATAAAAAGACTGAATGAAGAATGAGCCCCCTTTTTATAGAGAATTTTGTTCCGATTTCGTATCCATAAAAATGAATTCTTGAATTTTCAGGCTTAATTTGACTACAATATGTGATTTTGTTGTAGTCATTTGATGTCAAATTACAAATTGCATTTTTTGACATCTTTCCCATAGAAATCAGTTTTAATTTCGAGGAATTATGATAACTTTTCCTAAATCTTGCCATAACTTATCGTTTCGCCATATTTGATGTCAATTCACAAAATTCCTCTCTCTCAGAGTTCATTTTCGTTCATCGTTATTATTGTCTCTTTCACACCTTTGCGTCTCTTTCTTACTCATTGGTGTAAAGGTAATTTCGAAAATTCTCGATTATTCCGTAAACCGTGAAAAATATCGCAACGCGCCCATTCGATTCTTCGTCTCTTTTTACCCCGGGGTAACATATCAAACGTCGCGATAGTATGGAGTTTGACGTGTTTATTTTTACGCGAAATGTCAGCCGTGCGCGAGTTTGTTTTTTAGTTAATTTTTTGTTTGTGTGTACCCCAGTTACTCATCGCGGGAATTATACATTTTAATACAGGTGAGTACATAAATTTCTTTCTTTAAGTATTAATAGTGTTGATTTTTCTGCCTTGTACAAATGGCATAGATACCTGTCAAGGTGAACCTATTTGCAAGATTTCACCTAAGGTATCATGTACTTTATTGTTTGTGTTATTTTATGTTGTAGAACATAAAGTTTGTTGATATTGCATAGTGCCTATAAGGTGCTATGTAAACACAAGTTGGTTGTTGTAAAAATTCATATATTTATCTTTTGATTTCATATTTTAATTCGTTTTGTTAATTTCAGGTCGTCGTGGAACCATATGCATCTGTGAACCCCCAGATGCTGATAAGATTTTTCCTAATTTAATTTTAATCTAATTTTTCTTTTTGTAGGTTGGTCGAACAAAGACTAATATGAGAAAGTCCACACAAACACAGAAGAACCATTAAAAATATTCATTTCAAACCTTTCTTTTATAAATTGTTTTCTTGTAAATAAAAGTCATTCAAATTAATAGCAACAGTTTGTTTTATTTTTTTTATACAATAAAGATATGAAAAAGGGCATATTTTCTTGTATTCCATAATTTCATTTTGATAGCTACAAAATCAAACTTTTTTCACTAAAACTATTTTTTCTTTAATTAGTAAGGTGGGAGAAACAAAAATCAGATATACAGAGAACAGACTCAAGATTTTTGTTGACGGGTGTAATACAGCCCAGCTTTTTCTGGAGAATACATTAAGATCCTTTGCAGCCAAATGCATCTAAATCTGCTTCTTAATACACCAATGCCTCTTTCTATATAACTCCGAGCCTTTTTATTTTTAACAGTATTATACATTTCTTCCAGCTTGGATCTGCTATTGGAGGTATATGTAAGACTTGAAACTGTAGCCCCTGTAACCTGAAAAATGCATATTTTTGTTTTAGCTATTGGTATCCTGTTTAACTAAGAAGGTACCAACCCAAAAGTCAATCTCCTCGCTTTTCAGATGAGAATTCGCGTAGAAAATTCATTTTCACTATTGAATTATTCCATACATAAAATAATAAAATTCTGCTGAAACTTTGTTTTTCCATAGATCTAATTACGACCACACAATTTTTACCTGCAAAAGCTTTTGTTACCGGAGTCGCCCGACTCGCGGTGAGAAAATTTCTGCATTAAAAACAAATGCTTACGCAGGTGAAAATTTGTGATCGTACGTAAAAATGTGAATTAAAAATGTGAATTAAAAATATGAAAATTTTATATAATTTCCTGTTTTGCTCCCAACTTGATTTTGAGTGTGGAATAGTGCGTTTTTACTTTTCCCTACATCGTTTTAGCTGGATGCATCAATTTCATCAGTGTCACGGTATTGTCCCTGACAAATCAACACCCACAGCGGCTGATAAAAGAACCGGTCGCTTAATAAACAACAACTATTTTTCATAGGATTTATACAAACGTTATTCACCATAGGTTTTTTTATTTTAGCATCTCTTTATACGTATAAAATGAGTAGGCATTTCATGAAATGCTGAGTTTTGCTAAGTGACTTCGGAGTACTTTTTGCTGGAATTAATGTTCGCTATCACCCTGTAAAAGGTTATAAAAAATAGCTCGGACAAAGCAAAACTTAGTACAAAAAAAAGCATTTTTAGTGTGCGCAGACTTTCATACAGCAGTCTCAAGAGAAGGCCTTTTTATATAAATATGTGTTCCATCCAGTGGCGGATCTGGCGTTGAACTTGGGGGGGGGGCATCCTACTGCAGTCCTTAGCCACCGCCAGTGTTGCCAAAGTAGTATAATTTAGGCCAATATAGCATATTTTTCTAGGTAGGAGCATAAGGTTGAAAAAAAAAAATATGCCAGCATAAAAGTAGCATAAATATTTTGGAATGTAGCATAATTTAATCATAAACAACCAAAATTATTCTTCATAAACTTTTAATGGGAAAAGAGAAAAACGTGAGATTAAAGATACTTTAAAATCGATTTCAATAGAAATAATAATTTAGCGATGTCACAACGATGGTTTCGGATTCGAACCCGATGATTATCAAAATCAAATGTATGTACGGCAGTGCTACGCTACTTAATCTGGCGACTTCGTTTCCGCTACGTAGTCACTAGTCGATATTGAGTGATAAGTATTTGTATTTGATATTCGAACTCGAAGCGGCTTCAGTCTACATCACATTTAGTGGTGAGATAGATCAAATGTCTACGACATATGCACTTAAAGTAATTTTAAGTGTGAATTATATACGAGGTGAAATACTAAGTATTTACTTAAATGCCTAGCAAGATTAGCTATATGCAGTACGAGCATTTCATAGAGAGTTTTGCTATAAAATGAATTCATAGCAAATTTAGTCAATATGAAATTGACCGAGTTTGCTGCCAAATCCGCAGCTCGAGAACTGAATGGAAAAACTCCTTTATAAACGTGAAATCTTTTAAAAAAAAGAAATTTCTATGCAAAAGCAGGCGTTTCATATCAGCAGAAACCGTATACTCATCAGTACGGTTGGGTTCCTGCCTGCCGTATACGCAAAAGTGAATAGCCAAGCTGACCTCATATATACACTTAATGCTATGCACTGTATGCTGAAAGTAACTCTGTATATCTATCTTAAAGATTTCATGTTTAAAAATGGGATTTAAAAATGTTTTTATCCACCTGACATGTATTAGCGAATCCAGTGTGTGTTGCTTATCCTATCACGACACTTATTCAGAAGATAGCCTCGAGATTTTGGAGATATCTACATTGGTGTCGATGTTGTAATCGAATCTTTCATCTCTACCTCGACATTTAAAAACTAGCACGCTTGATGTCACTCACTTCAACTTCTCAGTTTTAACTGTCTTCCAACATGTTTGTCTATTCCGGTCCAATATGATAATCGGGTTCATTACAAAAGGGGGTTAGGATAGTATGAACTGTTTAGTATCTAGAGGCTTTCTTGACAAAGTTACATCCATTGTTTTTTTCGTAAACAGAATTATGTCAATAAAATTACTTAAGCTAAGAGCCACCTTTGACATTGAGATCATGAAACCGTAAACCATATCCATGAAATTTAGAATAGAAAATATGAAATATTACTATAAAAAGGGAACCTCACAAGCAACTGGTATCCTTAACATTGTTAAGTAAAGTGGTCTCTATAAAGAACTTCATTGAAAATTCTTCTGGGATGCATTTAAGATTTTTCATGAAATCTTCTGAAGTACAACGGTAAAGGGTAGCGCGATATTAAAAAATTCAAAAAAATCATTCTGCATTTTATTAAAACGTGCAGAAACTGTAAATTATTAAATTATAAAAAACGGAAAATGTTTCGAATGAGTTATGAGGGGCCTGAAATCTATTTCTTCGTCCTTGAAAATATACAGTTTGCATATATGTAGTACGTGTTGTAGAGTTGTAAATTCATTGGAGATAAGAATTTCCTGAAATCCTAGATATATACATATATATCCTAGGAATACCTATAGTAGCTGAACTGTCGTTACATAAAAATGGAAAGGAAAATTTCCTTAAGCTTTTCACAGAGATTATAAAAAAGTACTATGTTGGATAAGTTCGATGATTGCCATACACTTTACAGTGAACATTATAAACAATTTAATTGATCCTGCTAATCTCCTTGTGAAAACAAAACTGTCATTGAAATTACGACTTCTAGGTTGCTGTTAATTGATATTTTTATTGTTCGTAATTGCAGTTGGTCATATAATAACGTTAAGAACGAGAATTAATTGTCGCCCTGCTGGGATTACGTTTTAGCGCAATTAATGAAAACTTTTATATCCTGTTGAGTAATCATTGTTTCCATTTATGATTTGGAGGATACCGTTATGTGTAATATCATAGGAGTGATTTTATTACTCTCTCACATGTTGTGCCTATGGAGTTAACGAAAGTTTTAAAAATACTGAAATGCGTTAAAAGCTTAAACAGGTTACATTTAATTGGCTGTAACAATCCATTTTATTTTCGTTATTAATTAATTTTTATAAATTATCCGAATTTTTGAAAAAGCAAAAGACCAAAATAAATTCGATTACATATCGAATTCATTCCCAATTGGGTGTACGTACCTTATCAGACTTCAGACGGCTAAAATAAAACTGCAAGCGACTCCTTTCGATTCAGAGTTTTTATTGGAAAAAGCCAATTATTGCTGTTTCCGCCCAATATTTCCAGTGGCCTTCCTGGGTTTTCACCCCACCTAATTACTTAATGGAAATATGGTTATTTATTTTTTTTATATCGTTTTTAAAATTTAAAGGTCTTTAACAAAAGAAAGCTATTCACATGGTCTGAAAACTTTCAAATTATATAGTGAACACAAATTTTTGCTAGATGTACCTATATATGAGCCGATATCTTTGAAAGTGGTGCAAGTGCATATAGTATTTCTATTTCCTTCAGAATTCATTAATAAAAATAACTGGTTAATAAATTTACGGTATCTTTAACTTCAAAACACACAAAAGTTCACTGTTAGATCCTATAAATATTTTCAAATTATTTTTTTAAATGAATTTAAATTAAAACATTTCAATATTTCGTCGTAAAAAAAAATGGGCTTGCACCACTTTCAAAGAAAACGGCTCATATTTTTGTGTAGCTCTTTATGGTTTCATTTATGCGTAATTTTTTGCCATAATTCACGGCTTCATTAAAAATTTAACGGGTATTTCGTAAAAGTTTAAGTTTTCAAAAAAACTGGTGACCAGTATGGGCTTAGGTATTGTATTGGCACATGCGCAATTGAAAATATAGCCCAAGTAACACACAATGGCAACTGCCTCAGTTGTAGCAACAAAATAGATAGATTTTGCTATTTCACAAATGTTGCTTATATTGTGGAGATGACAACCTTTCTTCCAGAATCCAGCATTCAGCCAAATATCAGCTCAATCATTACCTGAAAAAAGCCTATTTGATACTTTTAATTTTGGATGAAACATTTCGGTTTAGGTAGCCACAATTTTCTCTACTTTTGTAGTTTTCTAAAAATGTTTCTTGCTGTTAAAAAAACCTAATTGGCAAAAGATTTTGAGAATTACATATATGTAACATTCTCCTTGAAATCGCAACTTTATTGCTACCGACTTGGACAATTTTCGTTAGACCCGAACAGTGTGAATTAGGGCTTTTAATAGTGTTTTTAAATCATGGAATAAATAGAGTGATTATCGTAACAAAATTTAAAAAATGCACAAATTTTGGACATTCTTAAGGGATCGATTCTGTTACTGCGGAAATATCTATCGCATTTAACACATCGTTCATAACATTGATGAAGGTTTCATTACAGATAGTGACGACAAAAACTATGCGATGAAAATATGGAAACGGAAACTATTTTGCTAGAAATTTATTATACATATTTTTAGCATTTTAACAATTATAGAAGCTGTATAAAAGAATAGTAGATACACATACTATTTACTGAAAAGAAACTTTTTTTTTTCGAAAAAATCCTCTCTACTGTTCAAATTTTTCTGAGCTTACAGCAAAATGGAGTAGCGATGAAAAATTTTTGAAATCAGGTTATTATGAGAGTTTTAGCAAAGGTTTGAACATAATAGGATAAGACGGAAGTCTCACGTTCAAACGCCATCGTAGTAAGTAAATTTAAAATTAGTTTACAAATTTGAAGACCCTTTTTAGTAAAATTACGTTAAGTAAATTCAACTAAACTTCTGATACAAAAATCAAGAAAAAAAAACAAAAAGCTGGCCTCCTTTTTAGTAATAGCAAAAGCTGCTGTTTCCATGTTTCAGTGAGTTGAATTTTACTATGTTTCAGTAACTGTTCCATGAAATTTTTCCATATTGCAATGACTTTTTCCATGTTTCAGTCACTTTTTCATGGAATTTTTCGATGGTTATTTCATTCTTTCAGTAACTTTTCCCAAGTTTCTGTGACTTTTACCAACGAATTTTAAGACAGATTTTTCCATGGCATTTCTCCGTTGATGGAACTTTTCCACGTTTCAGTGATTTTTCCATAGATTTTTTCCATGTTTCAGTAACTTTTTCCATGTTTTAGTGACTTTTCCATGTTTCAATGAGTTTTTCCATGGAATTTTTCGTTTAAAGTTTTAAATTAGTTTTTTTATGTTTCAGTGATTTTCAATGGTTTATTGATTTTCCCCATTTTTCAGTATTTTTTCTGTGTTTCAGTTACTTTTTTCAATTAATTTCTCCGTGGAATTTTTCCGTTTCAGTAAATTTTTTGCTTGTTTCGTTGACTTTCCTCATGTTTCAGTGACTTTTTCGATTCAAGTTTTCCATGTCTCAGTTAGTTGGAATGGAATCTTCCATAATTCAGTGAATTTTCACATGTTTCGGTAACTTTTTCATGTTTCATTGACTTTTTATGTGTTTTAGTTACTTTTTTCATGTTTCATGGCTTTTCCATGATTCAATTCCATTTCCGTATAATTTTTCACTGAATTTTTCCATCAAATTTTTTCATGAAATTTCTCCATATTTCAGTGATTTTTTTCCCATGTTTCAGTGACTTTTTCCATAAAATTTGTTTTTCTTTCTTTCATTGACTTTCCCTATGTTTCAGTGACTTTTCGATTCAATTTGTCCATGTTTCAGTTACTTTTCCCGTATTTCAGTGACTTTTTCTATGTTTCAGTAACTTGTCCATATTTCATGGATTTTTCCATGGTTCAGAGAATTTTCCCATGTGTCGGTAACTTTTTCATGTTTCACTGACTTTTTCTGTGTTTCAGTTACTTTTTTCATGTGTCATGGTTTTTTCCATGTTTCAATTACATTTTCCGTATAATTTTTCACTGAATTTTTCCATCAAATTTCTTCATAAAATTTTTCCATGTTTCAGTGATTTTTTCCCATGTTTCAGTGATTTTTTCCATGAAATTTATTTTTCTTGGTTTCATTGGCTTTCCCTATGTTTCAGTGACTTATCGATTCAATTTGTCCATGTTTCAGTTACTTTTCCCGTATTTCAGTGACTTTTTCTATGTTTCAGTAACTTGTCCATATTTCAAGGAATTTTCCATGGTTCAGTGAATTTTCCCATGTGTCGGTAACTTTTTCATGTTTCACTGACTTTATCTGTGTTTCAGTTACTTTCTTCATGTTTCATGGTTTTTCCATGTTTCAATTACATTTTCCGTATAATTTTGCCATGTTTCAGTGAATCTTTCTATCAAATTTTTTCATGAAATTTTTCCATGTTTCAGTGATTTTTTCCCATGTTTCAGAGACTTTTACCATGAAATTTTTCGACGTTTCAGTTACTTTTTCCTATGTTTCGGTGACTTTTTATGTTTCAGTTACTTTTGCCATGTTTCATGCACTTTTTCCATGTTTCATGCATTTTTTCCATGATTCAGTGAATTTTTCAATGAAATTTTTACATGTTTCAGTGACTTTGTTGCCTACTTCCTTGGTTCTCAGAATTTGTTTGAAGCCTGACAGCTTAGTAACAGAAGCCCAAAAATATAAGGAAAAAAGTCCAATGGAATACTTCCTGATACCTCCTTCTCTTGCTTAATTTGGCACTTAATAGCTAAATAATAAAAACATCACAGAATAATGTGCAATAAGACTGAGTTTTATTTAGAAAAATAATAGATAACATCAATGATTGCACACGAGTTTTATGATATGGACGAAATATGTACAAATGAATCCCAAGTAAATTTTTTAAAAAACATGTGACCATTTTAATACAGGTGTATTCAATTGTAAACTGTAGTTAAGTGTCAAGAAGTTTTTAGATATGTTTTCTATAGACAGTCCTATCAAAATTCTGTTGCAGGTTAGTTTTTCATCATATATCGTCATTATTCGGTTTAATAGATAGGGTAACCTATATTGCTCTTACTTCATTTACTTTACAGGAAATATGTTCTTACTTGTTCCTTCGATTGACCAAAATATATGTAGGTAATGAATATTTATATTAATATTCTTAGTGTCTACACCCTTTGATTGACTCTGAACTCATTTTAATTTTAGGTAATAAATCAACAGATTTCTGATAAGGGGACTTACGTGGTGAGTTCGAATTGAAAACACCATATAAGGAATTAGAATCAGCCACAGCATCTGAGCAAGAATGTGTCCGCCAGCAAAAAATACCGATTTCAGCTATGTTATGGATCAAATAGTCACCAATCCCCCCCCCCCCCCTCCCCCCTTATAACGATTTTTTTATATCATTTTAACATAATATCAAATTACTCTGTTTATTTATTATCTAATATATGAAAGAAAAAGATGGCTACAAAGAAGGCGATAGAAATTCAACAAAGAAAAAATGCATCTTTTGTGAAGAGAAATGATTAAAGAAATGAGTAAAGGTCAAAAATGTCACAATAACTTTTATGGTACAAAAAACCAAGCGGCGATTATGTGGACTAAATTGCTTTTTTTTCTAGTATTCCTTTCCAACTAAATATTACAAAAATTCTTAATTAATTTTTAATATCGTCGTCTTCTATCAAAATCAATTTAGCTAGGCTATTCACAAGCATTTTTACCTGCCATTTCACTTATTTAATGCACGCAAAGCCCACTTAGAAAAGACGTAGCAAATCTTTCTTTTATCATCGACCGCATGTAAATAAAACCATGAAATGCCACAGTGATTTCATGTTGACTCTCTCACCTATAAGTCTACCTGATTCAGATCTTGAATACCGTTGATGGTGTTAAGTAGAAATTCTCTGCTTAACGACTCTGTCTGACTGACATACTTTATGCTTGAATCCGTGGATCTATGGAAGTAGGTCTCAGATCTTTCTTACCTAACTTCGTTACTGGCTTTATACATACGTTCCGAACTTAAAGCATTTTCTCGTTTCTTCTTTCGTGGCAGTTCATTCGAATATATTCTCTCTACACTGTAAAATATGTGGAAAAGGTTCAGCTGTGTATCACCGAAATTATAAAAGAATTTAATTACCAAAGTTTACTGTAAGTTATGTGAATGAACCCGAAAGCAATCGTCATGGAGGTACGATCAGGTGTTTGGGATTGGCCATGTGCAGTAGCTCTTCGCAATGGATTAAAGTCTTTATTGACAGTGTGTGCCTTAAAAGATCATAGCACATAATAAATGTGAATACACGAGACTCCGGCTATGTAAATCAAACGCAGACTACTGAATTAAAATCACTCATAGTTAGATAGAGAAGATCTTAATCCGCGCTGAAAGTTAAATCGACTTGGTGGACCTCCAAATGATGTCTTTATCGAGTGCGACTGCGGAGAGAGTAATTTTTTTTAAGTGTTTTTTTTTTGTTTTTTTTTGTTTTTTTGTGCGAATTCAATAGTGGGCCATTCGAAATTATTCGCCTATTAATTGGTGACCATTGAGTGAACGTGTTGTGATATCTATTTCGTGAACATTAAACTTGTGATAAAAATGTCAAACCAGTGTAGAAGTTGTGGTCGTGATCTTAACAATAATTACGCCCCGTACACTAGTGGTTTTTCCAGTGCAGGCAATCCAAATAACGATCGCCAACGACAACAAGTGTCACATAATACAAGGTCAGTTACTGCATCAACTAATCCGACGTCAGCAAATTCATTGGCGACGTCACCAAGTGCGTCATTGAAACAAAACAATACACAGGTGACTGCCAAAGTAATGTTTGGCTCTGTTGGAGCCATCAAGGAACTAAGAGAAAAGGAGCAATCTAAGAATAATACAGCTAGGGCTGGGAGACGAAATTAAGTGCGTGGAGGTTGAGATTGAAGCAAACTCGAATTATACTTTTCTTGAAAACAAAAACAAATTTCTCTTCTTTTTAGGTAAGTTTATAATTATTTTATTAATACGGTTACTCTGGTTTTCTTCACCTCTATGAACCCATTGACCTATTAACTTAATATTGCTCACAGTTATAAAAAGTTGATTTTTTATTTGTTTGCTTTTTCAACGAAATGAAACTATTTATCGCAAGTTATTCATTTCTATCCACAAATGCTAAGCATATATCCAGGGCGAGATTACCGTTCTTCTTCTATGCATTTTAAGGAGGTTTATATAAACTAGAACCAGAAGTGCTTGATTTTATTTATTTTATTTTACATATATACACCTGTTTCGTGTTCGAGTTAAAATGACAAACAAGTTTCAGATCAGAATGTGCTTATAATAGGACAGTCATTCGGTGCTCAGAAAAAGGGTTACCAGGAAACTTGTCTGGGAGTTTTGAAAATTGGTATTTGTATAGATTTCGACGTGCTCTTTTCGATTTTTCACTTTGCCACCTCGTATCTTTGCCGCTGGCGCCGCCATTTTAGAAAAATGGCTCTCAAAAACAGTTTTTTAATAAATCTCCCTTTCGACTCATTTTACGATTAAAATGTTAATGTAATAAATTAAACCAGAGAAAATTTCCTACAATTTATGCACTTAACTATATTATTTTCTTTTATTTTTAAAATGAAAAGTTTCAGCGTACGAGTGCCGCAAACCAACACACATCTACACCAACATGTGTATTTCGTCGTTGAAAACCCGACCTCCTACGTTCTATACGGTCTGTCTGTCGCATGTATATAGAGAGGACGCTCCCTTTGACCTTGTAGCCCTTTCTATGGAATATCTGCCGACACAGTTCAAATACTCTGCCTAAATTATCAATACGAATATATCATTGTACAGTGTCGCTCACATTTTCAGAGCCAGGGCTTCGAAGTAAGCGAACTGTATTATTTGTGAAAATCCATTGCAACACTGAAAGAATAAATATGCCACGACTATAATTTCAACGAATCACGAAAACTATACACCGAGACTATTAGCATATGGTTCCAAAATCCATACGCTAAAATACATATTTCATAGTTTTCATAATTACAATATTTGTTACAACGCTCTTAGATTTCACGGCTACATATATATTGACAACAATATAGTTTCGCACGACAAAATTAATTTGATGTCAAAACTATATTGTTAATGTCTGCAATTAATTATTCTGTTGGTTGCGACTATTATGCAGTTGTGTTTAGCTATAAATATAGTTGTAACCTACTTTTTTAAAGTTAATTGTGTCTAAAGTATTGTCATCAACAACTACTTTCATACACATTCTTCTATATTGTAGTTGTTACCATCTTTTATTTTAGTCCTCATAACTATGTTAGCAATATATTTTATTTACCTCGTAATTAAAATGTATTCATTGCTGGCATATTTTAATTACTAGCTAAATAAAAATATGACTGCTAGAACTTATTCTAATTGATAAAAATATTTTCAAAAGTTTGTATTTTTTTAAAAGAGATTTAATAATTTCTTTTCAAATTTTAAATATAATTAAAAGTCAATTAATGTCACTTTTGGTTGAATTGATTTTTTTCCTTTGAACTTTTCCAAAGGTTTCAGTTCATAGTTATCAGCTTCGTTGTCAGTCTGCGGATTATAAATAAAATTTGATTATTATATCCTTAAAATAAATAATGAACAGTTTTTACCGTGAAAATGATTCCTGTACTTCAATTGTTATCGGACAGTAATAAGAGACTCACATTTTTTTATTTACTCCTATTAAACAAAAATTATTACACGAATTTTAATAATGTTATTAAATATGGTTACCACTAGCTTCTTGATTGATGAATGATAAAATATTTTGTAAAGATTTATTTCTTCTGGAAGCTTTGTTCAGTAGAGCATCAAAAGTTTTGTCTTCAAAGCAGAAAAGCTAATTCTTTATCATATCTATGTTACAGAAATTAAATTAAATTGTTTACATTAATGAATTAAGCTAATTTTATTTACAAGCTTATAAATAAAAAGATTACTCTTTTGGACTTTTTACTGGGTTAAACTTAATTTTGTTCAAGAAAGAATTTTTTGGGATTCTCCGGTATATAGCAAAAGCTAAAAATGTTCTAATTTGTTATTTCATCACACAACTCATTAATTTTTGGTGACAAGTTTCAAGTCTTGGTTTGACTCATCAACAGGTCCCAAATAGCGAACTGGGTGATTTGAAAAACAAGTGAAAAAAATGAAAAAAAGAAGAAAGAAATGAAAAGTTTGAAAAAAATAGAAAAAACATTTTTTTTATTTATTAAAAAAAAATGTAAAAAAATTTTTTAAAGAAGCAGATTCATTCGAAGCGAATCGAACCTGTATACGCCACGCAGTGGGCTGAAAAGTAAAGAAGAAAAAGGAAGAAGAAGAGGCGTTTCGTGTCAGCAGAAAACCTTACACTCATTGGCGCAGCTTGGTTTTCTGCCTGCTGCAGACGCTTGAAAATAGATCAAACTGATCTCTTCTCATATAAAATCAGAATAAATTCTTTTTAATAAATAAAAAAACTGATTTTTCTATTTTTCTCAAACTTTTCATTTCTTTCTTCTTTTTTTCATTTTTTTCATTTGTTTTTCAAATCACCCAATTTCGCTATTTGGGACCTGTTGAGGAGTCAAACCAAGACTTGAAACTTGTCACCAAAAATTAATGGATTGTGGATGAAATAACAAATTAGAATATTTTTTAGCTTTTGCTATATACCGGAGAATCCCAAAAAATTCTTTCTTTAACAAAATTACAAGTTTATATCCATCTTTTCACGTAATACTGGGAATTGTTTGATGTATTCTGAAGTGTGCTATGTATATATGTACAAAAAAAAAACAATTTCATTTGCAACATAACACTTTATTGCAATAATTTGGTCAGTTCCTATTTACCAGTTTAAAAGAGCTTAATTAAGTACTAAAATTATTTTTGTTACTTTTACATTTCACTTCACAATGATTCGACTCCACTGATATGATTACTAAATTAATTTTATTAATGCAGCTATAATTATGGTTATCAGTAACTATATAATAGTCACCAGCAGCTATACTTAAATATCTATTATTAACTGTATCATAATATTTAAAAGTTCCATCCAAATTCAAGAGGTAGGCCTTCATTGACATATTCACACAAATTTTATTTTTTTTATATTTTTCTAACATTTCCATCACAGAACATCTTTTTACAAAGCGCAACTAAAGTAATGATTGATTGCTGTGTCTAACTTTATATAAATTGAAAATATAGTCACAAATATTTTCTCTACCTCCGTTACAAGATTACAGTAAAACAGTGCTAGTTCCTTTTACTAAGAAAAGGAGTATTCAGATCCCATCTCCTAAGTTAAATGGAATTGCAATAGAATATTCCAAAGAAGCAAAATATCTGGGAATAATCCTAGAGAGCAATCTTACCCCACCTGGAGATGATAACTAACAAAGCCATATCGGCATTCAGCTCTTGCACAGGCTTTTCGGGAAAAAGTGGGGTCTGCACCCCAAAATGACCCTATGGATCTTCCAGGGCATATTCAGACCCATACTTTCTTATGGAGCAAATGTGTGGTGGCCTAAAACATTGCAGGCAACCACCAGAAGAACCCTTGGAAAGGTGCAAAGGATGACAGGTTTAGGCGCCACTGGCGCCTTTACATCGTGTGCTCAACGTGAACTTGAGCCATTCTTGGCTTACAGCCTCTCTACCTCTTTATTCAGAGGGAAGCAGCGGCTAGTATGCTTCGAAAGGAAAGCGCAGATGAGCGCACCTCTTCCAGGGTGGGTCATCTCAGCATCTTCGAACAGGTCAACATTAACGACCTAGAAGCTCCAATAGATACTATGGCCAAGATATTTTCTTTTGAAAGGAGTTACAAGGTAACCATAAATGAAAGAAGCCAGATACTTGACAGAGGACTCCAGCTTCCGCAACGGGCCCAAGTCTAGTATACTGACGGATCCCGGAAGGACAGGAAAACAGGCGCAGGGGTGGTTGATCCAAATGTGGAACTATCCATTCCGCTTGATTCCTCACCTTCCATTTTTCAGGCGGAAGTCTATGCTATAGAGGTTGGAGCTCAGGAAAGCCTAAATAAGGGCTGCAAGAACTCCAATATCTACATTTGCTCAGACGGCCAAGCTGCGTTCTTAGCTCTTACTCTCAAGGTTTTGACTCGAAATTAGTCTGGAGCTGCTACTCGAAACTCCAACTACTGTCTAGGGACAACCAAGTAACCTTGGTCTGGGTCCCTGGACATGAAAGACGGTAATGAAAAAGCGGACGAACTAGCTAAAACCGGAGCTGAATATTCGTATACTGGTCCCTACCCGACATTTGGCCTACCAAAAAGCCACTTTAAGGGGGAACTGCTTAGGTGGGAAAACAGGCAACTGGATCTCCTTTGGCGTACCGCGCCCGGTATGAGGCAGGCGAAGAAATTCTTCAACCCCTCTCATTTCCAGACGGGCCAACTTATTGGACTTACCAGACAGTCGCTCAGACTATTTGCTAACGAAGTCACTGGTCATTGCACCTTCCGTCACTTCCTGAAGAAGATAGGCAAATCCGACAGTGAACTGTGTCGACTGTGAGAAGAAGATGACCAAACCTCGATGCACGTCATTAGTGAGTGCCCAGCACTTGAAGGTCTAAGGCTGTAAATCACTGGAAGAACAATTATCTCTCCAGATAATGTCTCCAATCTAACTCCAAAACCAATAATCGAGCTCATCAAAAGACTCGATTTTGCCTAACCACTTTAGGGGAAGGCACAATAGACCAACTATGGTCGCAGTGTCCGCAAGGTCCTGGAGGACTAGTCGCCCCTACTCTGAACATTAACATTACAAGATTACAGTGCACAAAAATATCATCCGTCTACATTTTTATAATAGTCTCATCAACATAAAACTATAAAATAGATGGAACAGCTAAATAATAAGATTTTTATCTATTTCATAACTATTCAGAACTATATGTAGTTGGGATATCTATAATACAGTTACTGCACCTATGCGAATCTACTCAATTTTTCTTTGAGTGAGGGAAGTGAGGTGGCTGGTGTCAAGGAAAAATGATTAGAGACATTTCGTATGTCAAGTATGTATTAAAAGAAAGGACAACAAGGGCAAACTCTTGGAAGAAGTGGAACCGATACTGGTTCGCGATGTGTATTATGCATTTCATCTACATTTGATTCCGTAATAGTTGTCGGCAAAGATGAAGATCTGTTTATTCTTTTGACGACCCTATCTAAAAAACCAAGATTTAACCGAATTCGTCCAGGTATTCAAAAACCAAAATGCTGACCCAGAGCTCATTGCTGAAGTTGGAGAATGCTTCCTCCTTGCCTTATATGGCTACATTGGTGTGAACAGTATGTTGTTAAACATCGCTGCCACCGACAGAAGCAGGAGCACGTCAGTATTCGTTCTGAGCCTATCAACAGGTCCAGCAGTGGTATGGAGTTGAACAAAATGTAGAGGAATGGGGATGGAAAAAAACAAGAATTGGCTAATTCCTGTCCCCACAATCGAGCCGACAGTTTTTTATAATAAAATATAGATAGAAGAAGAATTTTAGAAAACTTTTTATTTTTACGATTCTAAATTAAATTATTAAATAAAAGAGAAAAAACAGCCGCCTCGTCCGGGGTTTGAAATCGGGAGCTTCCACTTTCCGGTCGACTGCTCTTACCACTGAGCTAACAAGACAGATGTCTTTGCCTCTTGTATTTAATGTATTAATTTTTTTAGCCTATTAAGGCACATTTGCTTTCAACTGGCATTAACCAGTACCAATGAAAACGAACAAATAAATTGTCAATTTTTTTTTGCAATTTTTATTTACTTAATCTTGTCCCATACGGGGCACGAACTCCAACTTTTTAGAATCGGTCACAGATGGAATAGAAGAACTTTAGAAAACTTTTTATTTTTGAGGCCAGCCCGCCACTTTAACTCGTACACGAATTTGTCTGTCTGTATATTTATTTATATATTTCTTTTTTACTATTTTCGACACACTCGTAGACCCACTTTTCGACATCACAGAGAGCTGAAATTTGGCATACAGGTTCATGTCGCGTGACAATTGAATCTATCAAAATTTGAACCGGAAATTACCATGGAAAACCCGGAAAACCGGGAAAAATCATTTGAAAATTTGGTACAAATTTGATTAGTGATAAATCCGTTTCAGGAAAATGCAGACTTTTACGATTTTTCCGAAAAAAATTTCCGGAATTACCCGACTTTTCCGGAAAATTTTCCGGTAAAAAAGATCTCTTAATTATGTAGGATCAAGTTCCCTATCAACTGGCATCATTATTTTCACTCCGACAATGGTGAAAACTTGCAGAAAAATTGAGGAATATTCATGTAAAACGCTTTTCCGGAGTTTTTCCGACCAAGGAAGCGTTTGAGGTTTTTGCAACCTAAGACAAAGTTGTAGAGCGAAATAAGTTGCATAAAGTTGCTTTTGTGGAAAATTCCATGGAAAACCCGGAAAAACGGGAAAATCATCGGAAAAACTTACATCGATATGATTAGTGATGAATCTGTTTCAGGAAAAATTCATAATTTTCCAATTTTTCTGGAAAATTTTCCGAAAATTGCCGGAATTTTCCGACTTTTTATAAGCTATGCGGAATCTTTTTTCCGTCCTACTGGAATCAATACTTTCTCTTCAACAGTAAACTTGCATGAAAAATCGAGTAAAAGTCATGTAAATTTTTAAAAAAATTTCATAGTAATAGAAAAAGTCTGTTGAAAACATGGAAAATCGGGAAAAAACATGTTATATGGGATCAAGTTGGAATACAGCTAAAAAGCGCTGTACACAATCTGCATCGTCCCAATATATCATCTCGAGAGCATCACTAACCATGGCGAAGTGCGTCGCAGCCGTAAAGAAAACTCAGGCAACAACTAAATTTTGACTTTCGTTGGTGTATTTGGCAACAAAATTTTTCAATTATAAGCTTTTGATCTTTAGCGATATTTTGACACAAAAGTTCTGTAAATAAAAATAATTTTTACTCGAATAAATTTTTTGAAAAACTGGTAAATCAGTGTCTTTTAAATAAGTAAATACGAGTTTTCAAACAAAACTGAGGCCAAGCCGCATGAAAAAGTAGAAAATAAACTTTTCTTCACACACAGAGGTGGACTCAGATTTTATTCGCTGACAATCACCAATATATTTCAGTATGATCAATCAGAGGTAATAAGTGATTTGATTCATGAAGAGAAAGAATATTCAAGAGAAATGTCCCAATCAAAAAATCTGAGTGCACCTCTGTGCATGAAGAAATGTTTATTTTCTACTTTTTCATGTGGCTTGGCCTCAGTTTTGTTTGAAAACTCGTTTTTTACTTATTTTATTATTCTTCTATTCCATCTGTGACCGATTCTACAAATTATGAGTTCGAGCGCCGTATGGGACAAATATTATATAAGTCAATAAAATATAGGTTTTAAAAATATTGAATGGAAAAAAAATACGATTTTGATGTGAGTTACGAGATTTGAGAATATTGTCAGTCGTCAGCGATATAACCCTTACCACAATATCAAGTAATACTTATGAAGATTTGACTAACATAGGTTAGAATCCTGGAAGATGGCCAAGTACATACAACACAAGAAGATATCATCAGCAAAATCAAAATTAGTGAGAATATGAATCAACACACATTGTATGCTGTTTACCGAGCAGAACATACTTAAGTAGTTAAAGACTGTCAGAACAGAAGTAGTAGTGCTAGAGAAATACATCTTTGAAAAGCTCCTAAATTTACAGTTCAGTCAATTAGTCTAGCATTCTAAAAAACTCTATCAATTTATAAAATGTATAAATTCAAATTTCTATTGAGTAGAATTTTAATCAACGGAACTGAACTATACGTAAAGATATGTGAATTCTTTGCTTGGCTTTGATCGAAGAAAGAAAGGACGTTTTCGTTGGTATCTTGGATCTTCACCTTTATGTTTTTAAAGTAATTGAAGCAAGAATTGAAACCCGCAGATCGTTCCAAACGCTTTACATTCACAATTGGATTTTGAGGGTCAGGGATGCTGATTTTCGCAAAAAAATTATTTTCAGCAATGAGGATCGTCTCCATATTAATAAATAGATTAATAAGTAAAATTTCCATATAGATATGTAGTGTCGACAGTCCATAATTTTTTTTTATTCTGTTTCCAAAGCTCAGTGGATACCCTATGATACCGTAGCACAGCTTTGGCAGAAAAATAATGGGTAGGGAGTTGAGATCATTGGGTTAAGTCAAGAATGTGACGGTGTACATTTCACTTGAATGTTTGCGGCTCACAACTGAGGGGAAAAACAGAGGATGGTAAATTGTTCCATATTCGTACTGCTCTGCTTATGCAGGAATCACAAAATTTCAAGTATGCGGGGGTTAGGTCAGGTTACAGTTCGTGTGGTGCGCATAGGGAGAATCGTAAAAGGGTCTAGCTAAAGATTATTAAAAAAAAAGCTCCTGAATTCACTACATCAAGCTGTCGACATATTTTCTCAAAATAAATAATTGGATCTTACTTTTTTTTTACATGGTTCTGGAAACACTATCACTATCCATAGGCAGCATTGACAAAAGATTTTGTCGACTTGTTTATGGAGTGACAACATCTTGTACCAATAAAATGTTTCCGCTTCCAACAAAGTCGGACTCGCGCACGAAGGGTTCCGTACCATCGTACAAAATTTAACACTATCTACTTTTTATTTATTTTTTCAAATGAGAGTAGGCGTCATTTGAAAAGTAATGCTGGCATTTGAAAATAATAATAATAATGCTGTCATTTGAAACAAAAAATGCCTACTTATGATAATAATAATGAATGAGAAAATAGCACGAGGAAAAAAACGCCGAAATAATCACGTTTCTTGTATGGGGGCCTACTTAAATTTTTAATTTTATTTTATTTTTATTATTTGTTGTTATATCGCCAATAGAAATACACAATCTGTGAAAATTTCAACTGTCTACCTATTACGGTTCCTGAGATACAACCTGGTGACGGACGGACGGACGGACAGCGAAGTCTTACTAATAGGTTTCCCTTTGTTACCCTTTAGGTATAGAACCCTAAAAATAGCATTTTTGCAAGCAAAGTTTGTAGGCCGTGTAATCTCTCTAAGAAGTAATGCTAATTTGCCGTTATTCGACACTCTTAAACCTCTTTTTTTGCAAATACGTCAAAGATAGAGCTACTTAATAATACTAAGAAAATTCCTGACCTAAAGTAGATATAACATTCATCGAGTTACTAATGAAAATTTAGTTGGAGGAAATATGAAAGTTGTCCTGTTCTAATTGGGGTCCTATTAAGTATTAACTATGTAAATGCATTGGGCTACTAAATTCAATAGAATTAAACACGTACCGAAATTTAGTTCGACATATGCTATGTGGGTTGCTTCTATATGGTTAGCTATGATGTATTCTTATTCCATCCACTACAGCCGTCTTAATCATGTGCTTAAATGATCCTGTAAGTGAAACTTGAAACTCGAATAAAAAAACAAAGTTCAAAAAAAAGTTAAAAACTAAAATTATATGTTGTTAGCAAGATGTCACTTTTAGAAAAAAGCACATTCATTGTAGACACATAAAATTTCTTCGTTCTCCTTCGCCAGTATTTTATAATATTTTTTTTATTTTTCGAACTTTTTACTTCCCCGCTTCGTATTTGTCAACTTGTTTTTCATCCCCAACTTCGTGCTTTACTTTCTTCATCTGGCAGGGTATCCATTGATTGATTTGAAGAACTATGTAAGTTTTTACTTTTAAATACTCTTCGATATGTAGAAAAACTAAGGCTATCGTGTTCTACTAAAAGCTCACTTATGAATATATCTTAAATCTTTCTCAATGATAAGCCTGAATGAAGATATACTTTCATTGGTTCATACCTGCAGTAGAGCGATTCAACTCTTTAAAATCTATCTAAGTGTTTTTCTATTTCAGAATGGAGTCTTTTATCCCTTTCTTTTATCATCCTTCATTATCTTCCTTCTTGTTTACCTTCTCCAGTGTGCTCGAATCTATGATTTTGTACAAAATGGTTAATACACTTTTCACGGGAATATTTAAAATGTAAAAAAAAAAACTTTTTACATAGATACTGCTGATACTTTTTGTACAAAGTAATAAAATAGCTGATTATTTTTTTACTGCCTAGGATGGTCCTTGCTCCACATTCCTTGCAATCAATTCCTTTTCTGATTACTGAAATTTTCTAACTCATAGAAATTTTGAAAAATTTCTCATCTTCGCTAGTATTTACTAAGCACGCAACAGTTTTTCCCCAACTCCCAACAAGTTTCTCTACCATAACTCATTATTAAAAAATAAACATTCTTTGTGATCGCTATTCCTTTTAACCTACTTCAAAAAGAGGAAGCTCTCAATTCGACTGATTTTTTTTCCTATTTTCAAACTACCATCCGAATCTACCATTTGAAATTTTGAAAGTAGAAGCTCAGATGTTTGCTAAAAATAAATATTAAAAGACAAAATTTGAATTAAAAAAAAACGTACTTCTTAACTAAATACTTCCATTTGGAAAAGTTCAAATTTACATATTCCATAATGCGGTTCGCCATTAGAGTCATAAAAGCAGTGCCTCTACAGATAATATTACCTGCAGTTTCTAAGTCAGGGCTTTTTTCTTATAATACACGTGAAAAAGAATGTTATCCTCAATTCCTTTCATGTCTAAGCATATACAGCTAGCTCCTCTTTATTTTTAGATTTTCCAATAATACAAGCAAGTTGAAAATCAATTGAATCAGAAGAGTTTCCAAAAATACTAATACATCACACATATCATATCATACATATATTCCTTTAAATAATATTTCCACCCACACCAAAAGCAGTGATACAGTATTTCTTGTAACAAGCACATCCTTTTTTGTAATAAAATTGAATAAATATTGTAGGGAAATATACTTTTATATCCTGAGATATGCCATTAAGTTAATCACATTTAATGCGTCTATAGATGGACTTATTTCAAATTTGGCAGTTATTTTAAATACGCTCTGTTGTCAGGGACCTTATTCCAGAACTCGATTCGATACTTGATTCGATTCGATAGACCTTTGTCAATGATTCAATTTGGTTTTGCAATTTTTAAATTCGATCGAGAGCATAAAAGAGTGGATTCAATTTAGGAAAATGAAATTTAAAAACTCAACAGCTTGGGTAATTTTCTGACAGTAGTGCTTGGCAAATCATTGATTTGGTCACTAAATATATGATGGAAGATTGTGTGAATAAATCTTTCACATTTGTTTTTATCCTTGAAGAAAATACATCAAAATACGGAACTTTTTTCATCCCTTTCACTGCAGAATGGAGCCCTATAAGTTCATTTAATTTTCCATATGTGAAAGTGGCAAATGCTTATTTGGATCGCCACCTGTTGCAAAGCGTTCTTTTTTCTCATTTTAAGACATTTCCGTATATTTTTGCATGGGATTTATTATCGTACCGTCTTGTCTTGCTAAATCGGCGTGTTTATCACACAAGACATCATCACACTTCATACTGCATATGTGTCATAATTTTGGATCTAAAACTTCATCAATTGATCATTTTTAAGGAAAATTTGTAGATATTTCCTTTTATCTATATTAAGAATAAAACCCATCTCACATTCTTTTAAAACACTTAAAAGAATGTCATCGAGTAAATACTCAATTGGGAAGAGTCGATACCGATTTCTGTAATCTCAAATTAGCGATATGTATCGAATCGAACCGTCAAATAAGGCGACAGAAGATAAGCTCTTTATTGATTTCTGTTGACACCATTAACGACTTAAGCTAAATAATTTTAGAAGTAGTAATAAGAAAAACTTTTTACACCAAAATTTTGCTGCTAGAAACACTGCCACTAATTGAAAATAATTATTTCCATTGAATAAAGGACCTCACATGTGCAACAATATTGCTTTAAACATAAGATAACATATCTAATCGTTTTATTTAAATGTTTAAATGTTTTATTATTTGACTGCATTTGCGTTTGCTTAATGAAGAATGGTCAAAAGTCAAAGATTATCTATTTACTTCTTTCAAAGAAAAAATTATTATTCTCGTTTTTTAATGATCGGTAAGAATATGGCGGTATTAAGTATGTGTCTAATGGGTAACCTTATATATAATTTAGGTTAGGTTAGATTAAGTTGTAGCTAGAGATAAAGCTAATATCAGTCTTAAGCTGCTTCACTTGGGTCATTGTCGGATATATTGCGCCCCATAGATTCATAAGAATCTGTATTTCTAAAAACAACCCTAGCTCCACCATGTTTTTCTAAGGTATATCAGAATTCATCTAAGTTATGTACCTTGTAGCTCTCCCAGCTCCGAGAACAAGTGGCTACCATGCAACCCATTTTGATGTATGATAATTTAACTTCAACTTTCATTTTAAGTTGACTCCAATCCAAACGGGAGTACTTAGAATTATTTATTTATATTTATTTTTTTAATTAAATACCACTTTTTTTATAAAATAATCTGAAGACTGGTCCCTGTGGCCAGTCATGATCATCGTTAATAGTTTTAAACTGCTAATTCATATAGGTACGTGGCAAACTCCATGTATGCTTTCTATCTGAGGTATCAATAACTTGTTTCATATTTGTGGAATAATTGGAATGATTAGGTTTGTATGATAATAAGAAAAAATACACTTTAATTCGAATTCTTTTTCAGAGAACAAAGCGTTTTCTAAAACGTGTCCTCCTTTCTCTTCAAAACAGTGATATTTCGTGAAAAATAATTATCCGTAATGCTCCAAGATCGATTCTCACAAAAAGACGAATATCCATTCTTAGCCTTAAAGATCTGCTTCTGACAATTTTTTTAGGACTGAAATGAGTCATTCTTTGAAAAAAATAATTTAAGTTAAAAGTGCCCATCAAATTTTCTTATCCCATTAAGAAAAACATTATTTGATTAAAAAAAAAATCAGCCATTTTTTGTTATTGAGTTTTATCTTTAACCTATCCAGGAAGTAGTATTTTCAGAAAATTTCTGATTGAATGTATTATGGTTGCAATGGTCTTTCAAATGAGATTCCAATCATGAACCTATCGATAATTCATTTTAGAGCTACATATGGCCACTATAAACACAATCTTCCTTGAAAGTAAGTAAGACGAAAACGATATTTTGTCACTTGGTTTTTCGATTGCAAATGCTCAAATTTTCTATCATCAATTCTGGGACACCCGCGGTAATTAATTTGATCGAATTAAAAACAAATTCTAAATAATTGTTGCTGTTGGGTACAACAGAGGAGATGAGGAGTAAAGTTCAACATATTTGAATGTTATAATTTTAAGGGTCAATATTACCAAACATTAAATTTTAAAAAAAATAAATTTACATAAAAAAAATTATTTCCAATCGGTCAATTAAGAATGACCTCCTTAACACCTATGCGCATATTAAAACAAAGTTTGTGTTCTTTATTTTTTCCTTAATTTTCATTACCGTTCAATTACAACATATTTGAATGTTGGTTTTGAAGTTTGAGTTTCTAGTATACATAAGTAGATCACAGTTCAAATTACCGCTACAACATGCTCAAATATACATACACATAAAGCTTATCTACATGCATTTATGCATATTCAAACCTCAAAACGCAATTATGTTGATCTTATCATATTCTATGCCGGTTTCTATAGCATCCCATACAAATGCAAAGTTAATGGCTGATTATAAACTAGTCAAGATGCATCTTTCGCCTTTTACACTAAAAAATTCACTACTACCGTTATATGTACCACTGATCTTCATTCGCCGCTACCTTGATCGCAAGTCTTTTTTATCGATCTGTGCAATGTCATGCATTCAGCATATAAGAAAAGTAGCCTACTCTACATGATAGAGCGGATAGTATCTAACTATCTAAACGCAATTCCGATCCACGAACTCATAGAAGATAATATTCTTGACGATCGCTAATATCGGATCGGAAGTTTTCTTCAGCAAAGAATCACAGATTCTCTTTGTTTTTTGTCAACATCGATTGAAAGTGTTACTTTTGCATAACACCTGTGAGTGAAATAATTAATTCGAAAAAGCGCGGATTATAAAACATAATTTTATCATTGTCCGACAGTGTAAACATTACAAGAAATCGTTTCGACATAACGGTACGTTTGAACTAGGTCAAATCATGAGTATAGGAAAAATGAAAGTTCACAATCAATGTTTATGTGTTGTAAAGTATAGTTATAGTTACAGTTATAGTTTCTTATATAACTCGCAATTTCTACCTACATATTTACATATTGTTAGTGTTAGCCCTCCAGACCATATTTGCTTTATCTTCAAATGGGAGTTCATTGGCATTCTGCAAGCATGTGGCGTTTGATGATTGACATGAGTCCCAATACTTCTCATTGTAATATATGTAGATGAGTTACAATAGTTGGAGCCACTGGTCAGTGTTAATTGAAAGAAATTCATGCGAAGCCCGCAACCAGAATTATATATGCAATTTTCTGGATGATCACACGTTTATTGAGTAGAAATTTTTCATTTTGTTCGATTTGTAATCGCTGGTTTACTCTTTACCTTTCACAACAAGAGAAAAATGTTTCCTCATCCAAACTTAGCTGAGCTGCAAGGAAGGAAGTGAACTTTTTTAATTCTATACGACTGCGCAATGTGCATGGCGGAGGAACTAATTGTGATTTTAAAAATTAGTTTGGATTTGTATTGTATTTTTTCTTCTACACCATTAAATTTTGTTTTTAAGTGGTTTATATTATTTTCCTGAATGGAACCAATTTATGCGTAGAAAATATTTCTTAACAGAAAAAAGTACTTAAAAACAATTTTTATTTGTGGTTAGTAATTTAAAAGTGTTAATGAAGTGATACTATGAAGTTTCGATTTTTTTTTTTGTCAATTTTTCTCTACATCCGCCTGTTTCCGGTCCAAGAAATTATGTTAAAACAGAGTTTTAGTACAGAGAAATTCGGACACAATTAATATGCTTAATGGTTTCTATAAGCAAGTGTCTCCGTAAAAGTTTTAACCAAACCTGTTTCTAATGGATTCATTGTTTGTATTCGTAACTCGCCTAAATACAAGCATATTTTCTTCAAAACATTCCAACTTATTCTATTTAAAGTTGTATGCGATTCATCTAGATGCTTGGTAAGGAATAATTGACCTCAGATCACTCCTCACTAATCTTGAGTTACATTTCTCACAGCTATTGGAGTAAACGCCGTCATTTGACCAACATTTTTTTTCTTTTTGCGATATATTTTACAGGTGGGACAGGCCACTCAAATGAAGCCTAAGTCGTCGCAAATAAATTACAAAATATCATCGCTTCCGGGTATTGCGGTTAACTCAGGTTTTAAGATATGTATATATTGCACTATGGAGACGGAGGAACAGGTGCTTCTACTGAGGCCCTAGCTACTTCTTTTTTCCTGCTAAGGTTGAATGGATATTAGCACTTCAGCTCATTTGGCCTTGATAGATAGTGCTAACGTTCCGTTTCAATGTTTGTACTTGTTGCTTTTGTGCTATAGAAATTGCCAATAGAAAAAGGTGGGTATTAATTAAGACCATATTCATCCCTATCGATTCATCAACAATATGTTCATCTAATCGAAAAAGAGAAGCTCAACAACCATAAACATTGAATTAAATTAGACAGATTGTTCATCTTAACAGAACAGGTCAACTAAATATCATCTACCTTGGCAGACAGTTCCCCCCAATATAGAGAATAGTAACTTCCGCTTTAGACTTTCCAGCTTCTGGTTCGGTTCGTTGTCCTTTGACCTATCAACTTTATACAAAGTCCAATCTATTTTTGTTATCAAAAGTTTTTAGAAGTCTACCGGACTTGCACATACCGCAGAATCCCCCGTCGACGTATAATATCCAAGCTGCTGAATGAAGCTTTTCCAACGAAATATAAATGATTGAAAATTATGTTCAAATGCTACTCGAAAAACCAAAAAAATCTCAGCCTTACTGAGATAGGGTTACACTAAACAATTTCTAATAAATTTTATTATAACTAAATGAACTAAATTAATAATTATAAATGCGTCCTGGTAATTTTGGGAACTATCAAAATTATCCATAATATTCTACTTTTCTGGTAGAAACTTTTCGTTAATTATTTCAAAGACTTTTTGTAAAAATCTTTTAAAGGTGAGCAATAAGCAATTTAAAAATTCGATCCTTTACGCACATAGAAAACCTGCATTGAGAAAAAGATCAGTACCAGACGGTTTTAAGAATAGTGAAGAGCTCTTCAGATCGGAGTATATCTTTAAAATTTCCCATTTTTAGTCACAAAAAAATAAATTTTACAATCAATTAAAAACATATTTTCACTCACTTTACTCTATAGGAAATCGAGAAAATTATTTTCAGACCAATAATAATAACTTTTAGCCTTTTAGTTATTTTCAACAATTTTTTTCCAATAAAGGAACGTGTGCTTTCCGAACTCCTAGCAATACCGCTTAACGAAATCATTAAACGAGGTACTCATAGCTCACAAAGTATCTTTTTTGAGCAATAAAAATAAATTGTTTTCGATTATGATTATTCTTCTGAAAAGTAGCCTATCCCAACTGATTAGCAAGAAAAGTTTCACATGGGCTTCCCCTAAGGAGTAAGATTATAGCCCATTTGCTAACGAAATTATTATATAACATAATTCCGAAACCGTGCTATTTTCGATTTTTTCGAATTTTAAACCTTATGATACCTTTCGGACTGTAACTCAGTCCAAACTGCTCACTGGATGACGATCTTATTTTTGTTTTAGTCTAATCATTAGCGGCTCTCGTTCGGTGTAGCTCAGTTTAGGAGGAGTTCACAAATAATCAAGAGCGAGTCAAACTCGCGCAATCAGGATTCCATAACAGAAGTTTATCAACGAACAGTCAAACTATCTAATTTAAATATACTTAAATCAAAATGTGCCTACTATAATTGAAAAATGAATGAATTGTGCCACACTGTGCCGGAACAATTGGTAATACCCTTTTCAGTTAGTTTTATATTTCATATGTTTTTAACACTACTCTATTGTCAAATTTCAATAAATAAATTCAAACTGGGACGCTAGGATGATCTTATAAGAGATATTAGTAAGAGTTGTCTTATATGTCAACAAAAAAAAACATTTTTTTCCAACAACTATGAGACTAACGAAAGAAGCGGCAGCTTACCTGTTATCTATGACTCAATACTTACTAACCCTGATAATATCAAAATTTTAGCTTTGGAAACCTAGAACAGGAGACTATTTTTGGGCTATATCGTCATAATTAATTCACCAAGAATTTCAAAAATATTTAATTCTTGAAAGTAGGTACTTATCCCTTGCAAATGATACCCAACGCCGAAAACCTTTTTGAGTCGAAAAGTAATCAGTTTTGCAAATGAACAATATCTAAAAATGACCACACCAAGAGATGATCTGGTTCTAATAAAAAATATCATTCATTTATTACCTTTTAGAAAAGTTCAAAATCATTAGTCTATCTTAAGTATCAGGTAAGTTCATTGTCAGGAGTAAATATGAGGGAATTCTGGGTAATATAGGTGGGATTCAACCAGCCCGGCGGTAAATATCCCAACCAGGGGGCGTCAACCAGCCCAATGCCTAAGCCTAAACACCATCGTTTCTGACGCTCATAACTAAATCGAATACTCGACAGATTGATTTGTTCGCTAAATCCAAATCTTTAAGGCCAATATCGCACGAACTTCAAAATGAACGCGCGTCCAGTTGTCCGTGGGTCATGATGAAAAACTCGTTATTGTCAAACGACGGAAAATTATGTCATTATTTTCCATTTTTTTTTTTTGTTCTTTTTTAGCAAACAGAAGAAGAACTTTTGGGTGTATCCACTATACGCGAAAGAAATTTCTATTTGAAGAAATTTTCAGAAAACTTTTTCAACTAATGTCGTATGCCTTATTATGGTCTTTTTATATTTCGTTCCTAGTATCCAAAAGCTCTGGTCTCTGGCGTATCTCCACTATCAACATCAATTTTCGTATTCATAATTTAAAAATGTTACATCATACCTACATATAAAAAAACGCTTTACGCCTTAATTTCAAATGACGCACACACATTTTGTTCCTCGTGCGGCAATACAGATGCATAGCTGTGTAAATATACTTCTCATGATGCTCTATAGTTCGCAGGAATGGACCGATCCGTCCTATCTAGTTCCTATAGTGAGCAAGTAAAAAAAGCTAGAATTGGTCTAAGGCAAATTCATATGATACCCTAGATGAATGCCCGTATGTAATTTCGTAGCTTCACATACTTTTCTTTGAAAACTTTTCTTCGAAACGACATTTCTTGGAACACATGTTGCGCCGCAAGGAAATATGTGTTCCAAGAAAAGCCGTTTCGAAGAAAAGCTTATTTTCAAAACCATGGATATATCGGCGCCAAAAAATCATATAAAAAAACATTTTGGGTAAGAATCCATCGCATTGTTGCACAATACAATGATTTTAATAGAAAACAATATCTGGAAAGCATTGCTGATAACATAATTATTTAAAGCTCGTACTATTTTGATTTAACCCTATTTTATGATAACCCAAACTTTTTTTCTGAAATGATTTTTTTTTATTTTATCTTAAGTTTTAAAAAATAAAGCAAAATACAAAAAACAAACAAAATAAAAAGAAATGGGTCCAGAATTTCACTACGTCCTCATCGTTGGCCTCGGATAGCGCTAAAGGTGAAAGTGAACAATTTGTTATCAAATAAACGAAATTTTCGAAGAAGAGTATTAACGAAGAAATGTTTCTCGAAGAAAAGTTATTCGAAGAAAAGTTGTTCAAAGAAAAGTATTTTCGAAGAAAAGTTTTTTGAAGAAAAGTTTGTCGATGAAATGTTTTCGAAGAAAAGTTTGGGAAGAAAAGTAAGGATACCAATTTCGTATCGTCACCCATCAAGTGCAAGTTTGATTGTTGAAGTGGTTTTTCGCATATATTTCTAGACTGATTCGTCGGATAGAAAAAACGATTATAACTAATTTTATAGGATTTTATATTCTAAAGATCTTTTCAGTACAATAAAAACTTATAGGACTGATCGTTTTAACTGCATATGTAAAAAACCTAATTTTTTATATGGCAATACCAAAAGGGGTTGCTCGATGTAGCCCATTTTTGATACTTACTATTTCTATGTAAACGCCGTGTACACAATTTCAACTCTCTACGTTATCCCGTTCTTAGGCAGTGTCCAAATATATACTGAAAAATGAAATTTTTATGTGGCAACCCCACGAAGGTGTACCCAATTTGTTCCATTTCCAAAGCTAAATTTACTTCTTTTTATATAAAAGGAATTGTGTATAAAATTGCAGATTTCTAAGTGAACGCGTTATCGAGAGGATGGACGAACGGACATGCAAGAATCAAAAAAACTTTTAAATTTATGCATGGGGGGTCCAATTCATCCTGCTCTAGCAGTATTATTTCTGTGCGTTACAAAGGGAATGACAAACTTAGTATACCCTATGATTTCATCTAGGGTATAAAAATGGCATAAAAGGGAATGCCCATTTTAGACCCGACACCTCCAGATATGAAAGATGTCTTAAACGATGCATTATGATAACCTGAACATATTTTATTAACAATGTTTATTTCAATTAAACAAGGGAAGGCTTCGAAGGGGGGGGGGGCAAAGTTTGAACTAACGCATTTTGGACAATCTAGTACAGAATCGAATTGCTTAGGTCCTGAGAAGAAGTTTGAGTACCCAAACTACTATACTAGGAGGCTTATATAGCTATTTATAGCCATCCTCATACTCACTTTTTTAGTATTTCCCTCTTTTGTATTCGAACTGAGGTACTAGATTTTCACACCTTAGGTCAGCTGTAAATCGGTAGGTTACCGATCGGAAAATGCGTTTTACTGTTCGCCTAAACTCATTACCAGCTACAATTCGTAGAAAACAATTTTTCTTTGCTTACTTTTTGGGGGAGGGTAGGAGCCTCCGGCGTGGAGGGTGGTTGCAATATGGAATGTTGCATATCAAACGAAAGGTCTCGCCGAGTACTATCGGCCGATGTTCTTTTCTTTTCAATTCGGACAACTTTCTAGGGAGGTTTTTGCCGCCGGAAAACCCATTTTCATGCACTTTTGTAACATTCACCATAGTTTATTCTTCTATGGCCATTAGTGCTATATTGTGAACACTTTTCTCATAGGAAGTCGTTTTCCACGACTCACCAATTCCGCGCAATCACGAGAAGTAGAAAAATCCACTTTTTCACCCAATAAAGCCGCTGAAGCTGGATTCAATCTCCAAAACTTTACCCCGCTTAATTGAAATAAAAATTGTTGATAAAATATGTTCAGAGTATCATAATGCATCGTTTAAGACATCTCTGGAAACATGTCTGGAGTTGTCGGGCATAAAGAATGAAAAGTGGGAATTCCCCTTTGGGTAAAATCTGTTAGTCCCCTTCAAGTTTAAAATGTACGTTGAACTGTAACCAATTTTGGAAACAGTACGGTTGTATTAAATGTAATGCATTGGAACTGACATAAAATTCATTATATACGTCTATCTCCTTCAATGTTTGACATCAAATCTGCAGAGGAGCACATTTTTCAGTAATATTAAAAATTAATTTTTGTGTTAATTAAAACAAGTTCAGTTTCCTAAAAAATGTTTGTTTAATGCAATACTATTTTATAACATCTTTAGTGTTTCCAATCGACAAATAATAACAAATTATGAACGGGTGTACAATTGTACGAAATAAAGGGTTTTCACTGCCTGTTAAAAATTTGTACCATTTTTGAAGCAAGAATGCTCAGTCCAATCTTATTATACATATGTCAGTGACGCTAGACAAATCGGTTCACGTAACTAACTAGAGCGACGTCTTTTTGGTCGCCAGGAGTTCGCGTGTACAATTTCATTATATATAGGGGAATGTCGTCAAAGTTGGCGAACCTTTTGACTTTTGGCCATAACTTCAACTTTAAAGAAGAATTTTGTCAATCCAAGCACATCTTTGGAAATGTCTAGGAAAAAGGAACACTTTTGCTGAGCATCGCAAATTGATTGAGTAAAAAATTAAAATAGTGTATGCATTTAAAGAAAAAAATGTGAAATGCTGTCAAGGTCAATTGAATGAAATAAACGGCCGCATTTGTTGCTGGTGTTAGCTGGTGTTTTATTGGCGGACTTCGTAGAGATTGGTGCTGGACGTTTTTTGGGTGTTTTTGAAGCACAAAATCACAGTGTGCCAACCCTAACTACACAACTTGGCCAACCTTTTAGGACAAGCGCCATTGCCACATCGCGCCAGACCACAGCCAAACATATTACATGATTTAATTTTTGCCGTGGTATGTTTTCAAGCATAACACACAACTCAGTCACAATGCTAACCTTGACGATTGCATATTTTCGCTTCACTTTCTGGCCGAATTCACTGATGCTAAAAAAGCATTTTTTTTTTAAATTTCAAGACACTGAGTTACAAAAAGTTCCCTATATCACTGAGAGAAGTTTTGCTGCGCTCGAACATTGGTGGCGCTAGTAGTCAAAAGAAAAAAAGAACGCAGTTGGCCAACCTAGACGACAGGCCAAACCTGACGATACGCATACGGCGCTCTTGTGACATTTGCTTAAGTGCGTTATCACACCAACCATTCCATGAACAAAGTGATCATGTAGACCAAAAAGTGAAAGAAACACTTTGGCTTAATTTTCTTACAAAGCCAAAATAATAACTATTTCAGCTAAACTCATTTTTCCATCAAATTTTACGCTAGCTTATTGACTTGATAAAAGCTCCTATAACATAGTAAGTAACTTAAAAGCACAAATTTTCCAAAAGAAATTAACTTTTGAAATTCATTACAACTTTGATCACCGATTACTCGAAGGAAACAAATATTTGAAAAATGGAATTGGGCATATTGCAATAAATTTAATCCTACTATAAAATTACATCAAAATTTAGAATTTGTAACAGGACTAAAGTTAATTTGCATTTCATCCCACTGTGGACCGTGTACAAAATTACAGCTCTTTAGCGTAACGCTTATCAAATTATAGTACGAACCTAACAGACGAACGGACATGAAAAAATCGAAATGTTTTATTATTCTATGCATGTATATCTGATTAATATACTTTACTAACAATTTTTCTATGTGTTTCTTGTCAGAAAATAAGCATTAAAAATATCTGCAAATGAACTTTTCTCAGTGTACGTGAAAAATTTTTATTTTCATATGCTAAGCATACAAAGAGGGTTACTACATATATCAGCGAACTTTCACCTAAAATCCAATTATACGTGACAAACTCGTATTTTTGTATGGCAGTTGTTACTTGTAAAAAAAATTTTACTCGGTTACATAATATATCTTAATATATAAAAATTCCGTGTCACTTTGTTTGTAGTACACGGTAATCTCCGAAACCGCCAAACCGATTTCAATGAAATTTTGGGAATGTGTTTGGTTTGCTCCAGCATGAAAGATAGGATTTGGATATGATAGATGGCGCTGTTGACGAAATCTGAAAAGTTGCCTAAGAACACGTCGACGTGGAAAGCTGAAATTTTGTACACAGTGTTTTCATAAAAATTCTAAATACAAGTTCCAAAATGGGCTAAATCGGCCAACTCCTTCGTAGGGTTTCTATACAAATATTTCGATTTTTAGTACATATTTTGGAGAATGCTTGGCAACAAGCACACGTAGAGAGCTGAAATTTTGTTACGAGGTGTTTTTATGGCAATAGTACCTAAATAAAATTAAAAAAATGGACCAAATCGGGCAATCTCGTCTTTGTGTTGCCATTCAAAATTTTGGTTTTCCACTATATATTTGGAAACCGTCTGAGAACGCGTCGACGTGCAGAAAATGGACCAAATAGGGCCACCCTTGGGGTGCTCAAAATTTATACAGCGTTTTTGAAAATAATGTAAATTTAAGTTCAAAAATGGGACAAATCGGGTAACTCCTTCGTAGGGTTGTATTAAAAAAATTCCGTTTTTATGCCCTAGATGAAATCTATAGGGGTATACTAAGTTTGTCATTCCGTTTGTAACACCTCGAAATAATGATGGTAGAGGAAAATGGATTGGACCCCCCGCATAAAATTAAAAGTTATTTTGATTTTTGCAAGTCCGTCCGTCCGTCCGTCCATCCGCCCGTGCGTATGATAACTCGAGAACGCGTTCACTTAGAAAGCTGAAATTTTGTACACGGACAATAAAAAAAAAAGTAAAATTAAATTCAAAAATGAGACAAATCGGGCAACTCCTCCGTGGGGTTACCATACAAAAATTTCGTTTTCCACTATATATTTGAACACTACCTGAGAACACATCGACATAGAAAGCTGAAATTTGGTACATTGTGTTTTCATACCAATAGCAAATAATATTTCAAAAATGGACTAAATCGGGCAACCCCTTCTTGATTTTGCCATATAAAAATTTTGGTTTTTTACATACACTTTGAAAACGAACAGTCTTAGACATTTTTATTGTACTAAATTTCTTCAGAATAAGAAATCCTATAAAATTGGTTATAATCATTTTTTTGTGCGACGAGCCATTCTAGAAATATATGCGAGAAACTAATGCAAAAAATCAAAATTGATCAAATGGGTGACCATACGAAATTTCAAACGGGCATAGTCTAGGGTATCATGAGAATTGGTCTTAGACCAATTCTAGCTTTTTCACTTGTTAACTATATATTTGGGCACCGCCTGAGAACGCGTCAACATGGAAAACTAAAATTTGGTACATGGTGTCTTCATGGCAATAATAAATCAAATTACAAAAATGGTCTCAATCGGGCGGCCCCTTCTTGGTGTTGCCATACAAAACAGGTAGCTGCCTGAGAAGGTGTCGAGGTGAAGAGCTCATATTTTGTACACGGTGTTATCATAGAAATTACAAATACAGTTCGAAAATGGAACCAATCGTGTAATTCCTTCGTGAGGTTGCCATACAAAAATTTCGGGTTTTACTATATATTTGGGCACTGCCTGAAAGCGCGTTGACGTAGAGATCTACATTCTCCCACCCACATGAATGTATGCACGCACACTCATGCACGCGCGCACACACACACACACACACACACTCACACACAGCCATCCAGACACAGAGTGAAACCCTAGAGTACGGAATCGCGCGACAGAGTCAGATAATAGCATAGATGCTAAGCATCTCTAACCATCCCAATCCCCCCCATCAAGGTATTTATATTCTCGCCGAGCAACGCCGACGGGCTCCCCCTATATATATATTGCATAATATATTTCAACATTTGCATATTATTAAATATATAATATGTATGCCTGCCAGCATGTAAATCAAAAACTTTATTTGGCAACTTAATAAAAATGTCGGAAATTCAATTTCAATTTAATGTCGTCACAGTTGCTGCCTTGTAGGCGTGATTTCTTTTTCTTTATTAAATCCGTAAGAAGTTACTCAATTCAAAATATATCTCATGTCAATCTTGAACGTGTAATTATTACTGCAATAACAATTTCGGTACGATAAGTGTAAGCGATTGCAACATAATTCAAAGTAGACACAAAAAAAAATTAAATTTTTGTTTGGCAATCCTACGATTAAACCAATTTAATCCATTTTTTAAAATGTACCTGAACTTGTCTCTGCGACAGAGCGTTCTCAACTACTATCCAAATTAAGAAAAAGATTTTTATTGTGACAAGAAGTTGGGTGTAAACAAATCTATAATTTTTAAAATTTGAGAAGCACTCAAAAAATATCAGCATTTAATGTTAACGCGTTTTAAGTTTGTATACTGCATAGTACTTAGTGAAAAGCGAAATTTTTGTATGCAAACACTATGAGAATTTGGTGATTTCGGCAAATTTCAAGAACGAAAATTTTCAATGTACATGAACAATATTCAGCTGTTTACGTCAACGCGTTCTTAATCAATATTCAAATCTGAAAAATGAAAGCTACCCGATTTTACTAATTTTCCAAATTTAGATATACGGTTTTCATGAAAAAGTTGTGTAGAAAATTTCAGCTCTAGTTATCATTTTCGCAACTTATCGTGCAGACGGACGAACAGACAGATCTAGATACAGAAACCCAAATATCTTTTAATATTATGGATAGATGTCCACTATGTTCCAATTTTCCATATCGTTGTATGCATTATAAACGGAATAACAAACTTATTGCCTATCAGTTCATATAAAATTCTAAGTATAAAAACAAATATTATGTGATAAAAAATTTATTCACAGCTTCTTAAATGTCTCCAGAATACTCGTTTTTCAGTAAATATGAATGAAGAACGCCACGAGCTTGAATAATTTTGAAAATGTAAAATGTAGTATACTAATGATATATCTGGAATTCGTTATAATAGACCTTTTTATTTCTTTAACTCAAGACCACTGTTAATCCCAAAGAAAGACTCAACAAACAATATCTGCATCTACAATTCTTATTCAATATACTTTATAGCGGTAAAAGAAAAAATAATGATAATAATAATAATTCTGAAGATTTGAAATTTCCAATGGTTGACTCCTTAATATTAAATCAAATAATACATATATCATTATAGATAGTATGAAATATTTCAAACAAATTCAAAAGCACTAAAAACAGCATTGTTCTTTGTTATTTCAGACTCATGAACACATTAGTCAACTTTATACTTCTTATTTCACTTATATGTCCTACAATTGCGAAGACCAAAGAAAACAATGACTTAAGAAATGAAATACTCGTCACGAATGATGCCAACGGTTCAAATTTTTCCAATTCAAATTCGACAAAACCTTTAAATGTTGACACACACCTAAGCACCACAACTGACATACCAAAACCAATTAAACTAAAGAATGAAGACTATGAAGAAATCACATGGATTGACATTAATAAAAATGAACCAAGAAAACTTAAAGCAAAAGGACAAGGCTCTGGTTTAAACAGACCTCGTTTAATGAATGCCGCACTACAATATGCTGCACGCCAAGGATTAGATGCTATGATTAAATTGTACAACCAAACGGAACCAGAATTAATAAGAACAGGTTAGTCTTATAATAAATTTGCGGAATCTTGCATTTATGTTGAAATTTTCTTCCAGGTCAATTATTGGGCACAAATCATCCCGCTACTCTCCTATCACAATTCAGTGCTCCACTTGAAGGAACCGAAAACACAGCTAAGGCAGCTTTTGCTGCTCTAATTGCAACTAAAAATTTTAAAAAAAGGTAATAAAAAAATTATTTTTCAAAAAAGTTAAAATTATACCACTAAGGAATTTTCAGTACATGACAATTTTTTGCACTTTTTTGTATTCGAAAGTGTGCTGAAAAGTAGTATGTTGGTAAAATTATCATAGCCGGGGTAATTAATATAAGATTCAGTTTTCCTGCAAATATTTAATTTAAAGCATATAGAGCTGAACTTAATACATATAAACCCTACCTATTTTTAACATATCGAAAATTTCTACAACAAAGTGTCGATTTAAAAAGAAATTATTGAAAAAAAAAAACGTGCAAGAAATTGCAGTCCAACCCAAAAAATTATGGTGTTTGAACGAAATGCAACCCAGCTTTAGGTGTTTACTATACATACGGGATCAAAAACTTATATTATATAAATAAAAGAGCTCCGTCGATATCTGGATGCTATTCAAATTTTCATGCTGAAACGAAAAGAGAAAGGTATACAGGGGGGTCCACAACTGATGGCAAGGGTGCATATAGGGGGCGATGGGGCCATCGGACCCCCTAGAGCAAATGTTTCGATCCACCCTTAATTGAAGTGAATATCTTGTTCTGTTCATTGAAAAAATAAACTATTTGAAATATGCGTTTCATTTAAGTCGTATAGAGCCTCTTGAATGGGTCAGTATGACCCTGTTTAGACAGGTCAGTATATGGTATGCTTTAACGTAGCTCAAAATGCTTTTCATGGTTCCATCAGTCTACTTGCTTTCTTCAGTCGGAACAAATACATTGACAAATTATGTAAAGTAATATATTATGGTTGTGGGCAGGAATGAAGTGCAACTTAAAATTCGAAAGCATCACAGGCAGCTTTTGAGGCAGCACGTATTTTTATCGGCTATTATGAATCACGTGATCATACCAGCTTCAAGTATTGTAGTGTATAGTTGTTACTTCACATAATTTGTCGATGCATTTGTTCCACTGACTGAAGATCGAACAAAATTTTCTGATTTACTTCAATCAAGTATACTTGAAGTCAATGCGCGTTTACATGATATTTTGATTACTTGATCTCTACTTGAAGTATACTTCAAGTATTCATGTAAACGAACTGTATGTTCAGCTCCCTACATTTGAAATAGCTGAGAAGCTCCTGGGTACTTGGCGTAGTACAAGCGACTAAGACCATTTTTGGTGAGAGCAAGTGCAATATTTTCAACCATATATCTTGCTGTCCCGCTCTGTATGTTGATTCTACTACACGCCTGTACTGAGCTCACACTGCAGCGGCAACAGATTCTAATACAACCAAAATTTGAATACGCTCAATTTGATTTATCACACTTCCTCTACCTAATTTTCTAAGGACGAGAACGTTCGGCGATGTCATCGAATTTAAAATTTGAAATTTGTCACTTGTAGAGAATGCGTAAGATTTTGGGTTGCGTTCATATATGTATTGCCTAACGTTTTTCCAAGTTATGTAGAATACCACGTTCCACCATTAGGAGACGAAATATCGTGAAATGTATTGGAAAGTACGGTACAGAGAACACAATACCACAGACAATACTCTCTCTCCTCTCTCTGGCTTTCCTATAAAAATGTATAGACATTAGTCACGAACTTACGTCACAGCAAATCATCTGCAATGTGTCAACATTTTAATGAGAATTACTTGTGTTCTATATACCTTGACGTTTATCTCAATCATATGTTTGACTTGATAGATTAAAAATATCAGCAAATAAACAATGCCGTGGAAATTATCAAAGTTAGTTAAATAAAAAATGACAGAGCAGTTAATTGAGGCGGTAAAATTGCCATCGTATTTTGTATGAAAAAATGCATCAGCATAGATACCCAACTCTGGCCATGAACCTGCCATCTTCTTCTATGTTGGCTGATTTTTTTAAACTTTTCCTAAGCTAAGAACATCGCTACTTTAATAATATTGTTTAATTCGTTGTAAGTTTTCTTATTTTTAATTCAGAACATAAATGACAGAATAAATTTAATTACGGATTGAAAATTCTTGTCGCGCTCGTGCCGTTCCCATTGTATTTCACAGATGTTTTGTTTTCAATTTTTATGGCGTCATGCTGCTCACATTATGTTTTAGCCTTAAGGTATGACTAATATTTATCTTGAGCGTGACGGCATCAGACGATTGTACTAAAGATACATAATATTTTGTATTAATTTCAAGGACAGTAATTGCTATAAAATTTATATTTGGCAATATTCTATTTGATTATGAATTATTAGTATCGATAACGTTTTAAATTCTTCTCAATAATAACAGTTAGAAGAATTTGAATACCAGATTCGTTCTTAATATGCAAAAATTTATAAGAATCGCCTCTAATAGAGTTTATGTGGCAGAAATCGTGTCGACCAGTGAAATTCTTGCAGATAAACCGAAAAAATTAATTCAAGTTGTGTGAGGGAATGGAAAACAAATAAAATCAAAATCAAAAAAATATTATTATTATTGAGAAAAATTGAAAAAGTTATCGATAACTCTTATTTCGTAGCCAAAAAAAAAACAATAAAAAATATTTTTAGGTAAAGGCTAAGCGTTTTTTATCGATTTTTGTTTGAAAAATCTAAAATAATGGTTTGTTTCGGTCCCTGATTAATTTCAGCAATCACTTTAATTTACGGATTAAAATTTCTGTAATTTCTTAGCTGATATTCGTATACTAAGTTGTTCACATCAATTCTATACCGTGACAAAATATGGCTTATGTAAAACTTAAATTTTACTATGCTCATTTGACCCAGGCTGTACGTTTTTGTCGTCACATTGCAAGACATTTCTACTATAAAGTAAAATTCCTCTATCCAATTTGAAATTCCCCTAAAGAATTTACAATTCGACATCGCCTCTGCGTCTTCTTGTACATTTTGCCCGCAATTGAAATGCTTCCTAATCGACCTATCTACATTAAACTATTGGAAGTACAAATAAAATATTCTATAGTAAGATCGAGTACAAAAGCCAGAATTGGTCTAATTGTAAGACCGATTCTTATGATACCCTAGATGAATCCCCGTATGTAATTTCGTATGGTCACCCATCTGCGCTAGTTCGACTTCTGAAGTACTTTTTCGCATATATTTCTAGAACGGTTCGGCGGACAGTAAAATTTTTAAAGGATTTCGTATTCTGAAGAAGTTTTTAGTACAATAAAAATGACTAGGGCTGATCGCTTTCAACGTATGCATAAAAAACCTAAATTTCTATATGGCAGCATCAAGAAGGGGTTGCCGATTTAGTCCATTTTTGAAGCTTCATTTACTATTACTATGAAAACACCGTACACAAAATTTCAGCTCTCTAGGTCAACGCGTTCTCAGACAATATTTAAAAGTGAAGACGAAATTTTTATATGGCAATTCGATTATTGATGGATACAAAAATAAAACCACCTCCTTCAGTCAGTGACAGTGGTGTCGGACTTCCGGTTGATATATCATAGTCGTACGTGAGTATAGCACAGAGACGTGATCGAGCTTACTTTTCGTTGAGTGTTATTGGATGGTTTTGTTTTTGATTTTTTTCCTACGGAAGATGTTTTCATAATTTCTTCTCTTTGGTAGTTCACAGCGAAGGTCGTAAAAAAAGTCCTTTAGAGAAAATAATTTTGAATGAAAATATCTTGAAGAAACTTTTTCTGCTATTTTTATTTTCTCTGATTAAATCAAGATTCCTAAGGGAAACAATGCTTCCCTTGGTTCCAACTATACCACGCCACTGAACTTATGACCCAGTTAAGATGGATCAGTATGCTGCCTCTGCCGCAGGAAGCTTGTTGATAGGATGGGGGTTGGGTATAAGAATGAAGTGTTAATTAAAATTTACAGGCAACACAGGAAGCTCTTGAGATAGCACGTATTTTTATTGACTATTAGTCACGTGATAAATTCCACTTTCAACCATTGCACTAGGGTATAGTTGATATACTCTGAAATCTATAGGGTACTAAGTTTGTCATTCTATGTGTAACGCACAGAAATAATGATGGTAAAGCAAAATTGATTGGACACCTAAGCATAATATTAAAAGTTATTTTGATATTTACACGTCTGTCTGTCCGTCTGACCAATTTTTGGAACCAATAAAACTAGCTATCACAAGTTAGTTTAGCTGTTATATTTTGGCTACTAAAAGAAGCCCATGGAATTTATTCGAAATTCTCTACATGGCAACAGATTTTTATGCAAAGAAACATATAAACAAGTAAAAAAGCTAGAATTGATCTAGACCAATTTTTATGACAGCCAGATGAATGCCCATATGAAATTTCGTATGGTCACCCATCTGTAAAATTTTGATTTTTGAAGTGGTTTTTCGCATATATTTCTAGAACGGTTCGTCGGACAGAAAAAATGATTATGACTAATTTTATAGGTTTTCATATTCTGAAGAAATTTTTAGTACAATAAAAATGTCTAGAACTGATTGTTTTCACGGTGTATGTAAAAATCCTAAATTTTTGTATGGCAACCCCACAAAGGGGCTGCCCGATTTGTCTCATTTTCAAACTTAAATAATAGCGAACAGAAAAATAACGTGGCAGCAGGTTAAACGAACTCTACTATCCAGGTCCCACATTGTCGAGAGTATTTCTTTAAGATCTGGAGCACTCTATGGGAATTTACTAATGACACATCAATATTGTTTTGCACTGAGAATTTATGTTGTTATCTCTCAAATTGTCAGTATAAAGAATTTCAAGGATTCGCTTTTCTGAACTGTCGTTTGGAAGTCACATCATATGGTGGATATTTCGCTTATTATAAAACACATATACTCACTGAATTAGCTGGAAAATTCTTTACCCTTAGGAAAATTATGAAATAAATGTTTTTAACTGATGTTTCTTTTCATACTTATTGCTGTACTATTTACCCTATCGTTCAGCCAATATAAAACAAAACGAACGTTAAATAAATTTCCTTGAAAAAAATTCACTAAGTGACAAGGCAAATAAAGAAAATGGCACTGGAGTTCAGTCGACTATTTTCTACGTTTTGTTTTTTCTTCTTAAATTGCAATTTTGAAGAAAATCAGCTCAAACAGAAAAACTGAGCTTGACCAAAATATATCTTTGTGTGGTTTCGTAAAGTATTTGACAACTTTTTATCAGCACAGGTACAACAAGGTGACTCAATATTCATTTTATATAGAAATTCGAAACAATAAAATAAATTTTCTGGAGGACCTTTGCATAAGAAATTGTTGATAGATACTAGATTTTGATATTTACAGAAAAAAGATCTATGCTCAGATGATATTATTCCTTCAGATTCCCATATTTCTTGAAATACCATATTAGCAGAATTCCATGTTACCCATGCTATGATAGGCTCCCTCCTAACTGTTCTACTTGATGAACTAAATTTCAACACCCAAGACCATTTGTAAAAGAGCCGTCAACAAAGGATGTTAAAAAATGTATGACTTATACTTAATTACAACACACACACAAATGCAATTAGTATAACTTTCCATTTACGTGATAAAGGAAAGAGATAGGAAAACCTCAGCGTCTGTTACATTGAAGAAACATCGGAAAATAAAAAGGATTCTGCAGAACAGTTATGTACATCTGAAGATCTTCAACATAAGGAAAACCTGAAAATCTCCTAATAAATAACAAAAAAGAACCAAAGAAGAATGATTAGAGCAAAGTGGACTATTAAATCGACTGTAACCATTGCTGAGGGCATCGGTAAAAAAAACAACAAATCAAGACTAAATATTTAGAGCACACTTCTGTTATGGTCAGAGCATAATCAGGTTAATCAAAGAATTTAAAAAACATGAGCCATGCGACATATATTGATGTATGTATCTAGAGTATAGTCCAGCGGTACACCGATACCGATTTAGCAATCAGCCCCAGCCAGGTATTTGGAGTAAGCTGATCAGCTCAAGCAGCTCAAGCAGGTTAAGCCTACTAGCATCATAGGATAACACATAAAAGTAAGATGAAAATAATAAAATAATTTTGATAGGAATAACTGGATAACCCGGGGGTTACAAGAGATATTACAACTTGCACGTGTAATCCCTACTGCTATGCTGGCTGCTCAGCTTTCAGCGAATTTGCATGATAAAAATCATGGCAGCTGAGGTGATTGACATTATACAGTTTTCAAGATGGCGGAAAAGAAATGATTGAGAGAAATTAATAAATTTATCCTGGAAAATAATATTTTCTGGAATCATTTACATTACATCATTTACCAATACCTTCCTCTTGATTTTTCTTAGATTTTTATCATTCTGCTACTTCCTTTATTGCTATAATTTTCCAGTATATGCAAGACTTTACGGATCAATGCGATTTGTATAGCCTAGATGAATATGCCAAGTTTGTCATTCCGTTTGTAATGCACAGAAATAATTATGGTAGAGCAAAATGGATTAGACACGCACGCATAACATTAAAAGTCCATCTATCCGTCTGTGCGCACGATAACTCGAGAACGCGTATATTTTAAGAGCTGAAATTTTGTATACGGACTTTAAGAAAAAAAGTAAAGTAAGTTCGAAAATAAACCATATCGGGCAACTCCTTCGTTGGGTTCCCATACAAAAATTTCGTTTTCCACTATACATTTGGACACTGACTGAGAGCGCGTCGACATAGAGAGCTGAAATTTGGTACATGGTGTTTTCATAGTAATAGCAAATAAAATTTCAAAAATGGGCTAAATCGGGTAACCCATTTTTGGAAATTTGCCATATAAAAATTTATGTTTTTTACGTAAACTGTGAAAACGATCAGTCATAGACATTTTTATTGTTCTAAAAACTTCTTCAGAATACGAAATGCTATAAAATTGGTTATAATCGTTTTTTCTGTCCGACCAACCGTTCTAGAAATATATGCGAAAAACCACTGCAAAATCAAACTTATACAGACCATACGAAATTTCATACGGGCATTCATCTAGGGTAGAGGTCTCCAAATTTTTTTTCCTAAGGGCCAGACTGATTCCTCCACTAAGTCCCAGGCGCCAAGACCTAGCGAGCTCATCATACCAACATACTGCAATTTTGAATCAAACGCAAATTTTCGCTTTAGGACTTGCCCGCGACTGGGCATTAAGCAACGCCATCTTTTAGCGAATAGTAGAGCTACAGCAAGTTGTGGAAAAGCTATGCTGCGCAGCGTGAGGAAGATTCGAGTATTTTCGTGCATCGAGGAGATGTGTAAATACGGAAGGAGCCGAGAGTTAGACAATTCCAAAGTGTGAATTCGATGCGACAACTGCTATCTGAAAAGCTAACTAGTGTGTTTTGTGATTGGTGTTTTAGTAGAAATACACATTATTTTTGAAGATTTGTGTTGTATAAATATGGAATGGAAACGAAAAATTGATAGTAAGTGCACCCCATTTAAAGAGGAATGAAGATCTAAATTTTTCCTGATTGAGCCAAGTAATAAAGCAATGTGTATAATTTGCAACAAAACAATATCAGATCTCAAATAATACAATATAAAACGTCATTATGAGACTAAGCAAATGTTGTTTAAGAATGTAAATAGCGAAACATGAAAAACTATTTTACTGACGGTGAATCATTGCAGCAGCAGAAGAAATATTCCAAAAAGAGCTAATTTGTTTTAAACATTAGAAAACACTGTGGCTCGAGGAGTAGATGATATTGCAGAAAATATATTAACTCAGTTGTTTGACAAAAATCTACACTTATATTTCAGATACTGCTCAGCTGTTACTTTTTATTCGAGGGGTAGATAAAAATTATGACGTGTATGAAGTGCTTCTTGTCGTTCATAGCATTCATGGCACGACCCATGGCGGAAGATATTTTTAAAGGAATTAAAAATGCAGTTCAAAAAAACAATCTTCAATTGAGTAGGTATCACTACTTTGTGGAAAAAAAAAGGTGTCGTTGCTCTCGAATCAAAGGCGGTGGAACAAAATCATTAATCGTACATTGCATGATTCACCAACGGTCTTTGTACGGAAAGTACATGGATATGTTAGAAGTTTTAAAGCCAGTCCAGCTGTTAATTATATCGGATCACATGCGCTCAATCATCCTCAATTCCGAGAATTTATTGAAGAGATTGGAGAAATTGACCTGCCATATTATATTGCAGTAATCGATATTTTCCTGAATGAAAAGAATCGTCCTATGGCTGAGCTATAAAACAATGAGGGGTTATGGAAGTTATCATTATAGACAGATTATAACTAAACATATGAATGACCTAATTTAAAATTACAAGGAGAAAACCAGCTGCTGACTGATTTATTAACACTCATGGTAAGTTTTTTCGACAAAGAATTGTTTTGTTTCAATCTTAATTGAACATTAAATGTTTCACGCTTTTTAATACATGCCAAACATTTAGTCTGCAAACTGAGACACCATTTGTGGTAGATTTTGCAATTGAAGCTTTGGTTGCATTGAAAATAAATTTCGAGTCTCATTTTTCAGAATTTTGATGCAATTGCAAACGGCAGGGGGGGGGGGCGGATTTTTAGTGTTCGCGGGCCGTAGTTTGGAAGCCTCTGGTCTAGGGTATCATAAGAATTTGACTTAGACTAATTCTACCTTTTTAACTTGTTTAAATGAACTTGAATGCAAGATGATGTAAGACATTAACCGAACTGCCTTCTGCTGTCAAGTTGAAAATCGCGTTGGAAGGGAGGCTTGCATGCAAGCTACACATCTCGTGTTGTAACCCCCGGGTAAGAAGAATTTTAATTCTTGCATGCTTTTTTTCTCCAAGCAAAAATATGCAAAAAATTATAAATTAACACACAAATAAAAAATACAGAATTGGAGGAATACCAATCGCTAGAGGGTTTTCTTAATTGGTCTTTTGGCATCCTATCATTAATAAGTTAAGCTGGTTGGATGCACACTTATTTACAACAATCTTATATGAACTATAGGACAAATATTGCTAATCACAAGTAAAAAAGCTAGAATTGGTCTAAGACCAATTCTTACGACACTAGATGAATGCTCGTATGTAATTTCGTATAGTCTGCGCACATTTCATTTTTAAAGTGGTTTTTTGAATCTATTTCTAGAACGATTCATTAGACAATAAAAGTGATTATATAGCAATTTCCATAGGATTTTTTTGAGGAGTTTCTCAGTACAATAAAAACGTCTAGAACTGCTGGTTTTCACAATATACTTAAAACATTTCAACTTTTGTATGGAACACCCCAAGGGGTTGCCCAATCTAGTCCATTTCTAAATTGTATTTTCTATTTTTATAAAAACGCCGTATACAAAATTAGAGCTCCCTAGGTTGACACGTTTCAGGCAGTGTCCAAATATGTAGTGAAAAACAATTTTTTTAATATAGGAAACCTACGAATCAAGTAAATCCGATTTGTCTCATTTTCGCACTTTCGAACTTAAGTCTACATTTTTTCTAAAAGGGCCGTGTGCAAAATTTGAGCTCTCTAAGTGAATGCATTCTTGATTTATTATAACGATGGACATACAGACAGACGGAGACAAACGGAGAGACATACAAAAATCAAAACAACTTCTAATATTATGAGTGGGTCTCCAATCCATTATACTCTACCATGATATTTTCTATGCGTTAAAATCGGGATTAACTACTTGGACAGCTTTGGTCAGGACATTTGGCTGTTACAAGAGTCGTATATGAAAATTATTCTCTGATTTTGAAGACTCCAGATAAAATGCAAAATGGAAAATTCAATGGTGATGATAGCTGGGTTCTTTTGTGTACCTTGTTCTAGAACTCCCATATACAGGAGAGAACAAATTGTTCTGTCAATTGAAGCGAGCTATTTGTACTGTTCGCTTCATTTATAAATCTTCTATGAAAATATATGAGTCGTTCTTTTGTGTCTCTTTTGTTCTGCCCTATTCTGCGGACACAAAAGAACACAGCTGATATTGCAAAAAGTATTAAACATGGAAATTCGACTAGCAAAGATAGTAGCAAAAAAAATATTATGCGTTCTGCAACCGGCTGATACGGCTTTACAGGCTTTACAGGGTCGAAGCACGGGATTGAAGGATGGCATATGTTTTTGACTGCAAACAATGAAATGGTGCTCTTTAATGATCAAATATCTTTTCCGGCATTTTCCAAACATGACCTTATATACCTAACGTATGACTTTGAACCATCGCGCGATCCTCATATCTCTACCTTCAGCTTCCGAGATTTTAAATCTATTTACATTGTTGCCCTATTTAGTGATGCTTATGACTGTGATTGGGAAATGATCTATTCTATGAGAAGGATTGATGAACAGATTAATTACTTCATGTACTTACTGCAATATCTTTTTGAGACACATGTTCCTCTTATAATGAAAAGTATTCTAACTTCGGGTAGCCAATGGTTCACCGCACGGATTCATACATTGATTTCAATACGCAGTAATGCATATATGCATAGATGGAAGCGATTTAGAACTTCTGAAACTTGGCACAATTTTCGTAATCTACGCAATTTTGTGACTAGTGAAATACGAAAATCTAAGAAGAACTACTTTCGATCAAAATTCAACACGAAGCTACCTTCAAAGGAGCCTTGGCGCAATTTGAGAGTGATTGGAGTTGGACGAACTTCGGAATGTAAGTCTTACGTTGACCCTAATGAATTAAATTCAAACTTTGTCACCTGTAATTCGGTTCCATCATCTGCACCTTCCATCGTGAGATATAGCCCCACGGCATCTAACAATGATACATTTTCTTTTACTTGCGTCACGCAGGAGGAAGTGTTTAACACAGTTTTCTCAATAAAATCAAACTCATTAGGCATTGGTGACATACATCCTAAGTTTGTAAAATTGCTTATACCAATAATGTTGCCATCTTTAACGCATATTCTAAACAACGTTATTTTTCGTTCCTATTTTCCCTCCTCCTAGAAGTTGGCTAAGGTTATTCCCATCCCAAAAAAGTCTCAATCGAGCGCCACCGAATACCGACCTATTGCGATACTACCGTTTTTGTCCAAGGTTCTCGAAAAACTCCTTCGTTTGCAAATTATGGATTATTGTGAGCGTCATAACTATTTGAATAAGTTTCAGTCTGGTTTCCGGTGCCAACAGAGCTGTACAACTGCTTTACTGAAGATCACTGTTGACTTTCGTTTGGCATTAGATAGTGACATGATAACTGTTCTCGTTCTATTGGACTTTTCAAAGGCATTTGATTCTATAGATCACTCTTTGCTTATCAACAAATTATAACCAATTTTGGTTTTTCAAGTTCGGCATCCAATCTCATTCAGTCATATATTTTTGGTCGCAGTCAGCAGGTCACTTATAATGGAAATTCCTCAACCTTTTTACCAAACACTTGTGGGGTACCTATTTATAAATGAGTTGCCGAATGCTATTATCAATGTTCAATATCACCTATATGCTGATGACTTACAAATTTACATATCAAGGCCAGTTGGCTTAATTGAAGATGCTGTCGATCGCCTTAACAACGACCTTTTCTCAATACATGAGTGCTGTATACCGAATAAGCTTCATTTGAATCCTATCAAATCTAATGCAATTTTAATATGTAGGTATAGACTGAATACTTCGTCAATGTCTCGTATTGTGCTCAATAGTATCATCTTACCTTATCGCGAAAAAGTATTGAATCTAGGAATCATTATCAACAATACACTTTCTTGGTCTAATCAGGTATCTAATGTTATCTCTAAGGTGTATGGATCTCTATGTAAGCTCTCTGTCTCGGCCTTCTATACTCCACTTTCCGCTAGGATGATACTGGCTAAGTCACTCATAGTAGCACTTTTTACTTATGCCAGCGAAATTTTGGTCCAAATGTGATTCTGTTTCCTTAGGTAAGTTAAATATTGCATTTAACTCCGTTGCTCGGTATATTTATAATTTAAGGCGTTTTGATTATGTTTTTGATTTTGCTAAGACTATCCTTGGATGTCCCCTGCAATCATAATGGTATTATCTCTTCTGGCAGACCAGCTTACTTATTTGAAAAAGTGCGTTTCTCCCAATATTCACGTAGTGTAAGTCTATCTGTATATGGTGCTAACTTCTCGGTCACTGAGAAGCAGTATTTTGCTCGGACTGTCAGAAGTTGGAATAGCTTACCTTTGATGTTGCGAAGAGAAAGAGGCGTTGGTATGATGCTTAAGAGTGTATGTTTTGAACATTTTCGTACTAGCTAATTGTTTTTGTTTTTCTTCTTCTTAAATTTGTTATTTCTTTTACTCTTAAATATAAGTTTTATTTATTTTTTATAATTTATTTTTCTCTTTCTTTCTTTAAAATTTTTTTTTTAATGTATCCATATATGTCGTTGCCTAGTAGTTAACTTTAAATGTATTTTTTATTTTCTCTTTATAATTTTACTTACTTGTTGTTTTTATATTATATTACTAGTTGTAGAGTATATCTAAGTTAGATTAAGCTTCTTTTTTTTAATAGTCTTTACACTTATGCTACATATAGTTATAAGACCATTGGGCTTAATTTTGTAGAGTAAATAAATAAATAATAATAATAATATCAATAATAAAATGTATCAGAAAATTTTGGAAGAAGCTGAGAATACTATATTGTAGAAAAGAATCTCAAAATAGTTTCCAGAACAAAAGAGTCACGTAAAGCCAAGGCATCTGGAGGATTAAGTGCTGTATGTTTAATCACCTTCTCATCAAAACACTACAGGCATAAATTAAGCTCCGCCATTTAAAGCGAAATAACAGCTGGAGATGAAAAAAAGATTTGACGACAATGCGAATGTACTAGATTCAATTTTGTGTCTTGATGAGTTGGACAAAGTTTAAATCTGTTCAACATTTAAATCTATGATTATTGTGAGGAAATTATTTGCAATTATTTTTCCTTCCAAAGAAGAGGCTACTATTGTGAAAAGGTACTTGATTGCGTTGAATGTTCGAGGAGATCAGAACGAAAACATATTAGAAGATCTATAGACAAGTGGAATTCTTCAGAGATACGTATGAACTGTTTGCTCAGTCGCAACATTCGAATGTAGTACTGATTCATGCGAATCTTCCTTTTCGATACTAATTGCTATCAATAAGCCTCAAATAATGTCAATGGTTCATGAAATAATAGCAAAAACAGACAAAAAATATATTGACGAAGTACTACTATAATTACACAATACGAAGACTGCAATTATATTGAATATTTTTACCATGTTGTGCTCCTTGTTTGTTCCATTTATTTCTTTTTATTTTAAATACCTGTTTTAGTTCACGTATAAAAAAATTTAATAAAATGAGGGTATTCAAAAAGATGTCCCTTCACCTGAACAGTCTATCCCAAATGCACTGAAAATTTGCGCGCTACTTTAAATTTGTGATGCCCTACCTTTAAGTTAGTTCTAGCTACTGGTCTGCTTGGTAGGGCGACGAAACGCTTCGAACTGCTTATTTATACTCACATTCTAAAAGTTTTTGTAATATTTGTTTGCTAATAAAATTTGTTTACGTGATATCACTCTAGTCAGGAAGACATAGGTAATATTCCAAACTTCCGCTCCAATCTTTCTTACAAAAGGATGTCGACACGCATTACTGAGCCAGAAAATCATTAACTTCTATAGCTAATAAACTATGCATAAAAGTACAAAAAAAAAATTATAAAATTATCAAAGAAAACAATTTTTATCACCGTGATTCAATCCAAGTTCAATGGAATCCGAAGAACTGGCGGTAATGAGTGATAACTTCGGTTTATGGTTTTGATCCAATATAAAACAAGAAAAACACAAACAGCAGAGATGCTTGACTGAACTTTCCTCAAGCTATAATTTAACATGAAGTCAATAATAAATTCGAAACTACTTTCACTTTGACATTGAACTTTCAAGCTTTCTTTTAATGTCAGTAAAAGATTAAAACAGAACAAAAGTTGAATGCGCAAGACACTAATCTCAGGTGACTATATGTCACAGATCTAATGATGGTAACGAAAGAACTGCTGACAACAGTGCAACATAGAGCCTGGCTTGGCCCATTGTTTTCAGTTGATTAATTAATTTGAATCCATCAATTTAAGTAGGTCATACACAAGTGCACATCTTATATGCTCTCGAGAGTTTCAAGTGAGAAAGAGTTAAGTTCAATTGAAAGGTGATAACTGTAAAACTTCTGTGAAAGTGGAAGATGCAGTTGTCTCACAGCCCACTTGAAAAACTTTTAGAAACCTGCTCAGATTTCAGTTATTTTGATCATCTTCCTCGTTTCCACATTAGGAGAAGGTAGATATCTGCATGTGTGAGTTATATTGTTAAATCTACGACGGCACAGCTACTTTGGCCATATCAAATAGCTTGCAATGGCTTTATGAGTATTAATGTGAAAGCCTATTCGAAATAACCGGAATCAAGCAAACTAACTAACGACATTAGTTTTCTTCGATGACGTTGTTCTAGCCTTTCTGGGAATCGATTGCGACGACAGTGTGGTAACTTTCCCTGGCTAAAAGTGGTAAGCCAGACTTGCCACGACATATTTCACCCATTTCTCCTATGAAAATCAATTTTTTTTGTTTTTTTTTTTTTTCGTTGGGAAAAGTCAGTTATGGTTCTTTGGAGAAAGTGCTTTGTATTATTTGCTTTATGTATTTTGCAAAATTATTGAGCTTTTTCGGTCCCGTTCAACATACATATTTATTATATCTATGGCTAAGCCAGCAGTAATCAACACTCGATTCGAGATCGTTTTTGATAACCAACGCTGTTGGTAACAGGGAAAATAATGCTAATGCATCGCATGGAAGCTGAAGATTTCTTTTATTTTTTTTTTTTTATTTTCTTTAATTCAATAATAAAGATGCGGAAAACAAAAGCCTAACAATTGGAAATCAAACTTTAATGCAAATTTCTACGCTCTCTGAAATCTCTCTAAAGTATAAAAATAAATTGGAGGAAAGCTTAGGAGGTATAATTATTATGTAGGTACGTAACGTACGTAACATTTGAAAACAAGGAAATAAAAAATTGAAAAATTATCCAATTGGTATTTGTAATGAACTCGTAATTTAATACATATTTACAAGATGATTTTTAATTGGTGATCATAAATGAAACAGGTGATAGAAAAAAATATATTGTATAGGAGAGGATGTGCAATCTTAAAGGTTGTCCAGGTACAAGGTTATTCATATCTGACGGGTTTTCAAATACTTGACATAATGTTTTTATTAGCATCTCCGGTGATCCCTGACCTTCCGAATTAACTCAAGTTTCCTGTAATAGGTAATATAATGCCCTTCCCTCATGTACATATCCAGTTTCGATAACTTTTACATTTACGGCGCAGAAAAATTGCAATTTTTTTTTTTTTTCTAAAAATCCGTGGAATATAGAGCTATTACCAAATGAATTTTAATATACTTTGGAATAGCGTCTGCTACCCCCTTTATAACGATATACGATTTATTACGCCTACTCGCACCAATTTCAAAAATAATTCGAAAACTTCTGAGCGATTTTTGTATGAATTCGTTATGTAAATGAAAGGAGCAGTTAAGCGTACAACACCAACTTTGTAATACTTTTTCTTAATAAGTTATGAATTTAAAAATTGTTCAATATGTCCTATATTATTAGTACTGATTTTCGGGCTATACCACGTTCCTAAATTTGCTTGCAGCGACAACCGCTACAATAAATCGTCCCATTTGAACTTTGTCTAAATCAGAATTTTAAGAACTTTTTTTTCAGATAATAACGACATTATTACTTATCGTAAGAAACGTAATAGCTGCTGAATTGATCATTTCTAAAAAGGCCATGCCCGTTAAATAATCTAAAGTACTTTAATTACTTTGAATCTCTGAGTTCAGATTATGCATGCTATCCTGGAAGGTATAGCTCTGCTCTTTATGTAGTCAAACTACTTTTCTCAACTATTATTAAGGAATCAATACTAATTAATGTGGAACAATTCAACGACAGAGTTTCCATTTTATACCCTAAAATCGTAGGGTATACCAAGTTTGCCATTCCTTTTGTAACACACAGAAATAATGCTGGTAGAACAAAATGGACTGGACTGGACACGCACGCATAATATTAAAAGTTATTTTGATGTTCGCATGTCTGTCGGTCTGTCCGTCCGGCCTATAACAGAGCTGCAGTTTTGCACACGGACTTTTAAAAGAACAGTAAAATTAAGTTCGAAAATGGCACAGATTGGGTACCTCCTTCGTGGGGTTGCTATACAAAAATTACGTTTTTCACTAGATATTTGGACACTGCCTGTGAACGCGTCAACGTAGAGAGTTGTAACTACGTTTTTATATAAATAGTAAATATAATTTCAAAAATGGGCTAAATCAAGCAACCCCTTCTTGGCATTGTCATATAAAAATCTAGGAGTTTTACGAATACTGTTAAAATGATCAGTCTTAGATGTTTCTATCGTACTGAAAAGTTCTTCAGAATATAAAATCCTATAAAATTGACTTTAACCATTTTTACTGTCCGACGAGCCATTTTTGAAATATTTCCAAGAACCCCTTCAATAAAAAGATTGCACAGAGAGGCGATTATACGAAATTAAATACGGGAATTCATCTAGATTATCGTCAGAAGTTGTCTTAGACCAATTCTAGCTTTTTATACCCTAGATGAAATCTAAAGCGTATACTAAGCTTGTCATTCCGTTTGTAACATCTCGAAATAATGATGGAAGAGCAAAATGGATTGGACACCCACGCATAATATTCAAAGGTATTTTGATTTTTGCATGTCCATCCGTCTGTCCGTCCATCTGTCCGTCACTTTGAAAGCTGAAATTTTGTACAAAGACTTAAAAAAAAAAAGTAAAATTAAGTTTGAAAATGAAACAAATCGGGCAACTCCTTCATGGAGTTGCCATACAAAAATTTCGCTTTCCACTATATATTTAGACACAGCATGAAAACGCGACAGCTAGAGAGCTGAAATTTGGTACATGTTGTTTTTGTAGTAATAGCGAAAAAAAATAAAAATTAACTAAATCGGGCAACCCCTTCTTGGTGTTGCCATATAAAAATTTAGGTTTTTTACGTATACTGTGAAAACGATCAATTCTAGACATTTTTATTGTACTAAAAACTTGTTTAGAATATGAAATCCTATAAAATTGGTTATAATCATTTTTTCTGTCCGACGAACCGTTCTAGAAATATATGCGAAAAACCACTTCAAAAATCAAAATTGCACAGATGGTTGATCATAAGAAATTTCATACGTGCATTCATCTAGGCTAGGGTATCATAAGAATTGGTCTTAGACCAATTCTAACTTTTTTACTTCATCAATTATAGTATTTTTAACAAAAAAAATAATCCAAGTTTCATAAATATTAATTGACAGAGCGCAACACAAATGTGGTGCCTTTAGTATCTCAAAAGTTTCTAATTGTTGATTTAATAGGGAAAAATGACTCTATACTTTACAGAAAATATATCATGCTGCTCTTCTTAATATAAGTAGGTACTTAATTAGAATTGTTTTATCTCCAAAGTTTTCTTATCCAAATGTGGAAAAATTAAAACTTTTAATTGAAGAACAATTTTCTCTATTTCGAGCCAGTTATCCAGAAGAAATCTTTTTGCATAATTGAAAAGACTTTGGCCACGAAGCATGAAAATACTTTTTATATAAGCTATAAAAATCGAAATTTAGAACCAACCTTAGAGAATGAATCCAGCAATACTTGTTATATTTCCACTATTGATCATACTGATATTAATAAAAATGAGCTAGCGTTTATAGAAAGCATAGTTATAATTGTCAAAACTTTGAAATACGAATATGAGTATCGGAAAAGTGCCTTGATATTGTGAATGAAGTTCATATTTTTTTTTTTTTATACAAGAGATTTTTGCATATTGCGCAAATGTATATTTTTTACTGCAATGATATGAAACTGTTGGATTTAATTTTCTGTTGCAAGCATATTCCGTTAAGGCTAAGAGCGGATACAGCGGGGAGGCGATCGCCCCCTTTAGAGCTCTAATAAATCAAAATTTATACTCCAATCAAAATTGAAAATAATTTCTTCCTCCACTTAAAGAATACATCACAAAAGTTCTCCGGAGTTTTCCTTCATTTTGCATTTTAAAAATTATTTGATATATTTATTATTATTTTTTTGTATTTTAGTCATAAATTATTCTCAAAAAATTTAAAATTATACCACTAAGGAATTTTCAGAACAAGCAAAATTTTTGCACTTTTTTGTGATCGAAAGCTCACAAGAGCCGGGTATTTTGATGAAAAGTAGTACCGTCAATCGGGGTGAACTCGGACGATTTTTTCCCTTTTTTGTTAATAAAAATTAGAGTTTTTAGAGGAAAATTTGCATTGTCAATTTCCAAAGTAGAAACAGATAAATTTTCATTCCTCCCACCCCTATGTGTGGGGTGAAGGCGGACGGCCACAAATTAATCGTTAAAAATTGTCTTAGACCCTAGTACAGGGCAAATTCGGTCAAAAAATTAAAAAAAATATATTTGTTTACTAAACTTTACTAAAGATAAACCACATGAAAAAGAATAACTCATTTCGTTTTTTCCATTTTTAGTATTTCCTTGTTACAACAGTTTCTTTTCGAGTTATCAAATCCAAAGGAAAAAATATTATTTATAAAATCCTTACTTACGTGCTCTATGAAGAATTTATTCAGAGAAAAAGTACACCCAACTGAATTTAAACTTGTACTGACGAGATATATGCCGGTCGTTTTAGTTTTAAGCGTCGCGGTATATGTCCTTTAAATAAAACGTTGACCAATACCCTTCTGCCCGAGTTCACCCACACAGTCCGACTTCACCCCGAGTGACGGTATGTTGGGAAAATTATGATAGCCAGAGTAATCAATCTCAGATTCAGTTTTCCTGCAATTATTTAATTTAGCAATCCCCGAAAATTTCTTTAATCGTTTAATTTGCAAGAAATTGCAGTCCAGCGAGTTCAGTTTGAACGAAATGCATGCGACCTTTATATGAAAAACACCAGCAGTAAGACCAGCCAGAAGTGTATAATGTCTATTTGATGTGGTACTAAATTTTACTATGCTTACGGGATCAAGAACTTATTTTATATAAATAAAAGAACTCCGGCGATATCTGAATGCTAATGAAATGAGAAAGCTATACAAATCGGTTCACAACTGATGGTAAGTACGGTTATAGGAGGCGATGGCGGCGATTCGCGATAATTCTTTCTTGAGTAATTTTTTTGTTTCTAACAATTGAACCTATCATCTGTATTTTTTATGACCACCAATTATAAATAACTCTGTATATAAGTAAATCCTTTTGTCTGTCACTAATCCTTTCAGACGAATTAATAGTCTAAAACAGTTTATCAGACATGAAATTCTTAGAGAACCTCTAAAAGAATTTCATTAGCGTATCTGGCGATCAAAATAATTATCTCATTTAATAAACAAAATCTTCCATCTTATCAAACTTTTTTTTTTATAGATTTTCGTATTTTAAACTTTATAATGTTAAATGACTATGTAATTTTCCAGACCCTAGAGAAGGACTCAAAGCCACACAGGCGAAAAGTCGGGACAACTCTAAAATAAAGCAAAAAGAGCTCTAATATTGTAGTTTTTTCGCTATGATCGGAGATTCCCAAAAAAAGGCAACATCGTTTCTCACTTTTCTAACATCATTGATAACTTTTTTGGAAGACTGCCTGACTTCCAGTAGTAATGGCCGAGAAGGCTTAAAAACATCGTTTGAAAAATGTGATTTCATAAAGGCTGATTTTGGGTAAGGCAGCAGAGAATTATATTTCATTATCAATGGTGGAAACGACAGACACTTTGGTTGGTTGGAAAGTGGTTGCTGATGGCAACAAAGACGCGGAAAAATGTGTTTAACTTACGTCATACCACGAAAACTTGAGAACGCCTTAACTTATGTCGATTTCGAAGAGCTCAATTCAGTGCTGCTTTTTTTCTGGCAGTGTAGAACTGGGAACCCATCGAACATGTTTCTGTCATATTCCTAGTATTTTTGTACACACCTATTATATAATACGGAACTGTCAAAAATGATGAATGTTCTTTATTAATATAAACAAATTTATATATAGAAACAAACTCCTTCATAAACTTTATGCAAATTATCCGCATAAAATCGTTTGATTCAATTAACTCAAAAATCTCACAAATAATCGCAACAGTACACTTTGACAGAGCAGAAGACAATTGAACTTCACTATGTATTTGTAACACCAAGCAAATATCCAGTGCAAAGTACGGAAAGTCAGTGCAAACCTAGTGTTGCACTTCTAGTATAAAAGTCGTCCCATCGAACATTTTCAGTGCTGAAGTGCTAGCTAGAAAAAGGGCAACACTGGTGTTGCACTGAAGTCCAATCGAAATCGACATTAGAGTACTGAAATTTTGCACAGGGGTTTTCTAAAAAACAAGTAAAACAGCTAGAATTGGTCTAAGACCAATTTTTATGATACCCTACATGAATGCCCTTATGAAATTTTGTATTATCACCCTTCTATGCAAGTTTGATTTTTGAAGTGGTTTTTCGCATATATTTCTAGAACAGTTTGTCGGGCAGAAAAAATTATTTTAACCAATTTTATAGGATTTCGTATTCTGAAGAAGTTGTTTTTAGTACAATAAAAATGTATAAGACTGATCGTTTACACAGTATACGTAAAACACCTAAATTTGTATATGGCAACACCAAGAAGGAGTTGCCCGGTATAGTCCATTTTTTAATTTTGCTAGTACAATGAAAACACCATGCAAATTTCAGCTCTCTAGGTCGACGCGTTCTCAGGCAGTGTCCAAATATATAGTGGAAAACGAAATTTTTGTATTGCAACCCCATGAAGGAGTTGCCCGATTTGTTTCATTTTCGAACTTAATTTTACTTTTTTTTTAAAGTCCGTGTACAATATTTCAGCTCTTAAAGTATACGCGTTCTCGAGTTATCGTGCGCAAAGCCGGATAGACGGACGGACATGCAAAAATCAAAATAACTTTTAATATTATGCGTGGGTGTCCAATCCATTTTGCTCTACCATCATTATTTCGATGTGTTACAAACGGAATGACAAACTTAGTATACCCTATAGATTTCATCTAGGGTATAAAAAATTTAAGTTCAAAAATTAGACCCATTGGGCAACTCCTTCGTAGAGTTGCCATACAAAAATTTCGCTTTCACTATATATTTGGGCACTATCTCAGAATGCGTTGGCGTAGGGAGCTGAAATTCTGTACATGGTGTTGTCATAATAATAGCAAATTCGACTTTAAAAATGAACTAACCCTTCTATGTGTTCTGATGATGTATGAGATGTATGAGAAGATCGATAATTTTGTTTATGAAATGACGTAAGTATTTTGGTCGCCAGCTCTTATATTGACGTCTGAAAGTATTTCGAGGGAAGTAGTACATTTTTTATGCGGTGTGAATCTATGATTAATTGTTTCACAGAATATGGTAGTCCCACTAGCTCTGTCTTGTGGAGAATTATATTTTGTTAAGAACTCTAAGCTTCTGTCAAAACCATATTTACAAAAATTTTCGCGTTTTGCTTGCAGCCCGCCCAAATTTGGGAATTTTTTCCCTTCAAATATTTATATCTTGGAAGGTTTTCAGACACTCCCGGACTATCCTTCAGTTAATGGTGAAGATATTCATGATAATAAGCTGCGGCGATAGCTTATTTAAGATTTTCGCCTGTTTCTGTATTGGATTCTATTAAACACAATCGAAAAGGTCTGACAGGGATCCTTTCTTCGAAAATTCTTTACAAACCATTTATGTACTAACTAGTAGAACACATGGATTACTAACCGTTAATTGAAATCTCGTAACTTCGTTCTGTATAAGACTGCTTCAGTTAATGACGAGACATGCAAACTCATTGAATTTTTTGGTAGGCTCATAATTATTTAATCTCGTGAGCTTCCTGATAAACATTCTTCAATGTTAGATGTAAATAAGCTTTTATTCCGAATATAGATAGAGTTTCTTTCCACTGTTTAATTACTTTTAATGCATGTTTGAGTCTAGCTAGTTTACTATAACTTGAAGATGCCTACATATATAATTTTTATTGATTTATTTTTTATTTTTATATGTAATGTTTATCAAAAATACAAAATTATCTCTTGTATTTCATATTTTCATGCTACGATAACATTTGTTTCTTAACAGCAAGTAGTTTATTTGGAAGTATAGTTTTGGGTAGGCTCTAAACTATTTAATCGAATGACTATCAGAACCAGATGAAAAGCTCGGTGTACTGACATGTTTAATAAATAAACGGTCAACAATACATGCTTCTCATCTGGTAGTCGATGCTAGTATTAGTATTGTTGCGAGCGTGGCCTTTGGTTCGTTATTTAAAACATAATATTAAATAATTAATATGCAAGTTCTTTATTTCGCTCTAATCATATAAAATTCACAAACATTCATTTAATCAACTGACTTTAATTATCGCTAACACTGTACTTTCAATTATCGCAATCCAATTACACACTTTCGCTTGTTTATTACTTTCGCTTGTTAACACTGCAACGTCTAAGACAAGACTCTTTTTCTGGCGGTGACAACATATAACAGTTGTATACCCTAGAAACTCTCCAGATTATTCTGGAGTGTTCTATTCCAGATGCTTCTTGAATATTCTATTCATTCTATTCCTGAACCTTCCCGAAGATTTAATCATCGATTCTCCGAACCTAAAGTTGCTTACTCTCCATTGCCAGTAGATGTCACCAGTTGTCTCTTTCTATTGCACGTAACAGTATGTTAAACCAGACATAAACCAAACACCGGATTAAATAACATGCAATGCACCATACAACAAAAGATTTAAGTAGGTACACGTTTTTTTTAAAAACTTGCTTAGAAACGTCAATAATATAATTCTCAGCCTTAATATTAACAGCAATGCACTTGCACATGCGATTAATGAATTCATACATGCTAAAAGAGGAGTTAACACTCAGCATAGGTAAACTTCTCAAATTATGCCTACTATCACGGAAATAGATTTTGTTAAGTAACAACGGGGAATCAACATCCGCGTTTAAGAGTTGATGCACAAAACTTACGTTTCGTTTTTCAATCGAGTACATATTTAAAAGTTTCAAGTGATCCTCATAGGGTGGAAAAATCAACTAATTATTCCAGGGTAGGTGCCTGAGAGCAAAGCGTAGCAACTTTCGCTGAACAGACTCGACTATATGTGTACCTAGCTAGCGTATTCAAGAAGTGGTCTCACAAAGCAGGTACAGAAATACATTGTTATGGTAGGATTGGAGAACCAGCATAGAACTACTTTTTGATACATATAATTTATGAGGAAGATAAAAATCAATCTATGGTCATATTTCACACCCAAGTGACAGACAAAATCCGCACGGTAAATTGAAAAATGCAAGAGCCCATTATAATAAATGATTGGTTTCTGATTCGTATGGAAAATCATAACCTCACATTTGTCAATATTGAATACCAAATTATTGCTTTTGCACCAATCATAAGATTTGTGAAGGTCACCCTGTACTTGTTCACAATCATTAAAAGATTTAATCTGAGCGAATAACTTAATGTCATCAGCATAAATCAGGACTTTGCCTCACAACAGAGATAATGTCATCCATAAATAGAATAAAGAACATCGAGCCCAAGTAGCTCCCTTGAGGTGCTCCAGGTGAAATGGACTTGGTATATTCTATTACATAAATGAGATAGATATGTGAGATAACTTGTCGAAGGATTAACCAAAGTCTGTATAAATAAATCTGTCTGATAGCCTTTTGCCAACCCGTCAATGGTATCCGAGACAAATTCCAACAAGTAAATGATACTAGACCTGCCCGAAATAAACACAATTTGCAGGAAATCTATAGTTGAGAGTAAATTAAATATTCGAATAATTTGGTCATGCAAGATAATTTTGTAACAGGCCTTTAGTTAAAAATTTCACTTTTACTACCTTTTTTGTGGATAAGTATAATAAAAGATTTTTTCCATTGCTGCGCGAAACAAAAACTATCAAAAGATTTTTGGAAAATACTTCTCAGCGGAGCTGCCAGGGAGAGGTAGCATAACTTAAAAAAAGGCTGTAGGGATGCCATCAGGGGACCCGTCGTTAAGTAATTTGGAAGTCCAGTAGTAATAATATGATCATCAAGTATATTCTTTTGTGTAATTGTAGCGATAGTTTGAATGAAACGTTATGGGAATAATAGCATATTAAAATATTCCAATGAGTTTCCAGTGGATATCCTGTTATCATTGGTGAACACTCTCAGGATTCCGAGCTCCCTGTGTCGTACCCAGAAAATCAAAAGCAATTTTTTTATTCAGTAAATCATAAACGATTTCAATAATTTTATGCATTCTTTACAAAAGACTTAAAATTGCGTAAAATAGTTTAAATTTTCATCTAAGCACTTGCATGCGGTAACATAATTTTTTTTTTGTTTTTATAATTAACCAAGATTAATACGAAATTGCAGACACGTTCATGTCCCTAAAAAACTGTCTATACATTTTGTACAGTCATTTTCTCCATTTTGACCTTAAACTAAACGTAAACATTGCCAATTTCCCAATAAAATCAATTTATTTTGAAACTGATCTCCTTTAAATATTGTAATGGAAGCACACAAAAAAAAAACTGAAAAAATTCATTCACGTACATTTGACCCAGACCTTCACACATTTACGTGAGCTGACTTTTGCCGAATAATTCCGGCAGGTTAGCTTTCACTGCCAAAAGACCTGATTCCATGTAGAAAATTTTCTCGTTTTGTTTTTTTTTTTTTTTTATTACACCGAAATACTATCGTAGAAAGAAATGAAATCTTAACACTTCCCTGTTTTACGTGAGTGCCCAACTTAGACGCCTTCTCCCACTTTGATTTTTACAGAGGTAAAATGAATTCACATCCAAATGAAAATTTGCGCTTTGATCTGAAATTTGTAGTTAAACAGCTCTTGCAATGCAAGCCGGAATGGTAGTTATTTTTCCCACTTTCTCCGTAGCCTTTGCAGAAACCTCTTTTCTTTATAAATAGTGATGCACCGTCGGTCTCGATTCACTTTTAGTTGATCGCCAAACTTGACGGAGTGTCTTATGGTAGTTATTATCAGTTGGGCTGCTGCTATTGCATAGCGACATTAGGAGATTTCATATTTCGGTACTGTTGGAGAGATTCATAGTTTGTGAAAAAAATAAATGTGTCTTACGTGCTTCAGTATGTACCATCATAAACGTAACGTAACATAGTGCATTTCCCAAATAGGAATTTCTAGTTATTCCATAAATTGTCTACGTGCGCTGCATATCAATGCCATCAATTGCAATGTGACCTGGAAAGTGTTCATGTTTTGGAAAATGAAAGTTAGTGTAATTTATTGATTGAGTGATGAATGTTATTAAAAGTGAAATTTAATTAATTTATTAATTTTTTTTTTTTATTTTTTACCTGTATATTTTGTTTTCTTCGCAGTTACAAACAACAAATTTTGGATCTTGGACGACAAGCGCCAGATTCAAGAATAACATTTCGTCGTACACCACTTGAAGGATTATGTCCAATACGAGATCCTCCTATTTGTTTGCCTGCTGCTCAACGATATAGAACTCATGATGGGACTTGCAATAACTTCAGACGACCTAGATGGGGATCAGGTCAGATGCCTTTCAATAGATTTCTACCTCCACAATATAGTGATGGTATTGATAGCATTAGAGGATCCATTGAAGGTGGACCGCTCAATTCGGCAAGATTTATAAGCCTTGTGGTGCATGGCGCCGATGATGGAGAAGCTCCTGTAACACTAATGCTTGTCCAATGGGGGCAATTAATTGATCATGATCTAACATCAACAGCTCAACCAAGGTATGTAATTTGAGTTTAATAATAGTTTTGAAATCGAATTTTTATGAGGAAAAAATAACTGCACTTTGATTATCAAAGAAATAGTCTCAAATTTGAATCTTGGATATGTTGTGGTTTTTTTTCTTATATTCTACTATAACAATTTTTAGACAATTCTTCAAAAATCTGATTTTAATTAAATACGGATTCAAGTAGATACTTCAAATTGCACGATAAATTTACAATAATTTTGGTTTTTAATTAAACTTCTATTTTCACTAATTTTTCCGAATTCAAAAACAAATAAGCTATTTTGAATATAGTTCTTCTTCATTACTTTATACCTGAAGTGTTGTAAAAAAAAATAAGTTGTGGATCAGTTGCCGATCAGAGGCTTTCAAGGCACCATGGACGCCTTTTTTATTAATTAAATAATTAAAAGTCTTATGAACGTTTGTTTTTTCCATTTCAATTCTATAAACAAAAACATTGCGATGCTAGGTACTTCTATTCGAAAAGTCGGAAAAAGGGGCACCAATAGGATCTTTGTATGATTCAAACTCAATTCGCACAATAAACTTAAACGACATAACTAAATGAACTATATAGTTGGCTGCTTGGTTAGTTAAAGATGATGGTGAATGCGAAGTCCTCCTATCTCCTTAGCGAAATACAGACCCTTTAAAAGGCTCAGAAATTCATGAATTGTCCAACAGCTCACTAGAATCTAGATCGATTCTACAAGAGGTTGCTCTTCTACTGTCGGTTATTCACAAAAAAACATGTAAAATAGTCGCATCCTATACTGCAGGTGGAACTTATTACCCGGCCAATAGTACCAAGATGTATCCTCTCACTTGACAGTAGCCGGTAATCAGATCGCCCAAGTGTCTGAAATCTGTTCTATTGCGTACTTCAAAAACTTTCTTGCTCTTTCCCAAAAAGGATTCGATACCAAATGCAATATTCTTCTAGCATTCTCGTCAGAAACACATGTCAGTGGGTCATGTTAGTCGTACGCGAAAACAATTCACACATCTGATCTTAACCGACCAGGGGGCCTATTCTTGAATAACGAAGGCACATTCCGTATTCGTTATACTGTCAAAACCATTCGGAATCGACACATTTGGTATTCCTGAAATCCGCATTTGTTATATACCGAACGCAAATCCTTCGTTATTTAACGAGTGTGTTCAACCATTCGTTATACCAAACGAAGAGTGAATCAGCTGCTACTTTACTTGTGATAATGGGAGATAAAAGATGTGCGAAAGTTTGATATGATCAAAAAACTAAACTTTAGAAGAAAACCCGAAACTGAAATTTAGTAAATATTATAACTCTTTCAGTTCAAAAGATGCCACGGAATTGTGGCAAAAGTTTTTTATGATATTATATTCGAAACAAAGCTAATAGAAAATTTCCAGATTTGGTAGGATTTAAAATGTGTGATGAAAGCAAAATCTGCGGTGGCAAAAAAACATTTGCATGGCACTGGTGGAGGTCCTCCTGCAAGATTTTTTCTATTTAGCGTTGAATTAAGGGCGCAGGAATTGATTAACGATCGACGTAATTGATAGTCCATAGATTCTATAACGATTTCAGACGCAAACATTAATGACAATTCACTGAATCTAGCCATTTTTTACAAATTATATTTTAAAATATGAAACAGCTGACAATATTCAATTTGTAAATTCACAGATTTAATCTTACCACACTCGTTATGTTGAATAACTTTTTCACCCCTTCGACTTAATAACGATGAGATTCAAGAATACGAACGGGGTATTCGATTCGTTATCAACCATTCGTTATATAACGAATTCGTAAAAACCATTCGTAATTCAAGAATAGGCCACCAGACCTTGTTTAGCAATGTCATCCAATTTTAGGTTACTTACAAAATCTTGATATCTTAGTCTTCAGAGTAAACCTACACTAGGTTTACTCAGTCGGCAAATTCTAGACATTATGATAAACATCTCGTAAGTACGTGGTCTCCTAACTCTTCGAGTAATCTTCAAATTCCCATATGACTTTAGCGAAGGTTCATTACAATAAAATCAACTGTACTCATCCTGTACATACCGTCAGGGCCGGATTTAGAAGTGTGGAGGTCCTGGGGCAACAAAAGAGTGGAGACCCCTAATTATTTTTAAAATAGGTTACACATTTTTTTAAATTGTTTACCGTTGGCCTTACAACTTCTTTTTTTTCATCCGGTTACCAAAGCACCAGGAAATAGCCCTACTGTCTTCGAAGAAATGCCTTATTTAAGAAATTTTCACATGCATTTCTAATTCTCAAGACAATCTGTTGACCACGGTATACTCGCTTGAATTTTCAATAGGTCATACTGACAGACCTTATACCTATGTAACGTAACAATATAATTGCAAAAACAAAGGGCAAAGTATAATCTATCCAAAATTTGATCAAAACACCTACAACATAACTATGATTCTCTGTTTCACAATAAGGCGAAATATGGTTTCTATATTAGCAATATTCTGTCTGAACTGGAGGAGTCCTGTCCGAGCCCAAATTAACAGATTAATGAAGCGCTTGTTCTTTTTTTTTTTATTTTTATTTATTTGTTTTCAATACTTATAAAAAGTTTGCAGTATTAACAAAAAAGAATAAGCAGTAAATTTACAATAAAACCAATTAAAATTAAAAATGTCCCAGTCTCAATGCATTTTTTTTATTCTGAATTATGATAATTTCGAAGATATTTTAATGCAAGCCAGAAATAGACATTAGGTCGACTTTTATGTTAATATTTCACCAGTGAATTATTTTTGCGCTGTGTTTTAAAATTATTTTAAAAATTAATTTACATTTAATTTATTAGGTAGGTGCCACTTTGTGTCATACAATGAATAAATACATATATAAAAGCGAATTGAATCCCACTCCTAATTAAACAAAATTTTAAGCGACTAACTACATTTATTTACATTAACTCTTGGTGAGAACCAACAAAAAAAATTTCATTATCGTTAGAGTTATTTTTAGCTGAAAGTATCTTTATGCATGTAAATCAACTTTTAAAAAAAAAATCTAATTTCCATTTTATCTGTTCAAAAACATTTTTATTTGGATATTTTCATGTGGGAAAAAAATATTAATAACGAAACATTCAGGTCCCATGACTGAAGTTATCCTTGGATCTCCCAAGAAATTCATCGCAACATCGCGGATTTCGATTTTTTTCTTAAGCCACTTTATACAGAAAATTATATTCCATCTCGATACTTAATAGATACAAAATGGTTCACAATAGAGCTACAGGATCAATTATATATTCTAAATGTGCATAATTTCGTAGTAGTTAATTTATAGTAAAAAATGGAAGTATGCTAAATAAAATCTGTTGAAGGTACTCCGTACTTTCATTATTCTTTTATTTCTTAAATGAAAAATCAAAAGCACTCATTTATGGTAAAAGTTTTTAGTGAATACGCTCCTAGTATGTGTGAAAGCAGAGCCTAGACCTCAATCTTCAATACATAGCAATGCATAATTGGTGATTCACGAAACTATGGATTTTTCAATTTAAGGCAATACAGAGAAGAAGAAGAGGCAGAAATATATCCAAATACGCATCATTTTAAATTAAACAAATATAGGGAAAACCGTTATAAAATTAATGCGATTTATATACATTTACATCTGTCATATACGTCATTTCTGTGGATGCTAAATTATGTCAAAATTTCGGCCAAACCAAATCAAAATTTCTATGTATAATTTAGAATATTTGCAACGATAGCATAATGCCCTAGACACACAGCACTCTTAATGAAGAAATAACTAACGACTCATTAGTCTATAATGATTCATTATAAACTGCAGACACACAGCCATTTCTTTAATTAAGTTCTGCTGTCAAACTGGTTTTGATGAACTTATCAGCAATATGGATCGAATTAACGCGATAAACTTTATTTTCATTTTATTTTATTTTCAATTTAACAATTTCCAAATGAGAAAAACATTATATTTAAAAAAATTTCAAAAATATAATTTGTGATTTGCATTTCTTCTTCTTATTTTTCAAATCAGCAGATGCACAGCGGAGCTCCAGATTTACATTATATGCCAAATCTAGCACATTTTTCCTCATTATAGCTATAATGAAGGAGGAAAACACTTCATTAGTGTACTTCATTATCATCTGATTTGACGCACGGCATTTTAATGAATGGTTAGTACAAATGATTCATTAGTTCGTGCTGTGTGCCTAGGGTATAAGATTGCTAGAGCTAGTATGTGGGCAGCATTGACATGTAGTATATAAATCGACTGACTGATCTCATGTTTCATGTGGCACCAGTTTTGATTTCAGAACAGATTCTCTTACTGTCAATGCTACCAACTGTCATAAAGTGGCGTCATATTTAAATTATTTGGGAATTTACTTGCATGACAGTGGAATCTACCGAATTTACCAAAAAAAGTTGTTGGGACTATTTGAATTGTTAAATTTTAATTATGAGCCGAAGGAAGTGTTTTTCACAAAGCTGTTTTGGTTGGAAAGTGTTGATTACCAAGTTGCCAGTTCTGGAAATACCGCTGAACTTTAATCAATTTCTCGTTTCCAATCGTTATAGTTCAGTGGAAACGTATACTATTTCGGAAAGTGACAGGAATATGAAACTGGGCCCATTTGCTTTCATGCATTTTTGGTTCAAGGAGCAGTCCATTTCTATACATGTCAGTGGTGGGCACTCAAAAGAATAGACCTGAAATAGCTATGTATTGTACTTCCAGAGTTATGATATTTTAAGCCAATTATAGGTACATCCTTTTTTTTTATTATCGCAAGAACCGTTATGGGGGAAAGTAGCCTATAATAACATAGTCAGGCAAAACGACACATTGGGTAAAATGACATACCTTGGCCAAGAGCAAATTGGCATACCTGGCCAAGGGCAAAATAACATACCTATGTCATTTTACTCGTGGATTCTAAGAGTTATGTTATTTTCAGAGGCTGTGCAATACAAAAGAAATATGATATAAGCATACAGAAGTATAAAAAAAAACTAAATTTTCGTTTATTTTAACAAATATGCTAAATTTCTTTTGAATCACTTTTGCGTTTTATTCAAATTACATTGTTCGCCTAAAATGATACAAAGTACCTATGTCTTGTCTATATCTTGTCTTTGTTTTAATGTCTAACGTGGTTCTTCAAAACATAAAAGCAAACACCTTTGAGCTGCTAATTGTGTACTTAGAGTGTTCTTAAATATAAAGGATTAAAATCCACAAGGTAAAATGTTAATGGTATGTCCCCTACTTATTCGAAATAGGGGAAAATAACCCCACTCCCGAATAAGTTTCCATTACACTTCTATATAACTTTCCTCTTCTCTTATGCAGTCTATATAAAGTTGACAAAGATCTGACATTCACATGTACTAGTTATCTTTTTCTCAAAGCTCTGTTCCAATATTTATCCTAAATTCAGGAGCACTTATGTCGTCGATTTGTTCTTCAGAAGTCATGTCTGATATCCTCCAATGACTCTTTCTACTACTATAGGCACTATTATAGCTTTGGCTAACGCTTAAATTTAATATATGTATAATGCCCTATAATTGTTACAAAATAGTTTATCGACTCTACATGCCTGTCTTTAGTCACGTGTAGGCCAGGGGCACTTTAAAATATGAAGGCCCTCTAACAGAAAGGATTTTCTAAGCTACTTTGGGCTATCAACAAGAATAATAACGTAAAATACAATAGCAAACACAACGGTTTAAGTCCCACCAATTGCAAGCTCGAAAGTGAGTAAACTGATTTTTAGTTAAATTAAAGGAAATGTAACGTAATCGTGCGGGGAAACTTAGATGTTTTGTAATCCAATGATTAAGGGGAGTAACCTATGTTCACACGTAACAACAGCGTAAAATTTTTCCTGATTAGTACTAGAGTTAGGCTACTAAAAGTATGCCATGAAAAAATGCGAGAAAAAATTATAAAATACTGGGACTGCAAAAACTGTCACTAAATAATGACAATTATGTCTTTTATATGTATGAAAATTTATTGTCTTGTATGAAATTTCGAATAAATTCCATGGTCTACTTTCAGTAGCCAAAATCTAACAGCTAAACTAACTTGTAGTAGGTTGTTTTACGAGTTGAAAAATTGGTCATCAGTTGGTATACTATTGCAACAATTAGGGGACTCCATGATTTACGGGGTCCTGAGCCCAGGCCCAGCGGGGCCATAAGTAAAGATGGCACTGACCCCCCCCCCCCCTTTGTTTCGGCAGCTGAGCTATAAGGTTATCTACGTCACTTTGCTTGCTTTCTATTTCTAAATAGCTGTTGTGACCTCTTCTACCTATGGCAGTTTTAACCAAATACATCCAGTTGAATTGTTTACCATGTTTACCATTAATTCATAGTATGCACGTTTGGTTTTCATTTTGTCTTCATGTGAACTTAATATCATTTTATTTGTGTGCTCCATTGTCTTTTTTTTTACAAAGTTTGTGTGGTAATCTTCTTTTGGATAGGTCTTTCAATCTATTCATGGTGAAGACTTAATTTCTTTTCTTCTTTTAAGTTCTTCATACAACCAAAATCATTTCTCGGTCGTCTGGAAGCTACACTAAATAACTCCTCAGGGACTTTTGCACCTGGTTCCCTAAGCCTTTCCAACCACAATATTGATCGTCAAATCTGCTTTCTTTTTCTTTTATACTACTACTGAAAGGACTTTCTTGTTCGATACGCGTTGCAAAAGACCTTTGTGCTGTAATTCGTAGCCTCACATAAATTTTCACTAAGAAGTACTTCAATCCACAAAATGCTCCTCTCTTTGCGTCCACCGTTAATATAGCTAATGATCCTCATTTCTCTATCAGAATATGATCGATCTGGTTATTTGTTATCCCATCCGGTGAAAGTTAGGTTGCTTAATGAATATGGGAAGACTGTGATCCTTTTTTATGATCAAGCCTTATACCCATATCCAACTAGTTCTTTCTCTGAATCGAACTAACTTTCTTTGATATTTCGCCAGAGTTCATTACTCAGTTATTTTTTGTGAACAGGCGATCCCGAACAACCTACAGCACTAAAGCAATTATAACTTTTTATCTGACACAATTCAATAGTGTGCACCGATTATAGACCGTTCAGTGAAAATAGAGACTTTTGGACGGAATCGTCAGTTGATCTGGTAATGTTATAATGAAGGGTTTATATTTATGGTCATAGCATAACCAAAGTAAATGAATTTTAAATTTTTGACGAAATAAAAACAGGTGTTATTTCCGCGATAACACTTCCACCGTTAAAAAAAATACTCCTTTAAAGTGCTTCCATATATCCCTTTTGAAAATAAGGAAAGATGTCTCCAACTCCACGCACTACTGAAAAGCACGTTATTCAAAGTATTTTTTTTACTGCTATATGCAGGAATATCAAGATAGTTTTCTGTTATACTCATTTTAATAAGTAGCACACTACCATAAACATATAAAGACAAATCATTATTTAGAACACTTTTAACAATGAAAATTACACACACACATTATGTATGCCATCCATCTCTTTCTGTACTCACTCATGACTTATTTATTTACAGATCAATAAATGGTTCCGTTCCAAGATGCTGTGGACCTGAAGATTCTCATCCATCCTGTTTTCCAATAAAAGTACCAAAAGATGATCCATGGTTAGCTCCCTTAAAGGTGCGATGCCTTGAATTTCTTCGCTCAGCTCCGGCACAAAGACGAGATTGTATTTTATCATGGAGAGAACAAACAAATCAAGCTACATCTTATCTGGATGCGTCTCCAGTATACTCCAGCAATGCTAGGACATCAGATGGTGCAAGAATATTTCGTGATGGACTTCTGTTATTCGGTCGTGGAAATCCTCGTGATGATATATGCCTACGAGGCGGTATAAGTAGACAATGTGTACGAGCTGGTGATGCTAGAAGCAATGAGCAACCTGGTCTCCTTGCATTGCATCATATTTGGGTGGCGGAACATAATCGCATCGCAATCCAATTGAGCGATCTGAATCAGCATTGGAGTGACGAAAAAGTCTATCAAGAAGCGAGACGTATTATTGGTGCAATGTTTCAGCATATAACTTATCGGGAATTTCTTCCCCTTGTGCTCGGCAGAGAAGTATGTAAGCTGTTTGATTTGGAGCTTTTAAGCGCAGGATACTATAGAGGCTATGATCCACAAACGAATCCCACCGTAGCAAATGCATTTGCAGCAGCTGCATTTAGATTCGGACATTCTCTTGTGCAAGGTTCTTACATGAGATGCGATCGTAATCACAATTTTTTGGACAATAGTAATTTGAACAAATGTATAGTTTGTCGCATAATTTTTAACTTTAAATTTATATTCTATTAGATGTCACTCTTCATGATGAATTTACTAGCGGTGACTTGGATAGTGCAGGTTCATTACATCGACTTTTACGTGGAATGGCAGTGCAACGGGCTCAAATGCGTGATGAATTTATTACCCCAGAACTAACCAATCACTTGTTTCAGAGCGGAAGTAAGTCACATTTGAAACAAAAAACCAAACCCAAAAGCAAGAAAAAAAAAATATTGAAAATAAATATTTCGCAGGTTTTCCATTTGGTCTTGATTTAGCAGCAATAAATATCCAGCGTGGAAGAGATCATGGAATTCCTCCTTATACATCATGGCGTGAGCCCTGTGGTTTAAGTCCAATTAATAGTTGGGAAGATCTGGAACATATTGTGGGACCAGGATCAACTAAAAGAATAAGTCATGCTTATCGCAGTGTACATGATATAGACCTTTTTGTAGGTGGAATAGCTGAACGACCAGTTATTGGAGGATTAGTTGGTCCAACATTTGCCTGCATAATTGCCCAACAGTTTAGTAATTTACGAAAAGGTGATCGATTTTGGTATGAAAATCATGGATTCGAAAGTTCATTTACGCCCGCACAACTTCATTCAATTCGACGTGTATCATTGTCACAAATTCTATGTCGAGCAGTTGGAGGTGGAACATTTCAGCCACACATTTTTATTCCACATGACATTGAGGGTAACGACCGGATTCCATGTGGAATTGGACAATTAGCACCAATTAATCTATTACCTTGGATAGAGCTTGAACCGTTTTTGGAAAAACTAAATAAACCGCAACAACATATACTACATGAATCAATTGAATTTGACAATAATGATGGACATAACTCAACATTTATTGACCGACATGATTTATTCGATACAGAACTGAAGAGACCTATACAGATGAACGTGACTAAAATACATAATAAACTGGATTTTAAGCAAAGAACACCTCAAACAGACAAAGTGAACAATAAACTGGATGCTAACAAAATAAAACTGCCGACAAAAACAGAACCGACAAATCCGACTATGATAAGTTCGTCTACTAAACGAACTGTTAATAATATACGAATACTGTTACGTCAGAACAGTGAAATAAATTCAACACAAAGTACACAAAACACAAACGATACTGAACAGATTAGACCACAAACCAATGACGAGAGAAGAATTAAGAGGGATATTTCGGCTAACGAAAAATCAAATGCCACTCAGCCAAAAGTGTACAAAGACGAAAGTGTACTGGGTAAAAAGAAATCACATGAAATTTTTATAACAGGCTCAAAGGACGAACAATACGAAATAGAAATCAACATAAGGAACGCAAATCGACACAAAGTTACGCCAACCTACAACAAATTTAACGCTACATTCGACATATATGAAAATGACTTTGATACAATGTCGAAACCATTTAGTTACGCAACTGCTTCTAACAGACCGACTTACATACGTTCTACTGACTTTAAAAAATTCACTAAACCTCCAACTATTATTTTCATTGACGAACAAGACGACTTTCAGTATCATCCTACTGTGACGACTACTAAAAAGCCAAGCTTTCCACTAAATCAAATCTCTTACAATACTAACAACTTCAATTCTGATGACCGAAATCGGAATAAAGGCATCGCTGGCAGCACCACTATAAACCATGTTGATAGCTTCGATTATAGCAACTACAAAAGACCAAACACCTTTAACAGTGCTGTTAATCATGGTGAGTTTAGTAGCATCACAGGGACCATAAGTAACAGTGGGAGTATTTCCTCGTTTAATATACATTCACGCCCACCAACCCTACAAGAATCAGAATTCCAGCGAAAAGGTTCAACGACTTCTAGACCTTATAATTCTCTTTCTTCTAAATCTCCTTATTATACTTCTAACTTAAATCTAAACTCTCAATCTCCATTTTCTTCTCGACTGAATTCTTATTTTAGTTCTACCTCTGACTTTAACTTTCGCCGCTTCTCGACTGTTACAAAACGACCTTATTACGGCACAACTAACAATTTACAGTACTCACAATACAAGGAACTGGACAATAGTGATGACACACCCAAAACTAAATCACTTTCCGACGTATACGACTATGACATAACTACTTACAATCCAATTACGACAAACGTTACTACAGAATTTGAGGACTACTACAATGATGAGGACGAAAACTTTGGAAATTTCGACAAAGACGGATACTTAAGACCGGAACACATGAAAATCGAAACTTTACAACAAGACTTCGACTTCGACAAGACTTTGAATAAAACAAACGCCACTGAACCATTTGACGACTTTGTTCTACCTGTACTAACAGAAACAGACTCGAAACATACTAATACTACCAACGACAGTAATTCAACAATCGACTTCGTCAGTGAACCAAGACATTCAAGTTCAGATATTTTGGCTGTTGAATCCAATGATGTTTCGAAATCATCGATTGAATTAAATACAGACAAACCAATCAAAACTGAATCCATTTCCAGTCCTGTTGCATTTGCGCCACTTATCGTCCTCACTAGACCCGAACGGTAATATCTTTTATTGCATTGGAAAATTCATTAATAGTTTTTGTGTGTTCAAAATATCAGCAGTAAAGCTAAACTTTATTGAATTTTCAGACCAGACAAATGGGCTATATTCAATCCCCTTGTACAGGAACCACCTCTTCCTGAACAACCTGAGTTGAAGATTAACCGAATCGTAGCAAAGGAGTTTCCAAAGCCGTTAACAAATTTGTTTACTGAAATTCGTCGAAGATTCAAACAGCCTTCTTCCATAATCTCTCCATGATATTACTATTTTCTGCCACTTACTCCTATCTTCTTCTACTTTGTTCATTTAATGTTTGGTGGTTATATTTATTTAATTTATTAATTTTTGTATTTATATTTAAAGATTTTGTTATATTTTTTTACTTTCGTACGCCTTTTTTACAAAATAAATTTTATGGAAATTACAGAAAAGTGTTTTTGTTTTAAGATCTCTATCCAATGCAGCTCAGTCAATGTACCTGTCTTTTTCGTTGGCCCTTTAATCATTCCCAGCTGCGTACCTAAGGGAGAACAGACAGCAGAGAGGCGACCTTTTGGCGAGCGAAATACAGATGGCATATACGTCTAGTCCAAGTACAAATTTAGTAGAAAGTGCTCCAGCTTCGTCAGTTTTGAGTCTCGAATCAAGAAACGTTATATACTTTTTATTTTTTGGGTCAAACTAATTCCTTGAAGGTCTTTTGCAACCAAGATGGTAACAGAAATTACTAGTAGGTATAATTATAAATAGTGTTCCATGTCACAAGATTTGCTTATTGGAGCCAGCGTGTTTTTCGATTTTCTATCGGTATGGGTTGAATTAATCTTGGTGCATGTAAATAGACCATTCTTTAAAAAAAAAACTACTTGATTGAATTGGATTATAACTAAATTGTAGCTTTGCAAGTATTACTCAGAGTCAGAATTTTAGAAATATTTTGTATAACCATATGCAACGAATCCAATGTGATCTTCCATTAAATAAGAAGCGTGGAGCTCATTTTCTCAAAAAAAAACTATCTAGTCCAGTCTGTATAGAATTTTTATCCAAGGGACTTTTTATTGGCGATTTTCTTAGGGTTCATAGAAGATATTAAGCAAGATGTTCGGAATTGAATCATCACCATAAAAATTATCCCAATTTAAAGTTCTCAATGATCTTAGAATAACTAGGTTCTGAAAACGAGTCAGCACCAGAGTCACTGCAGAAACCGATTCGAAATAATGGACAAATAATTCGCAGCTATCGTCAAAATTATTTGAATGGATGCTATTGCATTCCATATTAATAGGATTGTTGGACGATAATAATAGTTTCGAGTTATAGTATACGTCCAAAAAGCTTTACTATTGTTCTTAATATTATCCTCGGTTGACCATATATAGAGTTTAAAGAGAGGGTTAGCGGAGTGTTATCCCCAACTAACAATTTATGTGCCTTATTTTTAGCACTTTTTAGCCTTAGCAAACCCCAATTGATCCAAATAGAGTAAGATTTCGTTTTAGTCTTATTAGTAGGTATGCTAGCATGAATAATTTTCAGAAATTTACTGTAAATATAACTGAGATCATTTACATAATTTAGCTGTTCGGACCAATGGAGCGAGTTAATGTAATCATTAAATAAAGGGTTTTCCAATAAGAGGTGTTATTTTGATATTCAAAGAAAAATGCCATTTTTTGAGATAAATGATCGGATCTTTATTTTATTATAAAGAGAACGGTATGCCGTTAATAATGGAAAATAACATCAGCCAAATGACCACCACGACCACGCCTACAGGACCATTTCCTTTTCGATAGCCTCACGAATTCCATCTTTGAGGTCTTGAATCGACGCTGGGCTGTTGGCGTAGACCTTCTCTTTCACGTGGCCCCAAAGGAAGAAGTCGCAAGGTGTTAAGTCACAAGATCTCGGTGGCCAATTGTGATCACCACTTCGAGAGATAACACGATCCGGAAACTTTTCCCGTAAAAGATCAATGGTTTCGTTGCTTGTATGGCATGTAGCGCTGTCTTGTTGAAAGTAAACGTTGTCCAGATCAATACCATCCAATTCCGGCCATAAAAAATCATTAATCATCTGTCGATAGCGCAATCCATTCACCGTAACTGTTGCTCCAGCCTCATTTTCGAAAAAGTAAGGTCCAATGACCCCGCGGGACCATAAACCGCACCAAACAGTCACACGTTGAGGATAGAGAGGCTTTTCAACTATAACTCTTGGGTTTTCCGAGCCCCAGATGCGACAATTTTGGTTGTTGACGAAGCCATCGAGGTGGAAATGGGCCTTATCACTCAAGATGAGTTTTCGATGGAATTCCGGATCATTTTCATGCATTTCAAGGACCCAATCAGCAAAGACTCGACGTTGTTGATGATCGGCCGGCTTGAGTTCTTGTGTTAACTGAACTTTATAAGCCTTAAGATCCAAATCTTTATGCAAAATACGGTGTAATGACGTTTGTGGAATGCGTTTGTGGAATGCGTAAGAATTCCAAAGAACGACGAGGAAAGGACAAACCTGGGTTATGGCTACAGCAGCAATATTCTCGGCTGTTCTTGAGCGACGTGCACGGGTTTTATTCTTCACATCACTAACTTGTCCCGACAGCTCGAATTTTTCTACCAATTTCTGTATTGCGGTCCGACAAGGTGCTTCACGACGACCCAAAAATGTTCGAGTTTTACGAACCGTCTCTGCCACATTTTCACCATTTTTATAGTGAATTTTGATAATTTCAATGCGTTGTTGAATCGTTTCCATTTTTATTAAAGGCGTAGTTTCTACTTGTCAAATGTCAAAAAATGACAGCTCCAAAAGTGACATCTACCGAAATAGCGGGTTAATTAAAATAACACCTCTTATTGGAAAACCCTTATAACCTTATAACAAAATCACCTTTACGAAAGTTAAAAGTGTAGAAGTCGCTAGCCAGTGAGTCCGTAAGCAAAAATGCAATCGGTTTATGAAGAAAATCGATTTTAGATAAAGGAAATAAAACCCAATTAATAATTTTGTAAATCTAGAAATTTACCTAATATATTACAAAAGGAATTTATTTGAATTAAAGCACATATCCATATCTGGGCCGGGGCTGGTCGCACAGCCTTAGCTTCATTGGATATTGTCCAAAAGAGAACCTTCAAGCTCATTGGCGATGTGGCAATTACTCGTCATATCGACTCGCTCGAGCACCGTCGCAATATTGGATGCCTTTCGCTCCTTTATCGCTATATGCATGGTCAATGTTCTGATGAAATATCTAGTCTGATCCCTTGTAGAATAGTTCCTGCACGCAATACTCGCGCTGCATCCCGCGCTCATCCTTTTACCCTTCAAATTACCTTCGACTGTACACTTAAATTCCGTGATGCTTTCTTATCCCGAATTATGCGAATGTAGAACAGTCTACCATCTTCTGTCTTTCCTCCGGCATACAACCTGCGAAAGTTTAAGGGCGTCATACATCGGCACCTCCGCCGCTCTCCTCATATCCCTTAATCCTTTCCCTATATCCTTCCTGCCACGCTGTGCTTTGCATCATAAGGTATCTCCTGAGCTTGGCTTAATAATATAAAAAAAAAAAAAAATCATTAAGACTATCCACAACTAACCCAGCTGGAAAAATGGGAATCCTTGACTTAGATAAGGCTTATACTGTTAATAATACCTGGAAGGCATTAGTAATGAGTACATGAGCATACCTTACATTGACATGGTTTCAAAAGGCAGGCGTAATGTATTGATGCGCATTTGGCATCGCTTAGAAGCATATTCACCGATTTATCATGAAAAATGAGCAAAGGCGCAAGTAAGTAACTCAAGTGCTTCTAGATCAGGGGTCGTCAACCCATCACCCGCGGGTCACCGAGTGACCCATTTGATAATTTCAAGTGACCCACTTTAGTTCCGAAAATATAGTATAATATAAAGCATAAACCTAAACATGATGTGAGTGAAATGGCAAATGAAGATAAATTTGAATACATTGCTAAACACGTTAGTAAATATTGGAAAACAAATAAAATTCTTAAAGAGTTTTGTTACCAGCAACAATCACGCTACATCTGTTAGCTTTGTTGTAGCTCTTAGCATTGATACCAACGAAAAACCATTTACAGATGGCGAGTTTTTGAAAAACCCATCCATAAATTGTTCCGAACATTTATTTAATAACTTGGAAATAAGAAACAAATAATTGAGAGAATCAAAGAAATGCCATTGTCAGCTAGAACAGTCCAGCGTTGCGTTGAAGATATGTCCACAAATATTAATGAACAGGTCAAAAATGATTTGTTATATTGTGACATAATTCCATTGCAGTTGATGAAAGTACCGATATAAATAGTATTGGTAGGCTTGCAATAATTATTAGATTTGCATGAATGACACGACCACTGAAATTTTTTGTCAAATACAAGAGTTTACAAATTTAATGGGCAAAAAGTAAAATGTTTTCCATAACAACTGATGAGAGGAAAAACTGGATTCGTAAAACTAATAGAAAATGAATTTGACCGCTCACTTTTATCATTTTATTATATCATACACGAACAAAATTTATTTGTAAAGGCGTCTACGCAACAACTTAAGGATGAAATGGAAATGGTTCTTAAGATCGTAAACATGATAATAGCGCGATCAGCATTAATACAGAGGCGCTTTAAAGCTTTTTTGGAGAAAATCGAATCGAAATATGGAGATTTGTTGTTACATTCTGAAATACGATAATTCAATCGAGTTCTTAATTGATTTGTAGTGTTTTGATGATATACAAATATTTTTTTACGAAATTGGTGTTCTCGAACTCAATGATAAACAATGATTTTTAAAACTTTTGTCCTTAATAGACATAATGAACCATTATAATGATTTCAACAAACGACTCCAAAGAAATAAGCACACAATTTTGAAAATGTATTGTAAGCGTTGAGCTCAAATCCCCCATGCATGCATGATTAACAACTATACTGCCAATAATAATATTGTTATTGGTGTGGTGGCCTGTCACTGTGGTTTCGAGTGTCCTGAAGCGTCGTTCAAATATTTCTAAGCAAAGATAGGGAGTCGAGGATTAAAGTCCTCTTCAAGGAGCAATTCGACCCTAAGCTTCAGAGCAAGTCCGGACAAGGGGGTGCAATGGTGGGTCCTGACCGATAAATGCAGTGATAATCCGTAGTGATTAGTGTTGTGTTATAGTGATTTAGTTAATTAATTAATTTAAGTATATTCTGTAAGCGGCGTGATTTGTTTAGAATCCCTAAAAAGGCTTACAGTATTAGGAATGGCAGAGTTTTATTTCAAAATTGATATTATTTGAAATTGACATAAAAACTAAAAAAATTTCATTTCTTTCCCTTGTTAAAAATGGAATATGAAATAGAAAATATCAATTAAAGCAATCTAAATATGCTCGAAATTTGGATTTTCATCTTTAAAATTGAATATGAAAGTCGGTTTCAAAGTTTGAAAAAGCATGGAGAAATGTTTACATTTATAATAAAGTCCGAGGAAATAGAAGAAAATGTTTCAAATTTGCAGTATTTTCAATATCTAAAAATTGACAATTTTAGTTTAGAAATGATTGATGTTAAGAATTCAATATTATGGACGGATAAATTCAAGAAATTGCGGAAAGATTTGGAAAAAGCATCACTTCCTACGAAGTTTTCATTTTTGAAAAAAAAAAACATGGCTTTTCCATTTTGCCCATATTCGATTCAACTTATTAATATGAGAAAATATTTTCACAAATGAAAGCAAGAACAGCAATAGGTTAATTACCGAAAACTCAGATGCTTATATTCGTCTTTCATAATAAAATATAATATTATTATTTACTCAAAGACTGTTTTAATACGAAAATATCTCTGACCCCAACGTCTCTTTAATATTCACATTTTGGTTGATTTTGACCAGCGGCCAAAAAAGGTTGCCGACCCCTGTTCTAGATCCATCAATTGGAAGCTCTATAGAAGATTATTTGATGAGGTTCAGCAGATTGAAGTGCAACAAGAGGTGATCTCATCTAATTTTCCATGAATCTAAACTGTGGATTTTTCCACTATTCTACGAAGTAACTCATCTCTCATTTTCTGTACGTGCATAATCTCAAATTTTGGTTAATATAAGTCAGAATGAGAATATTGAATTACTTAATCAACTTCATAAAATTGAATACCACAAATAATTATCCAAAAAGCTCATTAGAGCTTTCGAAAGTAACACTCAAAAAACTACTTCAGTCATCATTTAGAGCGCTCCTAGAGCGCTTCTTAAGAGCAGCATTGAAGCGTTTGCTACTCCGGACATGCCTATGTTAAAAAGCAATGAACTTGGATAACGAAAAGAAGCGCTACGAGCTTCCAGGGAAGCGCTTCAGAAGGGATCTTAGAGATGGCAGAGGTAATGAATAGATACATTCATTCGTGTTGTTATTGAAAAGAGATAGAAATTTTTACCGGCTGTATTTGCAGAGGCTAGTTCGAGGGAGTGCGTGCAGGTCGAAAATGAGTCATATAGTTTCATTGTTTTTCTAAGAACAATGAAGGAAGAAAAAGTGCGTGCAGATGGAAAATATTCTGATTTGTACATTATCTACATCTTCTAAAGAAGAGGTGGATTATTTTCATTTAAGTTCGAATAACTGAAGACGTGTTTATTCTCTGCGCCGTTCTAAGAAAGCAGGAAAAGTTCTTCACTTTACCTCTCGATGAAAACATGAAGTGTTTCCCTTCACCTTTCTGAGAGTATAAATTGAATGATTCATTCCGTTCACTATTCTGAAATGACAGAATGAATGCTTCCACTGACTTTAAAAGGATTACTTTTTTACCTTGCAAAAAATGAATATGGAATGCTTCCTTTCACCTTCCAAAGAATTAATAGGCTCATCCTTTCACCTTACAGGTCGTGCAGTAGTAAGATATGCAAGCCACCTTATATACCTTCCCGTCGTAGGACATCAAGACATTAAAAGAAATAAACTGGGTATCAGAGCGTATTGCTTCCATACCTTTCACAGAATGTTTTCGGAATGCATCCGAAATGTTTCCGTTTCCCTCTGGGAAGCAGCCATACGTAATGATTCATTTGAAGGCATCAGGATCTTCTCATCTTTAGACCAGTTTCAGTTTATATGCAGAAGGTTGAAATCTCCAAGGTAGCATAAATGATCTGGTGTAAAAATGAAAAATTGAAGTGAAGTTATTCACAAAATATTCGTAAACTTCCAATGAATTCGTCTGCTTTTGTTACGTTTTGTAAATGTATCTAGGGTAGCCAGGAATTTGAAATTTAGTTATTCAATTGTTGTTCCTCTTACACTTCACACTTCACACTTCACAAAAATGTTTACAAAAACTTTTTATTCTAAATTATTAAAATTAAGAAACTCAAGAAAAACACCTCTTACACTTCACAAAAACAATAAATTGTTGCTTTCAATGCGCGTACCTGATTTAAAAAAAAAAAAAAAACGACAACCAACTTGCCGAATACCGAAACTTTTCTTATAATTTTTCTTTTTCTTTTTTCTATTGATATATACCTAAAAAAAACCTAAAACCCAGCAGGATATTCTATTTAGATAATTGCTTTTCTCCGATGGGTTGCAAAAAAAAAATAAGATTTTTCTTTTGTGCTTTTCTACGCCCCCCCGGAGGGCGACTCAATCGACGAGGGTGCTATCTGCCTGGCGGCCATCATCGGAACTAAAGAGAATCGCTAAGATTTTAACTTGTAGAATATGACTAAAACGCGCATATCACATTTCCTCATTATTCACCAGATGGTACAACTTTCGCATAGATCAATGTAACACATGTCTGCCAATCTTGAAAAATTGAAATTGAATCGTTGTTCAAAGCGAAGAGAGGATTGTTGTTTACTACTGAAAAACTTCAATTCCTTGGTGGTTTGCGAATGAAAAACAGTTTGGCGATGAAATTAGGGGATTTGCTTAAGTGATATAGTTTTATTTAGAATAAGAAAATGCAGAGATTATCGAATGATTGCTGATTTTCGTTTTTGACCGGATTTAGGTCTTATATTGCCTGCGCTTGTTCGGGAGAAAGTGAATTTACCTTCTAACCTCAATCTTGCCCTGGCTATGCTGCTGTTGTTGCAGAAGTTGTCAAATTAGTTAATGGCTTGGAGTTTGGGAAGGTCCGTCTTCTAGTCTAATTTCTTATACAATATCGATATCATGGACATGAGACTGAATAGTAATCTATACAACGAAGCCTTCTCCGATGATTTTTCCTCCGATACTTCAGATTATGATTCCGAAAGTACCCAGTCAAATATGGTCACCCTCAAGGGTGATGAAAGCAGCAAGGGTGATAAAACGGGTGGAGAAAGTGAAAATATTCTTATAAAATTGTTCAACAGAGAGGTAAATCTTTTGGCAAAGTAAGGTACGATGTAATTTTTATTATGTAAATTTCTTTTCAGCGAACCGGATTCTTATCGGCAAACAAACGGATCAAGTGCAATCAAAAAGCATTTAATGAAGTGCCAAGTAGACTTAGTTTCTGTCTCAAGGATATTGTTCCGTACTGCTACTTACAGGGGTAAGTTATAAATTAATTTAAAATGTATTCAATTGCAATACATATAAACAAATATTTGAAGAGCACATAGAATAAAAATTTGTTTCATGGCTAAGATAAACATTAGCTTTCAGAAATAACAATATGTACTGAAACAAATGTGATCTTCCCAGTTTGTTGCTAAAATTAAATAGTTATAAGCTTCTTAATTGAGTCGTACGCATGCAACACGTGATTGATTTTTTAGCGCTTAAAAGTATTTTCCGGAAAAATGAGGACATCTTCGTTTATACATAATACAACGGTGGTTTCTCATTAAAACTTTTTTAGATCAGTTAGATCGAATACATGTTTGGTAAAGATCATAAAGATCAATCAACAAGGTTATTTTATAAAAAATATTTACTACGATGCTAATAGTTGTTTTGGAACGACAGATGGACGCACAAATGTCTTACCTGTTTCAGAGCTTTGCATATTATGCGGATTGAGCAAAGTTGAAATGGTTGCACTGTGTTATACCACGTCGATTTTTTCGGTAAATGCTGCAAGAGTCAAAAGAGATTAATTTCTTTTGGCTTTTATTTTTCCAGCTCATTTGAATCCTTCGTAATCAATATGAGGTAGATGGACAAATTCGTTTATTTCTAAACAATTGCTGTAATAACTATAACTTTAGGTGTACTTTCATTCATAAAACAAAATTCCAATATCATAAGAGTGAAAAATCTGTTAGCAGATTACAACGAACCATTAGTGTATACATTACCCATTATATATTTTACACAGACCCCTTCGACTTCTCAGAAAAGCGCTATCTAAAGCAAGCATAAAGGCTGAAACACAATGGTAGCATCGGACATCGGCATTGATACCTACTATGACACAAGGACAGCATTGTGAAATACAAAATTAAAAGGTAGGTACCAAAACTGTCAAAAAGAAAGATTTAAGTGAAGTGCTGAATTTTATTGTGGAAAGGAACATGAGAAATCGACAAAATGTAAATGAGTGAGAAACTCTGTAGCTATGTTAATATAGACAAGGTTTATTTTTCAATCTTTCCATACTTTATCCTTTTTCATTAAATTTTTATAATCCTTCTTATTTTGTATAAGCACGGATTTGCCAGCACAAAATTCCACCAACTTTTCTTCAAATAACATGTCAGCTACTATTTGATGCATGATGTCGCCTAGAATTTCAAATATCAACTGATGCCGATATCGACGAAAGAGTCAAACCAATGCCAATGCCCCTATTGTGTCAAGTAGGTGTAATTACCATACTCGCGATTTGATTTTGACAGGCATTGGTTCAATGCTGCTGCCGATGTCCAATGCCATCATTGTGCTTCGGCCTTGAAAGTTTTCAGGCTGTTAGTGCAGTCTGATAATAAAAATTTCGATTTAGAATTCTCAAGATCTGAATTTTAGTGTTGCTATCGCAGAATTCGTCACATACAAGATTTTCGTAAAGCTGCTTACCTTTATTACTATTGAATAGAAATAGAGTATATACACTGCTCAAAAGTGTATAAGCAAAATGTGGTTTTTCGGTTGAAAATTCCTGGAATTTGGTTTGATTTTGGTTCTGTTTTTTTGTTTTTAGTAGATACATCTATTGCGCATACAACAATAAAAAAATTCTGGAATAATAATTATAATGGGACAAAAACCAATTTTTACAATTCAAACCACAAACCACATTTTGCTTATACACTTTTGAGCAGTGTATATACATGACCATTATCAATCCTTTTGTGCATCGGCACACTAGCAAAAGTGATAAGAAAATAAATATCAGTACCTACAGGAATCAAAATACTAACAATGTATAAATCAAGCGAAAGCCAGCATGAATTTATAGACTATTTGGAGAACTTACTGACTCAGCACCGAAAGCTTATGTTTTTGGGAGATACCAACATTGATTTGTTGGCGAACAATAATGCAGTAACTCAATATCTAGACTTATTATCTATATGCAACTTCAGGATTCTAAATAAAATTGATATTAAACATGCAACTAGATCTACAGAAAACACGGCTACAATAATAGATCATATATTTACGGATCTGTGTGAGACATTTTTAATGGACATGAATATGGACACTACCTCCATATCAGATCATAACGTAATTAAGGTTGTAATCACTACAAATGTTTTTAAAAAAAAAGGATGAGCACAAAAGTCATCTCATCAATAGACAAAGAGAGATATAGAGAAAAAATCAAAGAGAGAATACAAAACTCTCAAGCAATAACAACGGAGGAACTTATCGACATTATAAAAGATAGTAAAAAAGATAGCACAATTTACAAAAAGATTAGAAGTAGGACTAATGGATGGATAACGGATAAAATTATAGATGAAATGAAGAAAAGAGAGAAGTTATATAAAAAAATGAAGAAGCACCCGGATGATATTGAGAGGAAGAGAGATTATACTTGTGCTAAAAATCGGGTAAACATGTTAGTAAGGAAAGTGAAACAAGAATACATTGACAAACAGTTTCAGAAGACAATATACGACACAAGGAAAACATGGAAAATAATTAATAAATTTATCATAAAAAAGGAAAATGTAAATAAAGAAACTATTACTGAGATAAGGAAGTCAGGGAAAATAGAAACTAATCCAAAGACGATAGCAGACACACTTAATCAGTACTTCGTCAACATTGGCAATGAACTTAAGGAAAAGTTACCAACAAAGTCACCTACTGCAAATAAAAGGCAAGCAAAATCAATTTTTCTTGAACCATCTGATACGGCAGAAATAGAATTTGTAATTAAAAGTCTCAGAAAAGAATCTGCACCTGGGCTTGACGGAATCACTACGAATGATCTTGCTGTTGCGGCTGATATAATAAGCCCGACTTTAGCCAATCTTGTAAATCAAACCATCTCAACCGGAATTTATCCAAATATACTAAAGGAGACTGAAATACTACCAATATATAAAGGTGGAGATAAAAAGGATGTGAGTAATTACAGACCAATTGCAATTCTCAGTTGTGTTGGAAAAATATTCGAGAAAATAATTGAAAAAAGACTCAGGAGTTTTATAAACAAAACTGGAGGATATGATCAGAAACAATTTGGCTTTCAGGAATACAGCGGAACAGAGTCAGCCACAGCTGAGACAATGAATGTAATCAACAAATATCTAGATGAAGGTCTATATACTGGAGCAATTTTTGTAGATCTTAGAAAAGCCTTTGATACAGTTGACCATGATCTTCTTCTGAAGTTTCTGGATGAGCTTGGAATAAGGGGTATAGCCAATAAACTGGTGGAAAGCTATTTAACCAATAGGAAATTGTTTACAAAAATACAAAAAATACATAGCGATCCGGAGATTCTCCGCACTGGTGTACCACAAGGCTCCATCCTGGGACCTAATCTCTATTTACTATACATAAATAACATGCAGAATGCAGGAATTAAAGGAGACTATCATATATATGCAGATGACACAAACATTATATATGGGGCGAAAACAAAAGAAATCCTTCAAAGAACTATGAACGGGGATCTCATAAGATATAAGCAATGGACAGATGGAAACAAACTTTCGGTGAACGAAGAAAAAACCAAATTTATAATATTTCGTCAAGTCAATAAAGAAGATATTGACCCACAGATAAAAATTGGATCCATGAGCTTGCAGAGAGTTAAGGAAATATAATATCTTGGTCTTATATTAGATGAGCAATTAAGGTGGAACAGTCATATAAACACCAAAATTAATAAAATTATACCGATGTTGGGCGCTATCAAAAGAATGAATTTGACATTAAATAACAAAACAGCAAATCTAATATATAATGCTCATGTACTATCACACATAAAATATAGCATACCTATATGGTCCCAATGCTCCAACTATATAATTAATAGAACACAGATAACTATGAATAGAGCTCTTAAAACATTATATAATATACCTTGGCTAACGTCTACAAACGAATTACTAAGAAGAACGGAAAAACTTAGTCTAAAGCAAATAATCTTCGTGGAGAAAGCTAAATTTGTCTATAAGTTGAAAAACAAAAAAATTAAAACAAACCTCAAAATCACTACGGCAACAGATCTCCATACGCACAATACAAGACAGAGGAATGATATAAGAGTAGAAGCAGCAAGGACAGAAAGGGTTCGTAAAGGATTATTGGCGACATCCAGTGAGATCTTCAACAGACTTCCTATTCAGATTAAAATCAGTTCGAATATAAACATCTTCACAAAGAAAGTAAGAAACCATATATGTAGTCTTCGTGAAATATGAATTATGAATTAGAACATGCTATTCTTATTAGGCTATATATAAGGAATAAATAGATTGTAGTTAATTAAATGAATTTCAACCTCTTTCTTAAACCAGCTAAGCTGTCTGAAAGGGGGATTTTGAAAAAAAAAAAGGATATTAAGGAATTGTAACTAAGGCTAATAGTAATAATGATGATAATGTTGACATTAGAATAAATAAATAAATAAAAAAAAAAATGGACGACTAGAAGACCTAGACTATGCAGACATCGCCCAACTTTCGCACAAGGGAGGTTTTCAAAGTGTTCGCAAGTCTCAATGTGTCTAATCCTGCCGAGTTTGAAGGTATTTCGCTTCTGGTACTCAACTGCTGTGCCTATAGCTAAACCTTTGCGAAAACTATTTCACCTGTCCTATTCGACAGAAGTCTTTCCTTCGTCATGGAAACTTAATCATGTTCAGTCAATACCCAAAAAAGAAGAGGAAAGCGATCCCTTAAATTATAAATCAATTGCCCTTATTTCGATTCTTTCGAAGGTTTTCGAAACACTCATGAAATACTTGATGAAATATCTAGAAACTAATGACTTTATTAGCGATCCACAATACGGCTTTCTTGCTGGCCGCTCTACTGGAGATTTGGTAACATTCCTTACCAAGCGTTGAAATCAATGTCTCCATAATTTTGGTGAATCTGAAATCATCGCATTAGATATCTCAAAGACCTTCGATAGAAACTGTCAGGGTTTAACGTGAGCACCTGCCAAGTATGGCTTAATTTCACGGCATTCTTCATGCTCGGATTAGTTATCGACAATCAACGGCTTCATGTCGTACCAGTATGCCAAAAAAGCATGACATGACATTAACTTACTGGTCGAAGCGAGACCTATCCAATCTCTGCCGATCTAGGGTTACGGGATCCTTCACCACAGCCACCACGATGCTCCCATAAAGGGGCCACCGCAGTTGAGGTGAATAATTCCTGTTATTCAGGGCCCTTCAAACCCGTGGTACCAAGTTAGCTAATGTCGGGCTGCCCATTTTGTATAGCTTTCGTAAAGCATGAGCAACAGACCATGAATACTCCCACTGGCTATCTTCATGCAAGATATCCTTGTAGTGATGGGACTGGTTGCTCCATCCGGGCCTAACACCTTTTTCGCAAAATCTAAAAACGATTACACCTCTCCTATACAGGCAGGAACAACCTTTAATAGGCGCTGTCAGCACGGACCACAAGAAGGTTAAGATACACCCGTTTCAAGTCTGAAGAGGATCTATAGTATATCATGCATACTCGCCATATAAGAGTTACCATCGTACATGCTTAATTTCCAAAATTATCTAATTTAACTATACTTCAAAATTTTCGTCCTCTGGTAGAACTATGTTTGAGATGTTTTTACTATTGTCATTACATGTGTACATGACCTAGGGCGGGATCATTATTGTACATTATTACAGTACCCACAAAGACACGAGATCTCATATTTAATTATCTTGCAGTGGAATCGCGCATGTAAGCACTTAGTAGGTACCTTGGTATCTTTCGCCCAAGCATAGCCATTTACAGTACCCACGATGGCAAATTCAAAGCGTTTATACCAACCAAAAAAAAAACTCACCAAATTTATTCCATTAGCCTGCAAGATTCACTCTTATACACCTTATGTCAGGCCTCGATTAGAATAAAATTCCCATATTTGGGTAGGCGCTGAACGCTCTGCACTGTCCTCGTTAGACAAATTCTAAAAGAAGGCCTTTCGGCTTATTATCGGAGACATATCAATAGCAACTATTGACTTTAGAACACTGGCATAATGTTGGATATCTATTTCTGTAGTTCTGTGAATCCTTCATAAGCAGAACAGTACGAATATGGAACATTTTGCTATCCTCTGTTTCCCCTCAGCTATGAGCCGCAATCAATCAAGCTTAATGCACACAGTCACCACCTGGAATATAATCCCTACCCCTTCTTCCTTTCCTGCCAAGTTTGTGTGCGGCATCATAGGGTATCCCCTGAGCTTTGGCAACATACAACATGCAGAGCTAGAGCAACACTCTGGAGACACGCACATGGGAATCAACTCCACAGATAAAAGAAGGATCCTTACCAACAATACACCAAACCAATAGAATTCTATTACTTCGGTAATATTATTACTACAAACAGAGGAGCAGAAGAAGAAAGGATGGCTGAGGAAAGCAAGAATGACGCTTGGAAGAAAATTGGCAGTTTGTAAGTTCCCAAATCTTGCGAGTGGCATCAATCTCAGAATATTGAACTCTTGCGTGAAATCAGTCCTACTACATGGAAGTGAAACATGGTTTAACTAGATAACCATTTAAAAGATCCAACTCTCTAATCTGAGTTATGTGAACTGATTCCCACTCTCTTGCCAAGGCAAGCGCTTCCACACCATAGCCAGATAATGTCTTTCTCAAAGCGCTCCCTTAACATACCTAAAGGAATCTTTCCAGAAGCAGACCTCCACTGATTTTAGGCTTATTTATAAAAAAGATGGTTCATATGCATCTGAAACGAAAAAGATGCAGAAGAATATTCATTCTTGAGTAGTCAATTGAATTGTGTGGTTTCGTTGATTAATAAATTGTCGACAATATTCTTTTTCGCTTTTTATTGAAAAATGTGCCCTTGCAATTCGTATAGGTTTACAAGAAAACGGAGAGCATTAAGAACACACAATAAAACTGAAATTTTGAATAAAGCTTTTTCTTGATTCCCTCTACATTCCCTATAAGCGCTCCAAGAGTGCTTCCCTACAAGTGAGCGCTGCTCTCTGCGGAAATGCACAAGTTAAAAAGATACGAACGAGGATATGGTGGGGAGCGCCTTTGCATTCGTCTTTGAGCGCTTTTATTTCCCGGTTGGATAATTTGGAACTGCGGATCGAATAATGGAATGTGATTTCAGCGCTTATGATATAAGGTAGTATAATAGTGATACACATATGAAAAGAGGAAGTCAGACAGAGAGTTTGCAGTATGCGACTGCGACATCAATCATTGATATAAAACGTAATTAGTAGATAACAAGCGGGCGCACACTTTCATTACTCCTGTTCAAATTACCGAGCTCGATTCAAGAATTGGACTTGGTCTTTATCAAAATGATGTAGAAAAATGGTCTAAAGCCAATTTCAGCAATACCCTAGAAATGAATACCTGTAAATATTGCCAGTCCTCTGTCTCTCTGCCTCCTCCTTCTGCCGTTAAAGTTGCTTTTGGTATTACTCCTTAGGACGGTTCGTCGGACAGTAAAAATTATTATAAACAAATTCATGTGTTCTTACATTCCAAAGAACTCTTCAGCACATTAAGCATGTGTGGAACTGATCCCAGTATATGTCGATATTTCAAATTACATTTTGTTCTTTTGTGGTGTTTGTGTTGGACAGTCCAACATGCAGGTTCCTCGTCTGTTTCAATTCACATTAAACAATTTTTGTTCATAAGACATCTCTGGCTGCTTCATACTTCTGCTCGTAAGAAAAGCCATATTTTTTAGCGTATTTTATCCTTAACATTCGGGAAAGTATGTCGTTTCAACTTAATTGAAGGCAGCTTAACTGTACGGCTAAGTATCGCGTTACAATCGCCAAAACTTTATTTTGTAATCCCGCTATCAATGCACAAATCTTTCTGCCGTATGCCTTTCATGAAATGTGCATTCTAAAAAAAAAAACATTTAAATTGCTCTTTATCGTCTAAAGGATGCAAGTTCTCAAATTTTCAATTTCTTTTTAAACGGACTCATTGTCCAAGAGTTTCAAAAGAAGCAGATCTGATTAGCCGGTTTGCACAAAATATGAGTTATCAGTTACCAACTGGTATACGACTAATCTCAGATCTCCACTTTTCATCTTTAATTTCAACCTTGTGATTTTGTTCCGTAACGGGTGGCCTGATTATTATAGAAATGATCTGAGCGTGATTTGGTACGACGATAAATTTGTACTTGCATCCATTTGGTTAATTTTAAAATTTACACCTCGTGCTATCGCCAGATTTCCGGCGATTATGATAGCATATTTTCCAGTCATGCGAAACAAATTTCAATGTCAATTTTTTCATAGTAGTACTCCAAAACACTTTCAACTCTGTTTCATTAAACCATCAATTCATGTAGAGTATCTAGAATCTCACGAAAAGCTTACATTGATACCATATTGATGCCATTCTTCTGCATATTCAAAAGTTTCAAGGGGTTATCGTATGGTGGTGGGTCCAGTATTTTGTCCTCTGTTGCGAGTATGTTAATAATTTTACCACTTGCATCAGCCCTGGAATGTTTTCCCAGTATACCAAAGCGTGATTTGTACCGAAAGGTGGCTCTTTGGTTTGTTAAAAACAAAAAACAATTTTCTTGCACCTTATTTTCCAACGCGGTCTACAGTCTTGTTTGCCGTTAATGCTTTCATCTCCCAAATCAGCCTAACATTGTTTGATTCGGCTATGGGGCTCTGTTTTTAATTACATATTTGCCCCTAAACTGGAATCTTAGCACTTTAATATTATTATTTGCATTTCGCCCAATCTGGACAACCAGGATTTTATATTTTTATCTGAATATCGACATGAACGGGTGGTGGACACCCTTCTCCTCCTAATTTCTTTAGTATTTTTAATGAGATAAAAGTTTTTATACTTCAACCTTTGACTTTTTCTTCAGCCACATGTTCATGGGATTGACCGTATGCGGACAATTCTTAGTAAGCTACAAGGTTTGTTATGACGAGAGAACTTTAGTTAGCGATTACAATTTCAGTACATACTATAAATACACGTAAGTTCCTAGTTGAAATTCGTAAATGGTGATGTTCTAAAAAAAAATTTCCTGTAGATTATACTTTTGGATATATAGACCACATCAACCTTTAGGAAAATTCTTTAAAGTCTGCATGTTTGATGACCATGGCGTTGATAACTTAAAAGAAGTAACCATGACACAGTGGATATCTCATCCACGAATTTTAATTGTCCATGGCAAATCCGAATACGAAAATGAAGATTCCTATGTAACTATAGTACGAGTTCCTAAGTTAGGTTGTCTTGACTGTAAAAACCTAAGAGACAGTGGGGACGGCTGTAAGTATTTAAAACATAAAAAATTCTATTCTAACTAAAATCAAGAACATTTATTTATTTTCTAGACTTTAGATGCGATGTGCTATGCATTAAGTGCAACGTGACAATCCATACAAAATACTCCACAACAGAATCCGATCCAAGCTTTAATCCTTACGTAAACCTTATATGTCCAGAGCGAGTTATTGTTATTGGAAATGGATTTATTCATATGTTGCATGTCGAATTAGAGATCCAAAGGCAACAACAATCGCTACAACACCACCAGATAAAGCATAATAGCTCAGAATTAGGAAATTATTTACAAAAGGAGACTGCAGCAACAGATCTCAATCTATCTGACCGGAAGGCGATAGTGCCTTCAACTGAAATCGGTTGTGATAATAAAAATAATATTGTAGCCCGCATAATTGCGGATTTTTCAGACTGTGACACCGAAGGCCAGAGTAGTTGTGAGAAAAATATTCGAATGCCTGAATCTAAAAATAAGAATTATGATGAATTGATATTTACATGTGGCATGAGTACAGCATCAAGCTCTAGTAGTAGTAGTAGTAAAATATCAGGTAATACAGGGAATCAGACAAAAGTAAGTTTATTAAATCACAAAGGCAAACGAAATCATAGAATTGTGACGAAATCTTATAGAAATGGTGTCACAACTGTGGACCTACAAGCTGCAAGTACAGCAAGTAGCAGCAATGATAAATCTAACGCTTATGAGTTTTCTGAAGATAATGAGAAGTGTGAAAAAATTGGAACATTTAGAAAAAGGCGTTTAGCTGATAAAAAATATGAATTCACTGAGGATAATTCAGAAAACATAATACCGTTTGGAAAGTCGTTACGGCTTTCAGGTACCCAGACACATTTACCGCGATTACATAGAACCTTAGGATCTAGTCACCATTCAGCATGCACTACTGCAACTTATGTAGCAGCCCAATCATCCCAATCCCTTGAGGCTACAAACTATGCACATCGTGCTTCACCTAGCTCATCAATACGCGCAGCATGTGGATCTCCTAGTAGAATTATTAAAGCGCAATCGGCAAGAAATGCTCAACAACATTCACTGCTTCAAAAGCCTTCCTCGCCATTGCCACTGACTTCTTCAACACATCACCAGAACGTAAATGCTAAACCATTCAATACCCTCTTAAGACAAATAACTACTTCACAAAGGAATTTGGATCAAGAGAATAATTCGAACAGCTCCCCGTTTTTGTCGCCACGTAGGGATGATACTATGTTTACGAAAGTTCCTGAAGTTAGTGTTCATGGGGGTGCTTTAGAGAAGCCAATTTGCACAAAACGGTTTAAGAGACGATTTGTCGAAGAGGATGACGCTGCTTCTGTTATAACAAGTGAAGAAGGTAAGCATTAGCTCTACTGTTTTTTATTTTTCTTTTTTACTACAATTTCTTTAAGTTTTCATGCAGCGTTTTCATTACAATAAATATCACATATGCTTATTTGGTTAGAATAGCTCAGCGAAGGATTTAGTTGTTTGGACTACATTGGAGTCTCCTAGAAGCCCTTGTGGAACATGGATCATCATATCCCTCTTTGCTCACTAATGAAATTGCATAACAACTATTTTGTACACATAAATATGTTATTTATCCTTCTCCTTCTCTTTGTTGCTTGATTAAGAACGCTATTCTGTGGTGGAATCTGTAAAGCTCGCAACTGCAATTCAACATTAATATTATTAAATTTCAGTTCAAAACTAAGGCAATATTCGGAAAAACCTTCCTTCGGCTGGTATATCTCGTACTGAAACGATTAACTGGACGAGACAATAGATGTTTTTCCGTTATTTCTGTATCATTCTCACTACATCTTGTTGAAATTCATATAAGATATCACTTTTTTTTTTTTCAAAGATAATTCAATGGGTACAATTCGTTCCGACCTTGCTATTCACAAGACCGAAGAACGGATTAAGGACCCTTCCAATTAATGTTTCTTTATTACTACTGTTCTCGCCGGAGTAAGCTTGAGTAAGCGCAGATCTTAAATCTAACAAACTGCACAAGTTTACAAATTTGATTGATTTTGATTCTTAAGACGCGTATTTTGCTTCCAGTTGCCTTCTTTTTAAGTCATAAGCAGTTCCACAACACTGGAGATGGAAGGATGGTTATATCGACTTATAACAGAGCTATAAATCAGTATAGGTCCTTCTTTATTTTGAGTTGAGATTTATTTTAGCTCTGAGACTAACAGTAACTCTAACTCTCTAACTCATTTCAAAACCAGTTTCTGAACTAAAGATCAAGTACAAACAATTTAAAACGCTTCAGTATTAAACGCCTATAATCTCACATTCCTTGATCGATGTAAGAACGAAACAATGGAAATCTTCATCACCAATTCTTTAATCTTTTCAAATAAAATTCGTTTACCTCTAACTCGTTACGAAATAATGCAATTTAAACTTATTGAACTCTGATTTCAAAAACGTTGGTAGAATTGATCAGTATACAGATAATTAAAAAGTCAATAAAGAAACAGGCTCGAAATACCATAATTGAATGGGAAAGAGACAAAAGTCATCTCATTTGTGTTTTTCAAGGCAAATGAGTTTTAGGGTGTCAGAATAAAGGAGTATAGCGAGAATTTATTTCAGTCTGAAAAGGGCAACGAAGAGCAACCCTTACGAATATACCCTGGATTTAATGCTGCTCGTATTAAATATCAACGTGCTTCAAATAGGGCAAACATATCCTAAAATTGGTCTAACAAATTTGGTAATGTACGGTTCATTAGTTTCTTTATTCCAGTGCTCGACAAAGTCCAAAATAGAGTTGGCCTTATTAACTATAATGTCAATTTTTTAATTTTTTTTAATACCCTACATCACCAAAACTCCAAATACATTTTCACAGCTTGGCAGGTTGAGAAAAGAACCATTAACAGCTGGCAAAACTTGAATCGGTCGCTTTACAGTACAGTAAACCGATCAACAACAATAGTGTTGTGCATAATTTGCTACAAATCGAGTTTCATCAGTACATTTTAAAGATGTTTGTAAGGCTGTGCATTTACCAATTAGTCTATGAGAAAATCGAGTATTTAATGACATATCCAAGTCCTTGGTCCTGTCAAGCCTGAACATACAACAACCATCCATGACATAGTTATAGTGTAGAAAATTCTTACTAAGCGTGGAGGACATGATATTGCACTCGATATGCAAATGAAGGAAATTAATAGAACACCAAGGTGAAAAGTTGTTTAAATTAAGAGCAATGCAGTCATCATTATCACTCGAAATGATGGGAAAGATTTTATATCATCATCTAATATATATTGTTGTAAATATAAAAAAGGAGCGGCCCAAGATGATTGCCCAGAGGAACACGTAAGGTGTTATTACATTAGAATTAGCACCGCGCAATCAACCCTGCACGCCAACAGACAAATTAGAGCTAAACCAATTGAGAAATAATGTTTAAAGTATGAGGCGAAAATAAATATACAATTGATTCTGTCAACTACCTTACTGAAATCATAATGGTAGGTTCATTAGAAGAGATCTCAATAGTTGTTGGAAATTTCAATACGCTGGTACTCGACTTGCCCTTCACAGTACCATACTGAACAGACCGCAAAAATAGGTGACGATGAAAGCACAGGCTATCACAAACCAAGCCTTCAGATATTTTATCAATTCATCATTAGTCTATAATTCGTTACATCACATTTACCACTTTTTTTTTTCAAAGGACAAGACTTAGGTTAGGGAAAGCACCAACAGAATTCCAAAATATAATACAAAACATAAACGAAGTACGCTTCACATGTCTGGATAAGACAAGACGAGGGAACATTGAATAGACAGCATGTAAGACTATTAGTCATGTTAAATTAAAAATAAGCTTCAGGACAATAGCTCCTTCAAGTAAGAGCTGGTCATGCACACGAGCTAAAATAGCGAGAACCACGTCAAGTGGGTGAAATTATTGAAATTATTATCACAGCACTTTCCATACACGCTAATTTAAAAAGAAAAGTTCGAATATGCTTGCAATGGTTGAAGGATAGCACGACTCATGCTCCTGAAGTACAACGAATATGAGTTGTGCTATAAGCTCTTAAGAAGTAGAGTAGGCGAGTTATATTTGAGCAAATAGGTTGTACTGTATGTTTATGTTCACATTTATCAATAATACCTTGCGGAAAACAGAAATATCAGATGTTTTCTACTAATTCTTATTTATTTTGTTAATATTAAAATTATTAATATTTTCCATCTACGTACATTTCAGAAATGAATAAGTTATTAATTCCATAAACTTCAAGATTTGCCGCAAGTAAGGCTTGTGGACTGGGTATGTCAGAGAAATGGTGCAGTGGAACCTATTTCCACTTGTTCATATAACTTGATTAGTATATATTAGCCTTTCCTTTAGATATAATTCATACGAATGATATAACTATTATAAGACTCTTCCAATTTTTAAACGTCCATCACAATATACGAAGAAATCAGAAAGAATTGAGCTGGGGTGTATGTATGCGAGAATAGGAAGAAATAAACGTCGTCACCGGGAAGATTTCAATTTCCATACTTTTATTTATACTTCCAGTGCTGCAGCAACTTAGCCACAAGTGTGTAGATTTCACAATTTAGCCGTTCTAAAATTTCTTCAGATGCTATTTTTTTATACGTGTTTGTGGGATTGTCGTCATATGAGGATTCGTGGATTTATTATAATTTTGTAATACTTCTATTAGGTGACGTCAAACCGGTGCTGATCCAAAAGGCTCATTCTTCATTTCTTTTTTATATTGCTTTATTTTTCTCGTTTTTTGTTATGGTTACTGATGTGAGTTGCAAGTGAGGAATGGTGTGGACGAGAAGTCCAATCTGTTTTTGCTAGCTTCCTGATATGGCGGCACGCTAGTTCGCCTTAGCTAATGGCGGATAGTATGGAGTGAGTCGAAAGAAGAGAACTCTGTTACTACCACGCACTATAAACAAGAACACATACAGTAGGTGCTTAACGAATTAGACGCAGCTGCAGAATCGGAAAATTTCTTTTATATAAGAATTTGCAGTAAAAGACATTAAAATTAAAAAAAAAAAAAAAAAAAATTTGAAAATCGTTTCCTCTAGACATTTTAATCTATTTTATGTATTTTTTAATATTTTGTTATACCTCCCTGAGCTTTTATAACACTTTCAATTCTCTTTGGGATATTGCAAATACTGGCGGTAATCATAGTTTTTATGTTCTCACAGTTATTCCAAACATTTTCAATATTTGTTTTGAGAACTGCTACTGTCGGATTAGGAATATTGTAAACTTTTGTTTTCAGGTAAGCCCAGCAATTTTCTATCGGATTTAGACTAGGGGAATTGCCTGGCCAAGAGGGGATTTTAAGATTTTCGCTGGTATGGCAAGGAGCTCCATCTTGCATAAACGTGTACTAAAATCGAATATAGTTCAAAAAGTTCATATATAGTAGCAAAACACCAGACAAGACTAATTTATATTGCTCCCGACACATCGTTCCTTCGGCGAAATATATTGGACCGGGATTCTTTCCGCTGATATAGCTCTTGACACATCGTTCCTTCGGCGGTATTCATAAAATATTTGGGAGAATATGTTGCAGTGAAAAAAATTATTTAACATTCTTCCAATCATTCTTCCAATTGTGAGGTTCCGATGAAGTCTTGCCCAAATCAATCGTCTTTGCCTTTTAAATGTGCATCGTACAATCTTCGCCGCAATGTCATCGCTAATATTCCATTCTCTAATCGTTTAATTGTCTTCTTAAAGCAAGTGCGGATGCTCGGCACTGTAGCAAAGCAGTATTTATAATTTTCCTGTCCGTTCTTATTGTTGCTTTTCTAATTCCACGGTAATTCATGCGTTTGTTTACTACGTATGAAACCGAAGAACTTGCAAGTCTTGCCACTCGTATTAACTGTAGAAGCCGAAACTTTCTCTTGTCTTGCAATATCTCGGTTGGAAAACGTCTCAGTTTCACCAAAGCTAAACTAAACAACTAAATAATCTATAAACACTGCACCAATTTTGGTCTATTATTTCACAGAACACTGATAACACAAATTTAAGAAAACTACTCTACTCAAAGTTGGTTGTATCTACTCGAAATGCAAATCATAAATATAAGATAACTTGCGTATACCTACCTCTATGCCCCTCTTCAGGAAGCTTCATCAATTTTCCTACTACATAGATGTGTTAAAAACTACCTGAGATTACCTTTCGGAAGCAAAATTATTAGTCATGAAGCCCAAAAATTTCACGTACGTCTAATTCGTTGAACACATACTGTACATCGGGTCTTTGAGATTGTAATGATCCTTACCGTGTCGTGCCCCAACCTTGGCATCAGTGGACACTTGATTCTGATGCCTCTTGCACCTCAAAGCTAGAGGACTAGTCAACCTTCATCATTCAAATGAGACTGCTCCGGGAGAAAGGTAAAAAGAAAGATTCTATTGTAACATTACGTTATAATGTGTGATTTATTAGTATAAATTCCTTTTCTACGATATAACAAAAAAAGGCTTCCTTTTATAGAAAAGACTTGAGTCATCGTACTTAAAATCATCCCATAGCATTAGAACTTATACATAATTATTGCAAATTCAATGACTAAATTATTATATGTAGAATTAAATCAATATTAGAAAATCCCAGACCGGGTGCGTTAAACTACCTTGAGTACAGAAAAAAAAAACATTCCACCATGAAGGCCTTCTGGAGGGTAAAATATGCGTTCTATAAATAAATTGAGAGAAAAAAATGCCACTCGGGATTTTCCTTACAGACAAAATCATCAAATGGACAAAATGAATTGAAGCAATGAAATTTTTATAGTTCTTGTACTGACTCTAAACGATAATGATTTCCATTGACGACAAAACATATCTATATATGTAATAGTATGGATTTGCATTGATTCTATGAAACGATAACGAAGCCCACTGAAGGAATAAAATGTTTATATCTAATATTGCTTTTTCTGCAATTAATCTGTCGAACGCTAATGTTGTCAGTCAAAGTGAAAATTTCACACAAAATCCGAGCGATGAAATCAGCCATGATCAAGTAGATTTCATTACATGGTGCGTACAGAACGTTATAGAGCATTTGCAGAAATTAAACCATTAAAATGTGTTCTTCTTTTGCATGGCGCAACAATTAAGTATAATTCCTACTGTGTTTATACCAGTTTTTATGAATGCTTCACATACCATTGGTTTTACCTCAGCTGTCCCATTTTATCCGAATGTTGGTTCGTTGCTTTTGTACCACCAGATTTAACTTGTCTTGTTGATTCAGTTGACAACGAAATACCGTGTCCATCATTGCACTATACTTCTATTAGAATTGCGATAGGTTGGGTTAGGTAAGAGGGGTCCCGCTAGAAGTACCTTCACTTAGACCACCAGTGGGTCCATTGTGCCCTTTTCCTCATGGGATAACCTTTCAAACTTACCCTAGATACATCCTGCTTCTATGCAGGCCACATTTGCGTCGCGATACTTCAGGTTTCCCTGTTGATCCAACGGAGGCTTGACTTTTGATAAGCGCCCCCGATGATCTCCTGTTCTAGGCTTCCTATTAGGATCCTCATATAAGATATCTCTGAGGATCTACCCATTTCAGAGACCTTTTTGGCCATCTCGTTGCCCGGGATATCCCTGTGGCCAGGTATTAGGTAGTCAGTTTCTTCGCTGTAGTCACTGCAGAATATATTGGAAGGCCCAAGCCCCTCTCCGTCCACCAACCCCCCGCTTTGAGCCTGACAGCGCTAACTGCCGCTGCACTACTGCAGTTGAAATCTAGCGGCAATAAATCAAGCATGACCTCCAGTGCCGCTGTGGATCCAGGTTACATTTCCTCGTCAGTGCCATCTAGGTTACATTTTCTGGTCAGTGCCATCCACCAGACCGTGGAACCATAGTAAAGAATCGATCGAACTATGGCTGTGTACATCCAACGTACAACCCTGGGGTTTAATCTCCAGTTGCAGCCGAAAATTCTCTTGCCACACTGGCCTTCTTAACATGTTCTTCTAAATTAGCCTTCCAGCTAATCTTAGAATCTAGTATGATTCCAAGATACTTTGCTTCGCTGGAGAGAGTAAGATACTCTCCACCCAGCATAGGAAGCCTGAAACTTTATTCCTGCCTTTTCTTGTAAAAGCACTAGCTTTGCTTTCGAGGGGTTTACCCTTTAGCCTCAATCCGCATACTCGAGCTTTTTTCATAGTAGAGAGGAATTTGTCAGTTGTCAGGATGCATATGTCACTCTCATAGGCAACCGCTTTAAAACCCTCTCTCTCTAGCTTAATGACCGCCCGCACTGCATCGTACCTCGGTAGACTGCTCTTCTCACAAACGCAGCCCCTGAGTAGGAGCTAATCTTTCTGCTGAGAAGCATTGAGTTGATCCAGTCACATGGACTCTTATGAACTCCCACCCTTAGTCTGCTATATATAGTATTTGTCTTAACGTTGTGCATTGCATTGCCATGCTTAAATAAATATGATTCCCGCCCACTTATCTTTTTGAATTTTTAGTTCTTCGGTAGATAGTGATACCCACATATTTGAGCCGAAAAAAATTATTATACCTGATAGCACCGTTTGCGGTGTACTTTATTCAATATTAGAAAACATTTCCACATTAACATGTACTTTTATACATACATATATACTTACATAATAATTTCTCTTTTAGATGACTGCATCTCTCCTGGATACCATACATCGTTGCCAATGGAGGTTCACGGTTCCTGCTACTCTGATATGCAAATGATATCGCAAACATCATACGAAAAGCTAAAGTGTCCCACAATAATAATCACTCAGCATTCCTTCGATGTGGATTCCTTTACTTATTATGCCATTAGCAATTTGTGCCAGATGAACAATAAAATGTACGATGTATTCTATGATTGGGCTGTGGAATTGGTCAATGTAAATTCGTAATATTACTTTCACTGAAAAATTTCTCATATATTTTCTCATATTATATAGGTTTGCCCTTGGACCAACTCGATATCATGCATCCTTCTGGCTCACTTTACTGCACGCGATCAATTACCAAACAACTGCAAGAAATGTTTGAATTGTTCGAGAAATATTGATTGTGCATTTCATCGGAAGCAATTCGAATGTCAAATACTTTTCATGTGGAATATGGAGACAGGCGATTGGGAAGTCTTAAATTATGGTGAACTACAAGAGATTCCTTCAATTTTTAAAGGTCACGGAACCTTGGTAAAAATCGCCAGAGAAATTGCGAGTGATATATCAAAGAACTTAGAGAAGGTGCACAGCTATGGATTTAATTTAAAAGTCCTAGACTCGAATATTGACAAATCTAAAAATAGCTTAGTTGATAGGGACAACTTAATTGAGTTCTACCGAAAAAGACCTAGACTATGCAGCTCTGAATCGACTGCGGATTATTGAGTGAAAATCTCTTTGAAACTTCTGAAAGACTTTTAATTGTGATTTTTCTTACTTTTAGTTCTGACTTTTGAATACGCTTTAAGAAAAGGTTTGTGTTTAAGGTAAAAACCGAAAGAGTGAGAAGATTGAGCAAAATAATTTTAAGCAGAATTACTTGAGTTTCTTTTTTCATCCCACATTTATGGACCAATATTCATCATATCTAAGTATGTAGAAGCCGGTGATAATTTTTAACTCAATCATGCTTTGAAACGTAACGTATAAAGTGCTAAAATTTGCGACTTCAGTTTTCTGGGGCTTTATTCCAAAACTCGATTCGATCTGAATCGAGTCGAGTGTATAAAACCATATAGAATAGACGAAAGAAATTTGAAATAAAATTCCAAGGAATCGAATACCAAAAATTCACAAAAGAATCGACTGTTTTATGAATTTTTGCTATCTGATTTCGTAGTTTTGTTTCAATTTTCCTTCGTGTATACGATTTTAAGCACTCGACTCGATTCTGATCGATCACGTTCAGTTATAATGCCCCTGATATCAAATGACTTTACTCATTGATGCAAAACGCATTGTTACCTTAATATGTTTCCAAAACGTTTTTCATATATCACCATTCCCATTAGCAGGGTTGTAAATGAGTGGATCCATTTGTCATATCAACTCATCGCACTCATCGCATTATATAGGTTTGCCCTTGGACCAACTCGATATCATGCATCCTTCTGGCTCACTTTACTGCACGCGATCAATTACCAAACAACTGCAAGAAATGTTTGAATTGTTCGAGAAATATTGATTGTGCATTTCATCGGAAGCAATTCGAATGTCAAATACTTTTCATGTGGAATATGGAGACAGGCGATTGGGAAGTCTTAAATTATGGTGAACTACAAGAGATTCCTTCAATTTTTAAAGGTCACGGAACCTTGGTAAAAATCGCCAGAGAAATTGCGAGTGATATATCAAAGAACTTAGAGAAGGTGCACAGCTATGGATTTAATTTAAAAGTCCTAGACTCGAATATTGACAAATCTAAAAATAGCTTAGTTGATAGGGACAACTTAATTGAGTTCTACCGAAAAAGACCTAGACTATGCAGCTCTGAATCGACTGCGGATTATTGAGTGAAAATCTCTTTGAAACTTCTGAAAGACTTTTAATTGTGATTTTTCTTACTTTTAGTTCTGACTTTTGAATACGCTTTAAGAAAAGGTTTGTGTTTAAGGTAAAAACCGAAAGAGTGAGAAGATTGAGCAAAATAATTTTAAGCAGAATTACTTGAGTTTCTTTTTTCATCCCACATTTATGGACCAATATTCATCATATCTAAGTATGTAGAAGCCGGTGGTAATTTTTAACTCAATCATGCTTTGAAACGTAACGTATAAAGTGCTAAAATTTGCGACTTCAGTTTTCTGGGGCTTTATTCCAAAACTCGATTCGATCTGAATCGAGTCGAGTGTATAAAACCATATAGAATAGACGAAAGAAATTTGAAATAAAATTCCAAGGAATCGAATACCAAAAATTCACAAAAGAATCGACTGTTTTATGAATTTTTGCTATCTGATTTCGTAGTTTTGTTTCAATTTTCCTTCGTGTATACGATTTTAAGCACTCGACTCGATTCTGATCGATCACGTTCAGTTATAATGCCCCTGATATCAAATGACTTTACTCATTGATGCAAAACGCATTGTTTCCTTAATATGTTTCCAAAACGTTTTGCATATATCACCATTCCCATTAGCAGGGTTGTAAATGAGTGGATCCATTTGTCATATCAACTCATCGCACTTGAGTCCACCGTGGTTCATCGCTCGAAATTTGAGGGAACTCACTGGTTGAGCGGACTCAAATCATGTTTTAACTAACATAAGGAGAATCTGATTTAATTAAAAAATTTAAACTGAAACTGAAATTTCAATCAAATAAGAAAAGCTCACAAAAAAGTCATTCATTTTATTATATTAATTTAACTTTTACTAATTTTCTTAGCCAACATTCCTTCTACGCTACGCCATTTTGGCATTCAATTAGTGAAGATGACCGAAATTCAATGGAGGGTTAGAAATTGTTCTTGGAGTATAATTTTTTCACAAACAAATGTTTTTCGCTGATAATTCTTTTTACCGAATACATCACAGCACTGCCTTGTAGTGCTTCGGTAGAAAGATTATTTAGCATAGGAAAACTAACGATAACTCCTAGTAGATGTCGTCTACATTACGAAAATTTTGAAATGCAAGTGTTGCTGCATATCAATGGAAAAAATAATAAAGTAAGACGCTGATTCTATGGAAAAATGTAAGTACAATTTCCTTGAATTGAATTACAGCATTTTAGAGTATGGTATTTTCCTCACAAGTTTTACAAGTTGTTGAATTTGTACATTATATTGAGAGGAAGAGAAATGTTGGCTAAGAAAATTAGCAAAAGCTAAATCAATATAATAGAATATAATGAATGACTTTTTTATGAGCCTTTCTTATTTGATTGAAATTTCAGTTTAAATTTTAATTAAATCAGATTCTCCTTATGTTATTTAAAACATGATTTGAGTCCGCTCAACCCAAATTATGAATCCGCTCAAATTTCGAGCGATGAACCACCGCTCAACTGTTGAGCGGACTCACTGCTTGACTTGAGTCAAAATTTGCGTCCTTTACATTAGTAGGCTTCTAAATATTTCTTTTGGGTATTTAATTCATGATCTCGATATAATATTTACCGATGTCGTGGATTGTACAGAAGACTTCAACAAAATCTTTCGACAACTTAAGTTAAATACTATAATATATAACATTGTATAAAAGTTATATAGTAAATAACCTTCGCAATACCCGCCAGCCTTGTTTTATGCTTTCCACATTCATACAGTTCGGGATAAAAAAGTATCACGGAATTTTACTGTACGGCCGAAAGTAATTTGAATGGTGAAAGAATGTGCCGGGTTTGCATCGCGAGTATTGCGTCCAGAAATTTTTCTACAAGGGTTCAGATTAGAATTTTCATCAGAGCATTGACCATGCATGTAGCGATAAAGGAGCGAAAGGCATCCAACTTTCCGGCGGTGCTGCAGCGAGTCGATATGACAAGTAATTTCTACATCTTCTGGACAATATCTAATGAAGCTAAGGCTGTGCGACCAGCCCCGGACCATATATAGGAATTGTATACCATTCTACGTCTGCTGTCGGGCTTGTAGAGCAGCACGAGGTTTGACGGGTGACATTTTGGTGCTTCTTTGGCAACAGAGAAGATGTGATCTGTCCAACTTAACTTACTGGAAATATTAATGCCAAAAATACTTATTGACGGAGAATCAGAAATTAATGCTCCATCAAAAGAAACGGGAGTGGTTAAGTGGTGGTCTTGTTTTAATGAGATAGACAGCTTTGATACTTATATGCATTGAATTCGACGCGATTCGCTTTGCCCCAAGCAAGGATATTATCATGATCATTATTTAATGATCTAATCATGCAATCTCGTTTAGCACATCCAGCATTCCTTCCGCAAGAGGATCAAAGGAGTAGCCGAAATCTAGGGTACTGTCATCAGCGAAACCATTGATGGGATTGAAAGTTAAGGAAAAGCAGATCATTAATGAAAATTAAAAAGAGCCGATAACAGAGCCCTGGGGTACACCGGAATTTATAAGATGAGGTTCAGATGTAATACCATCCAATACAATCCGTATTTTATTGAAATAGATGAAAAACTGTCAATCGATAGTAGAAGAGGAGGGGAGAGACCAAGTGCTTTAAGAAGGCCTTTGAAATATCCACAGCAACGATTTTTGACTCACAAAAATTGTGAAGACTACGGTTCCAACGTTCCGTAAGAAAAGTTAGCAAGTTTCCAGATGAGCGTTCAGCTCGTAGGCCATATTGGCCATCGTTGATGAGTTGAAGGGTTTCTACATATTCAAAAACTTAAGTGATTGCAATTGGTCAATAATTTGAGGGATCGGTACCCTCTCCTTTCTTGGGTATAGGCTGAACGTGAGGTAGTTTCCAAGCAGTTGAAATTGTTCCTGTCGAATAAGACAAGTAGAATAAATTGCGCAGAGGCTCAGCCAAGGATGAGGCACAGCTTTTAATTAACATTGGCGATAAACCATCAGGACCTGCGGCTCTGGAGACGTTAATCCCCTTAAGGACCTTAAGCACATCTCGTACGGATCTGTATTGGCTCTTGCACACATCCACACGGGGAATGCAAAACAGGTGTTTGTGAAGTGGGTGGAAGACGAATTTGAACCCAATCTAGCAGCCAACATATTAGCTTTATCCAAGGGGTCACCATTGTTAAGCAGTGACGGTATAGAGGAACTGCGGAAGTTGTTTCTGATGGTTTTGACCAGGGACCAGAAACCTTTGCTACCTTTGCGGCTTGCCAAGAAGCTACTTGAGGTGATAAATTGAGCCGTGATTAAACAGTGGTCTGAATTACCAGGAAGGGAGTCGACTGAGATGGAATATTTGTCGGGGTGAGATGATAGAAACAAATCCAGTAAATTGACTATATCTCCAGCTGCTTCAAAGATTTGCGTGGGTACATCCACTAGTTGTTCCAAATTGAAAGATTCACAGAAGAGTTCAAAGAATCGACCCGCAGAGGTAGTGGTAGAAGAATGTCTGAGCCACGGTATATTGTGGACATTAAAGTTGCCTACCTGGATGATTTCGGATGAGGGGGAGATAGAAATCAAATGAACAATATTGTTGGAGATATTGTCAAAAACGGATATCGTGTCGTCATTAGACATGTTTTGGCTGCGATAAAGGAAACAATTAGATGTTAAGATTGAACCTAATCCAGACGTAATTAAACTCTGGAATGGCGGGAGGCAAATCTTTAAGGATAGTAAAGGCCACATCATTCCGAACATGTATTGCGATCCCCTTATGTGGAGAAAAAAGTGCCACCAAACTGTAACCAGGGACGTGATACTGATTAATATAAGCATCAGAAACGACCTTATTTGCACTTACCGCTAGAATTGCCGGATTTTTAGAGTTAATGTGGCAGTTTACCGATAAAAGATTTGCTCTTAATCCGCGAATGTTGCAGAATTCTAAAATAAAATTCTGCATGTTCAAAAGCAAAGCGTCACAAAACAACACATACCTACTTGGGCAATAACAGTGTTCTGCTTATTTGCTGCTTCCAGTATCTCAGACCGCGCAGTTCAATGAACACAGCTGTGAGCACCCGTATTGTTGATCAGTGAGTTCTAGAACAAGGTACACAAAAGAACACAGCTATTATGTGCAATTAATTATGAAATAGAACATGTCAGATTGGCTGCGCTTATATAATTATAGTGATATGTGGATATGCATACGAAAAAGTGCAAAAAACGCAAAAAGGGTTACATTTTGGGTACACAGTGCAATCAGTCATTTTAAGGGGAAGCTTTTGGGCTTCTTAAATCCAATAAGAAAACTTGGTGTTGATGACGTGCTTTTGAAAGAAATAGTAGTTCAAAATAAAGGGGAAAATTGGAAGGGTCCAACTATCATCAATCTAACAAATTTGATAGTGAATTCTTTTCTGCTACTCGGTGTAAGCACTGCCACCGAATCTGTCATTTTCATACTCTTTTCTTCCCACCACACCAGTAGCAAACCCAAACGCGCAATCTCTTTTATCTATTATTTTTGGTGCTGCCCCTGGTTGCAAATTTCTACTCCCAAATTTTTTCCGGTGTCGGGTGTTGACTGGGGTTTGAAGTTTGTTTTATTGTTTTGATTGAGCGGAATTTTTGTGTTATTTGTTGTGGAAAAATTAATTACATCGCTTACATCGTAATTTGTGTTTGGAAAGAACAGTCTTACAACATTTGTTTTGATTTTTGTTTTTTTTGTGTGTGGGAAAAACATTAGAGCGTTTGTTTTGAATTTTTTATAATTTGTGTGTGGAAAAACATTATTATTATATTTATTATTTTATTATATATTTATATTATTATTATAACAATATGCCTAATAAAAAAGATTTATTATTGACATTAAATATTTTAAATGAAGACTCGACGGATACTTAAGAGGAAGATAATGTGGAAACGTTTTTATCACTAGTGCCAATTTTCCGTAACTGTACTGTTCTCCATAGTGCGTCCGCGTCGTAATATTATTTGGTTCTTTCTAACCATTGAATAACCCCACCGTCACCACCGAACACACACCGGAATTGCCAATTTCACATTTGACAGCTCCGAACAGGAATGGTGTCAGCACTGTTCTGGTGCGGGTGTGATTCCAAATTCAGAAAAGAATTTACTCTGAAATCATCATCATAAGATGCAACGTTCAGCAGTTACAGGGTGATCTATAAAAACATACCCAAATATCCCGTTATCTCGGAAACTGTTAAGATTCCACCCCCACCTTTTATACAATGTTTTGCTTGTCTAATGTCTAAGCATGTCCTATCCATAGCCTTCAGGTGCAAGACCACATACGGGACACCCTGTATAATAATTTGTATAAAATCAAAAGTACGTCTTCCAGGATATTCAGATAAAGGATAAAATTCTTATTCTTGATATCGTTTTTCGAATATATTTTTAAGACGCTTTTGTGTTAGATAGCTTGAAATCCTGTCTTTTTAATGAGCCATATTTCACTGTCGTAGCATGAATAGAAAACTAGATATGAATTTTTAAGGAAGACCAGGACAGCGTTTTTGTGAAATTTAAAAACTGCCACAACTCGCAAAATACGCATTGTATATGGAAAAATTATAATTTCTATTTTTGTTTTCATAAACCCCTCCAAGTATGTAAAATTACAACAGAATTGGTGATGGTCATATCACACATGTTGCCTATTTGATATGGGGTGACCCAGATGGCAGCGGATTCGAAAAAATTTCCCGCCACAATGAGCTACAACCGATGCGATCACATAATTCGCTTTCAATTGATATGGTGGCCAATCCTACTAAGTGTTCCTGGATCATTGTCGATCGCAGATCATTTTGAATAATTTTTCAGTTTCGAGAAGCTCTGCTCTCCTGACGCCACTGAAACGGCTAAACTTAACAATTCAATTGATGATTAATCAGCAGGCAAGATCGCAGCCAGATTCATAATTTAGTCACACAGATCAATGCCATCAATATCCACGTTCTCCCCATCTAATAATATTCCATGCAGATCTTTGCAGCTCTTCATTATTTCTTCTTTCGTTGAAGACTTGAGAGAAGAAATTTGAAGTCATTGCTGTGCGTCTGTATAGTTGTTGAAATCTCTTTTCAATTGATATTACTGTTGTATCAACGACGTGGTAAATGAACTCTGTTCTAAATTGTTCTTTCGAATCTGTTACACGTTCATCTTGAGCTTCGTATTCGAAATTACGTTTCTTACGCCAAAGACGGACCGTGTAGTTAGGGGGAAATATCGGCTCTAGCTCCACCTCAGATGCTAAGTTTTTCGTTTCTTCAGTATTCTAGAAAAACTATATATACTATACCTAGTGTTACAGCATTCAACTATATTCAAAGCAGTGCTAAGATTCTGGAAGCGATATATTAATTTTGTTTTAAATATCGAACCAAATGATCACGCTACAAATGAATTTAAAATTCACGATGGATTGGGCTAAACACCGAGCCTAATCTTTAGATATATTACGTCTTATAGACGTCATAAATAGGTGAGCGTTGGCATTGGCGGAACTATGTAGGGGCCAGGATGCCCCCCCCCCCCCCCTCAGTAAATTATGAAAATTCCCAAAAAACATTCGTTAATTCGTACAATCTTAGGCCTAATTAAATTGAATCCGTTCGGATCGGAATCGAAAAGCTTTAACGAGTTCTTTTCTTCAAGAAAACATATTAAAATGTTTTTAACATTTTTAAAAACTATTTTGAGATTGTTCAGATTCCACTGAATTTTGACAAAGGCGTGATCCGTAGGAGAAATCATGCAGAACTATTTTGACAGTTTGTGCGGAAATTTTAATTGATAACTTTTGATATCAATGAAATTTTGAAAATTTCGTAAAACTTTGTTTAATTTTCCGGAAAAAAAAGCTTTTTTAACCTTTTTGATTCTAATCCCAACGGATTCAGTAATACGGCTGATTATCTTTATAAGGAAGAAACTGCACAATTAAAAACTTCAATAATATTCTTATTACGTTACATAATGGAATAAAACTATATTAGCAGTCTAGAGACAATAAATACTTCGGGAAATCGAGAAATTCACAGAAAAACATTAAATTTGTGTAGAACCTACTAGAGTCTCGAAAAGTAGAAGGCAACCGGAGAGAGCAAAAGACTTCCTGATAGGTTAAAGTAATTTAGTAGACTTTCCATAAGATACAAAGCCAAGGCCACGTATTAGTACCAGTACCAGGCTTGGACCTGTTGATTAAATACAAGTCTCGGTACTGGTACTCAAACAATTTTTAAGTACAAGTCCCGATACTGGTACTTAAGGCACTTACTACAAATACCGCCATAACACCAGCCCTTCTATTAATAGAGGTTATTTGCATCTGGATAGTGCTTCAAGAAATCTTACCGCCTTCAGTAAAGTAGAAGGAGCATTAGCGTAATATAATGAGTAACTGTAGGACAGAAATTGACATACCAACCACAGACCGCTCTCTTCCTCCACACATGTGGAGGGTTGATTTTCATTTGCAGGTCTTATAAATGCTAGATAAAGGAAATCATAATTTGATTGATATTTGTTTTGCTAAGGCAAACTCAAATACTGTATGAACAACTTCCAAATTATGTCAATTAAAACAGCAAAAGCTTATACGATATTTATGATATTTCGTAAATAGAAACCTCATCTCGTTATTTAACTGACTATAGATTTTTCAAAATTTCTGATTTGAGTTTTCGAATGCTCTTGATCCATATCAGTACCAGTACCTGGACTTGTACTTGAAAATTTTTAAGTACCAGTACCGGAATTTGTACTTGTACTTAAAGGTTTGAAGTATGGGTCCTAGTACTGGTACTTGAAATTAATACTAGGCATTAGGCAGGTGTATGGAACTTGGGGATTTTGATTTATTTTCCTTAATACGTGAGAGAAGCAAAGGAGGGGATGTGGAAAACAAAAGTCTCTGTTAATTAAACGACACCACTTTTATTTTTCCTATGATTTAAGAAAAAATTAAATCGCGTTGGATGTTTGGAGTGGTTTGTAGGGAATAGATGAGTTCATTGGGATTAAAGAAAAGAACGCATTTCACTCAATTCGTCAATTACATTATGTACCTACTAATCAATTTAATTTATAATTTAATCAATAATTTAAATGTCCGACTAAACTGAAATTAACAAATAGAAAAGGAAGCAAGTCATATTTCGTAAATAATCGTCACCCGTTGGTCTCGCTTTTATTGCTTATCGCATGATCGCCGAATGTTAACTAACTAGCTATCCAAAAATTGAATGCTAATGACTTATACTAACTGATAAGGGATGTACCATACTTTTCTCTCTTCGGGTGCTTAAGGAGAATTATAATAAAGAATGGGAAACAATTGAAAACTGTTTGTTGTTCCTCTGGTCTCTAACATAGGAACCTCGACAAAGACTACCATATCTCAAAAGCTTTTCTTATTAAAATCGCCCCGAATGGACACACGCAGCTGCATTTGCAGTAGGTTAAATCTAGATTTTTGCTTTCTTGAGAGCGGAGTTAAGGTTTCACGTAGGAAGACTACATGTTAATTACAAAAATTGTGACGCGATTTGTAAAATGAGAATTATTTTATTTTTTGTGAGCAGTGCTATTTCAGCGGAAATTATGTTGTAGAATTTAGATTATGTTCCTTGTTGGTTCTGTAATTTATAGAATCTCTGTACTCTAAGTAACTTTATGGTTTATGGTTTTTTTCAATCTATGCAATATCATTGGCTCTAGGCATTATAACAACATCTTGTAAGTGTTCAGAGCAATGCATTAAAAATGTCGGTAAAAAGTTGGGAATACTCATGAGCTAATATACTTCGCAAACAAAATGTTTGATAAAATCTATGTGCAAAAGTTGGGGGACCTGGCCCACCCCAGAAAAAAGTCATAGTTACGCCAATGAGCGTTGGGTTGTGTCGAATAGATTTTTCGACGAATTGTCATTTGGTTAATTATTTTCGACGAATGATTTTTCAATTCAGCTGCCCCTTTGCCCCACCCCTAGGCACGGCGCTGGTGAAGAATAATTATCCACAAAGTCATCTCTGATAATGCCACTCTTATATCGCAGCACTAAAAATTCGAATAATTGCCTAAAGGTGCTTTGTATGTAGACCTTTCTTAATTGTTCCTTTCACCCTTATTGACATGTTAGAGCGGTTCATAATTCCATTACAGAATATTCATTACAGCTTCCGGTGCTACAATATACATACATTCTAAAATTTGTGAACACAGAGTCAATTGAAGTGATTTCAGTGTGTAACAAGTGTTCCTCCTTTTTCTTATTATCTCATCAGAAGATTTCCCAAAGGTTGAATACTGCAATTATCACCATTACCGACATATCGGAAAACTAAACAAGAGGAAAATTATACCATAATAGCTGTTCAATAATAATTAGGTACTGTGTGTAAACAAAACTACCACTATCCTCGCCAATAGTGATTTTCTCCACAACGCCAACGAATGGAACACCATTAATATTTCAAAATTGCGTGACAAATTGGTAATTACTTCATGCATTTCTAACCAAGATTTCGAATGCTTCCACGCTTCCATTCCACGTAATATATTTAATTCTACTTCGATGAAATTGCGCTTGTTTATTAAATATTTATCGGCAGCTCGAACTGAAGAATTTTCCTGGGTTCTGGCAAAAGTAGTGAATCAAATCACTTTACTTGTCAATTTCTATTCAATTGAGTAAGTAACCATTAAGTCTCAACAGCGGTTTAATATGTGTGCAAAGCTCTAATAATTTGTAAAGCGGATAAGGATATAAAAAGAATGCCAATTGATACTAATTAACCAGATAAAAGAAGAGGAACAAACACCATCCACAACAGAATTTTGCGTAAGCAAAGGATTGTTTAAAAATTTCAAGAAATGGCACAATCTGCATATATAACTCACCTCCATCTTAAAGGTGAATGACGACTAACCAAATATCCATAAAAATCATTCAAGATAAATTTATTACATTTTTGATCAGGTATTCAATGACAATGAAATCAGTTTAATCTGGAAGAAAATGCCCAAAAGGGCTTTTTTGTAAGAATCCGATATATCTGCCAGTCGATTAAAAATTTAGCCACGCCACGCATCAGGGGACTTTTCTTACTGGTAGTAACGCATCGGGAGATTACATGTTAAAAGCGTTATTTATTAGCATAGCCAAAACCCTAGAGAATACTTCCCAAGTCATGAAACAGAACTCTATATGTATGCGTTGTGAGTCCGCTTTCTAAAATGTTCTATATTGATAATTATGGAAAAGTACCAAACATTGACTTTATATGTATTCGTATATGCTATAGAGCCTAAACTACTATCAAATATTTTAGAATATTAAAACTCCGTTGGGGCTCTCATGGGGTAGTGAGGGAGTCTGTTTCATGGCTTGCGAAGTATTCTCGGGGGTTTTGGCATAGCTCAAATACTGCGTACTGTTTTCTATGTATGGTGGACTGTCCTATGGGGCGGCATGTACAAAAGAAAAAATCAATTTTAGATGTATTTTTTCTAATGAACTTGGATGATATTTTCACTGTTTGTATAGAGTACCAAAATAGCTCACACGTACTTTTTTGTTTCCCCTACCACGCCCCTCACCCCTCTAGAGGATTAGAAATTTCATGATTTTACGATAAAACGTCATTCTCAAAAAATCAGATCTCGAGAACGGAACAACCGATTTTCCTAATTCAAATGTCAAATGAGGCCCAATGCTTTATATTTTCCATATAAAAATATAGCAGCAACGAGCGGAAAAAAATTTCGGTGTTGGGGCAGAACAGGTCAATACTTAGTAAGTAAAAAAAGACTTAAGTATTACTTAAAATACATTTTCGTTACTTAAGACTCAATACTTTTCAAATGCCCTACTTAGTACTTACTTTTATTTACTTGTACTTAAGACTTAGTTTTGTACTTAAGTACCAAGAGTTTTACTTAAGTATTTCTGAGTCTATTAAGTACCTACGAATATCTACCTCTTCGTAGAAAAGCAAGCACAATCTCTGTTTTGTTGAGTTTTAAAACACGTAAAGAACTGTCAAAGCATGTGCCGCACTCACGCATCAAACTAATAACATAACTGGGCAAGTAGAACAAAAACCAGTAACTTCTCGTTCGAACATGAAATCGACGATGCCTCAATTTGATAACATAACCAAATGTAAGCAAGAAATGCCTCGCTCCAATATAAAACCAACAATGCCTCGACCTGATGTAGGGAAAACCTCAATTTTTTCTTTGAAATTTACTGGAAATTCGTTCCTTAGAACATTTATGTATTATTGGAGGTGACAATGGGTGCTTGGGAGAAGCTCTAATAGTTTTCATGAGTGTAGCAATGAGAGGTGAAACTTTTACTCTACGTGCAGCGCCGAAAACTATAAAAAACTATAAACAGTAGCCATATGTGGAAAAAACTTTTTATATAAACGAAAAATCTTTGAAAAAAGAGATTTCATTGCAAAAAGAGGGCGTTTCATATAAGCAGGAACCGTATAATCGTCAGTAAGGTTTCGTTTCTGCCTGGCGTATACGCCAAAGCAAACAGCAAAACTGACCTCATATATAAACTTAAAATGCATAGGGCTAATATTGCTTAGCATTCAAGTGAATACTTAGTATTTCGGCTCGTATATAATTCACAATTAAGTTTATATATGAGGTCAGCTTGGCTGTTTGCTTTGGCGTATACGACACGCAGGAACCAAGCCGTACTGACAATTATACGGTTCCTGCTTATATAAAACGCCATTTTTTTGCAATGAAATTTCTTTTTTCAAAGATTTTTCGTTTGCATAAAGAGTTTTTTCCACTCAATTCTCGAGCTGCAGACTTAGCAGCAAACTGAGTCATTTCATATGACTTATTTCTCTATGAATTTTCATACATACATACATATTATAGTTTTCAAAAGTTATTTATTTATTAATATCTATTAACTGAACTCTATAAACTTCATTATATTACTGCCAACGTGCAAAGATTCTAAAAAAGTACCTTTAAAAAGTACTTCAAAAAGTACTTTTTATAGACTTAGTACTTAGTTACAAGTAATTTTTGATACATACGGTAGTACTTGTACTTACGCTGAAGTACTTAGGCCTTCGATACTTGTACTTAAGAACTTGTTCTTTGGTACTTGCCCAGTTCTAGGTTGGGGGGTTATACCACCTCACATAGGGGTTTTCCAAAATGGGGCGTATCGGGAATCAAATTAAAGAGGGAAGTGATTGTGATCGAGTGGCGGGGTTCACTTTTTTATCCTGTAAATTTCATACGAGCGTTTTTACCATTAAAAAAGTCTTTTTGGCACTTGGCTCATATACATACACGAACCGCTTCCTGCATTTTGCATATATTTTGCCTGTTCTTTCTTTCGTATGCATTATCGGTCTATTGTGAGCGTGTTTTCTTTGGGTAGCAAATTTCGCCGACGTATCGGTTCTTCGCAAGCACGATATTAAAATAAAACCATTTTTTCACTAAAAAAAGCCCGCCATTTTCCGCTTTAAAACGGTCTGGTTTTCTTTCTTTTCGAGTTATCTTCGAAACTAATTAGATATGTGATTAGGGGACAAAATGTAGTTGCGAATTTATCTGACAAACATGCTTTAACGTTTGCATTTAAAAAATTTATAGAGTCTCTTCTGTGTTGGAAGACGATTAAATTGAAATTTTTTCGGGTAACCTCAAATTATCTTGATCCATCCAAATAGATATTTCTGTGTAAATGAAGGATGGATATCAATAATTTTTTTTCACAATTCGCCAATATATGCCGCGATACTAGAGGTGTAAATTTTAGGGGTGTGCCAAGTGTGGGGGGGGGGGAAGCTGTGTAAATAAAAACGACAAAATTTTCGGATATTTTAAAAAATAATTTTTTTCAAATCAATTTTTTAGTGCGGAAAATACCTAGTAGGGCGAAATAGGGGTAATTAATTACGACCCCTCTTTGTCTTAAAAATAATTCTTTTCACTAAATCTCGATCCCATTCTAATTACCGAATCTAAGGTGTTTCTGTAACATACTACGTTTCATCGGTCATTACATTTGTAACGTCGGTAGTTGGTGTGCGGGTAGTCAGGAGATTGTCCAGGGCCGTTTTCCGACGTTGCTGGGTTCAGAGCGCTGTTCTAGCTCTGCGGTTCGGGCGGTATACGTAACACACACACTACTTAACCTACACTCACTCACTTACTTACAATAACTTAGGACTACGCGGTGAAGGTGCGGGGTAGGAGCATGTGCTCGCTATTCTTCTGACCAACACGATGACGTGCGCTTGTCGTTAGAACAGCCAAGACGGGGGTACGGGACTGAATGTATGTGTGCGCTTACTACTCCTCTGACCAACACGATGAACGTGCGCTTCGTCGTCAGAGTAGCCAACACGGTACGGGGACGGAATTTATATTCGTGCGCTCGCTACTCTTCTGATCAACACGATTAACGTGCGCTTATCGGCAGAGTAGCCTACACGGGAGTACGGGGACGGAATGCGTGCGCTTACTAATTCTCAGGCCAGCACGATTAACGTGCGCTAGCCGTTGAACCAGTCAACACGACTTCAGGATAGGACTGGACGGGAGATGTGTCTAGCCGAGCTGCTGGGAGGCAACTGACTAATCTTTCGGTGCTTGACTGACTTTTATAGCCAGTCTGCTAGTAATCCACTGGTGGGGGTCAACTCTGTTCACTTTGGAGTTGTCCTCTTGCGGTCGGATATTTTGTTGATCGGTGACTGTACTTTTCTGTTGTGTTCACTTCGATGCTTGGTGATCGACTGAGTGATCTTACTACTGGCTGCCGGCTATTTATAGGCAGGCTGGCTGATGGCGTCTGGTGTAGAATGCTCCCTTCTACTATCACGCCACCAGCACGAGACACTACTGAGCTGCTTATCAGTAGTGTGCTCTCCTCTCGGCGGCTGGCTTACATTGTTGCGGCTGCTAGACTCTCGTTTTCGCTGGTGTCTAGCTATAATGTATGTAACTTCATTACACATTACTTTTAGGAATAATTAAAAAAATTTGACTGCATGGTTCGCTAAATTACGTTCTAATTAATTTTCTACTGAAAAATCACCACCCTTTATCTCGTACAAATTCCAACTTGCCCCAACGAAGCCGAACACCATCACAATTTTTCATACATAGGTAGATAAAGCATATGGCTTCAAAATAAAAACAAAAACAATAGATTGCCCTCAGTGCAGTGCTCCCAGCGTTACTTAGGATATACGGTGACTAAAAATTTATATCTCAAAAACGAAGCCGAATACCATCGCAATTTTTTGTACTAGCTTGAAAATAAAAGTAAAAAAGTGCTAGAGTTCTCACTAGTCACTAATACTATATTTTTTTTTTAAAAAGTACTATTATTAACAAAAAAAAATTTGATTTGGTGCTTTCATCGTAAAATCGCGAAATTTGTAATCTCTGTAGGGGGGGGGGGAGTGATAGGAACGAAACGGAAAAATTAAGGTGAGCTATCTTGGTATTCCCTACAAAATGTGAAAGTTTCATACAAATCGGAGATGGTCGGTTATGAATACCGGCGTCGCCGGCGTAAACGTGTTAATGGACTGACTACCTACTAAAAATGTCTAAATGACATACACCACACTTGAGGATTGGCCCTAATAATTGTTTCAGACCCGAAGGCGAAAGTTATCTGCAAAAAATGCCTTCAGACTGAGTTTTCTCTTTCTAATACGACGTCTGTGATACAACCTCATGATCCGGTGATAATTTTCTACATTTAAGGCTAAGGTGATTTGCAACCTTAAAGCTGCAAGCGTTGGACTTTCACATATAATATACTTCGAGATTTCATATTCCTCTTCGCACAGTCGACACAGTTCGCTGTCGGATTTGCCTATCTTCTTAAACAAAATAAGGACAAAATTATGAAGGGGCTGTGACAGCGTCTGCTAAGATCAATTAGTTGGCGCCTCTTGAGAGGAGAGGAAGTAAAGAATTCCTTCGCTTACCTCGTACCAGGTACGCTATGCCAGAAGAGATGCAATTGCCTGTTTTTCCATTTATGCAAGTAAAGTGGCATTTTGGTAGGCCAAATGCTGGGCAGGCACAAGTACTCTTGGCTTCAGTTTTAGCCAGTTCTATCGCTTTTCATTACCATTCTTCGTGTCTAGGAACCCAAAGCAACGTAATTTTTTTGTCTCTAGACAATAGCTGGAATTTCAAGTGGCAACTCCAGACTAGTTTCGACTCGAAGTTTTGAAAGGATAGAACCAGGAGCGCAGCTTGACTGTTTGAACAAATGTAGATGTTAGTGTTCTTCCAGCCCCTGTTTACTGTTTAGGCATTCCTGAGCTCCAACTTCTATAGCATAGACTTTCACTTGAAAAATGAAAGGTGAGACACCAAGTGTAATGGAGAGTTCCACTGCCGGACCGATCATCCTTGCGCCGGTGTTGCCATCCTTCCTAGATCCAACAGTATACCCGTATATCCGTAAAGATAACTGGGGCGCTGTGTCTAGTCTCTGCCTTCTCTCGTTAATAATTACCTAATAACCACATTCAAAGGAAAGTCGTTTGGCGATAACATCTCTTGGAGCATCTACGTCGTTAATGTTGACCTGCTCGAGGATGGTAGATGTTCCTTACCGGAAGAAGTGCGATAATCTGCCCTTTTCCTTTGATGCATACTACGACTATCCGCTGCTTCCCTCTGAATAAAGAGAGAGATTGGCTGTAAGCCAAAAATGGGTTCAAGTGCTTGTTAAGGACATGATGTGAAGGCGCCAGTGGCTTCTAAACGTGACACCCTTTGAATATTATCAAGCGTTCTCATGGTGGGTGTCTGAATCGTTTTATGCCACCACACGTGTGCTTCGTAAGAAAGTATGGGTCTGATTATGCCCTGAGAGATCCATAAGGCCAAACTATTTCTCTTTCGTTGGTTTACTGAATTCTCGAAGGCGTCATGCGCTTACAAATTAAATCCAGAAATTAGTTTTATTAAAGACTAACTCGGCATTTTCAAAACCCGTCAATCAAAAATGATTAATAAAACATTTTTGTAATAGCATGATTAACTATTTGGGCGCTTGCAATATTTTTTTCCTCACTCCATCAAAAGATTCGAAAGTATACTTTAAGTACTGGCCAAGTATAATTTGAAGTACTGTTCAAGTACCTCCTTTGGTACTTAAATACATGGCACTAGGAATTGTAGGTACTTGTGCTCAAGTATTTGAAAAAGTACTGGTACTTGTTTTTTCACAAGAACGAGTACCAGTGTACTAAACTAGAAGTACCAGTCCCGGTATCAATTCCTTGTACGTGGCATTTTACAGCTGTGGTTTCATCCACCGAAAATATAAGAGTAAATGCGGATTAAGGAAATTAGTAAGTGTAGTAGAAATAGATCTCCGACAGAGTAAGGAAATGTTGATCACAGATCTTGCAACATCAAGTAACATCAAAATAAATCTACTATGGTTATGTAAACAATTTTTTTTTTGTGAGTTTCGTATTCCACAGATTTTGCTGGTTGACCTGAACGTTAGTTCCAACTCGACCATATTGGAAAAATGGCATCCATAATCAGTTTTTTGAACTTAAAATTCATTTCCACGTTGATTTCTAGTTGGCCTCTTAATCCACATTTATGTTTCGGTGGATTTTTATAGTTTGCTTCGTTTTGATATTCTGGATGGAGCAGGTTTATTGAATTCTACATCCGTAGTAATTGATTCAGTGTCGTCCTCCTACATATTATGTATTCTCGCCTCAGGCTACTGTTCATTATCAGCTTCGTGTATGGCAATTTCGATTTCTTCTTCTTCCTTGCAGTCGCTCAAAATTTCAGCAAAATTTCTGCAGAAAGGCCGTTGAGAATATATGAAATAAAGTAAACGTCCTTCACTTGCTCCTGTAATTTGGCGATTTTTGCTTCCATCTTTGTTTGATGAGCGTGATGAGTGCTGTGTAGAGATATGATGTTAAGAATACACAGCTTGTCCAAAAATGTCCTGCAGTCTTCCCGAATATTAAATATCTACATAATTACAATTTTTTGTGCATCTCAAACTGTTTTCGATGTCGTTAAAAAGTTCGAGGGAATAACAAAAAGCTCAACGCAAGCTGATATTTCTCCTAGTATTGATTTGATGTTGAATGCTGTTATTGATGGCATAGTAGCTAAATTACTATTTAAAATAAATGTTATTGTACTTGAGCCTGAGGTCAGAGTAATGAGTAAGTTTCCCAATATCGTCGGCACGATAAATTATCGACATGATTGCGTAGTATTGAAGGCGAAGTATTCTGCACTGAAAGAAACTAATGAAAGCTTTTGCCAGGCAGAACGTGCGAATGGTGCAGTAATACGTGGTTTGATTGTCCCCTACAAAGAGAATTAAAGGCCTGGAAGGATTTTCTAACTGCCATTTGTACACACAGAACCCATGTATCACGACCCTACTATGTTCTTCGTCAATCTAAGTATCTGGGTGCGAAGGTCGGCTCTTTTTCAATGCTGACGGGAGTAAAATAAAATAGACAGCTAGAAAATGACATAATTTTTATGTTTTTCAGGATATTATGTGGAAGTTTCAGATGAAATTTTAAATCAAACTTCTGGACAACAGAGGAATCTAGCAGCCAGCAGGAAGAAAGTTCGTTGGGTAAAAGGAGAGTAGGTAATTCATCCAATGAAAAACAAACTTCAAAGAAAATGAAGAGCAATGATCAAATCATTAGCAGGACTGATTAAGCATACAACTTTATGATTACTTTTCTTTATCTTCAACATTTATGTCTCCACCAGCTACAAATCTTAAATATCCTGTAGGATACTGGTTATCATAATTTGTAAATTATGTTTTTTTTTTATAATGGACCCAAAACTCCTCTGTAATAGCCCTGCATACATCAGGAATATTTAAGAAAGAGAAATTAAGGAAACCTTTAGCAAAAATACTAAACTGGAATAAGAGTCTCCGGTGTCCAAAAATCTAAGTGTTGCTGGTAACCTTATCTGAGCACGAACAGCCTCTTTCATATTTGAATCCTGGTATTTTATTTTTGACTCAAGTATTTTAATCAAAACTTCAAAATCTGTTGAAGATATCTTTGTAAAATTTTTCAAGACCCAATCTTTATCTTTTTTCCGAACCGAAATATTGTAACGAAGTTACAAATTTCAGGCTAAATAGAACTGTTTGGTCCACCACTGGAAATATTTAATTACAACTTGAACTTAAGTTCAAGCAAGTTGCCATAGTCGTCAGCTGCATGATCAGCACGCCAGTACATGTACTAGTCAAGTACAAGAAAAGCTTTTCTGTACATAAACAACTTACGCCAGTAGAAGCATCAGCCACTCAGCCACTGGGAAGCTCAGGCCCTTGGCTATATAAAGCACGCCAGTTGACCACAGAATTCAGTTTGGTTAGAAGAGAGCTCAACCAAGTCAATTTGACAGACTATTTTTGGTAAAGGTACTAGTGGCGAGCGAAACTCCCACACTAGCGAGCCCAACACGTCGAGGTTAGCGAGAACTATCCCGCCTCGACATTGCATCGTGCGATAAATCCCCGTTACATTGTCTCCTGTTTTCCCATGTCGAGGTTTGCGAGAAATATCCCGCCTGGACATTGCACTAGTACGTCGTGTGAGAAAACCCCGTACCATCTTATCCTGTATTCTTGCGTCGAAATTAGCGAGAAATATCCCGCCTCGACATTGCACTGGTACGTCGTGTAAAGAATCCCCGTACCCGGTAACAAATTTTCCTTTGGAATACCATCCGTTTCCCTCTCAGGTCTTAGTGGTAAAATAGAATTGGACCTAGACTAATATATTGTACACATAATAGACATGAAGTTTTGAAAACAGGAATTAGACCTAGGATAGTATATGATTAGTATTGTAAACGGTAGACTGTTTCGTTTAATAAAGAATTTATTATTTTAAACCCTGATCCGACAAGCTATCCGCAGCCATTCCACCGAAACTCCGTTACAATATTATTTTTCCATTTCATAAAAAACTTTCGAATCCATACATTTTTGTACCTTGTTTCTTTAGCTCTTGTATCTTCTTCAAGAATTACAAAAACAGCACTTGCAGCAGCACAAACTGCGCCCAGATGCATTGTCACTTATTCTCCTACTCCACTAGGCTCACAAAATCAAAGAGCGAGAATAACATGTGTTGTTACACTAACGTTATCTGACCCATGCTAACCTACGACTCTGTAGTGTAATGGAAAGCAATAGATTTCGCCAATCATCTTAAGATATGGGAAAAGGTTCAAATACTGTGCCTCCTTAGTGTAAGTTGTGCACTCCAGTCAACTAGTACTCGGGTTCTCGAGGTTATCCTCAACATAAGCTTCAATTGCAACGCTAAGGCCGCATCTAAATCCGAGTTGGATTCACCCTGCAACAAGAGTTCCACTCGAGTCCATCTTTGAATTTATGCAGTCAATCGCACCTGACATCGACAGAACAGCGATGACCTTCTCGAGACTATATTAAAGGCAACTTCGAAGCGAAAATCCCATCTAGGGTAGAAGGGAATCACACTCTGTGCTTCAGCCAATGATGAATCCTAATTTCTACACAGATGGCTTGAAATTGGAAGAAAACACAGGAGCAGGTGTTTTCTACGAGGACCCTCATGTGGGCATACATTTTGAAAACCACATGACGGTTTTCCAGGCGGAATTTAAGGCCATCCTTGAAGAGGGAAGGTATCTTCTCAATTCAAATACTGACAACAAGTAGATTGCCTTCTGCTCGGACAGCCAAGTGATTTTCAAAGCCTTGTCAAATCGGTCTAACGAGGTATTCGTCCTATAAGTACCACGTCACATCGATATTAGCGGAAACGAAAAGGCAGACGAGATTGGTGCAACCTCAGGGACATTCCCTCCAAAATCGGGATTGCACCAAAATACCGGCTTGGGACGACTGCTACCACAATCGTCTTTGGTTAGATGACCAATCGGGTGGAACTACAAAGGAACTATGGGGTATATCTAAACCCCAATTTAACGAAAAAGCTACTGGGAATTGACAAGCCTACACTCCTACCCTGAAAACTTTAGGATCTATTCTTACTGTACACTCATTTCTCAAGGGTCACTTATACAGAATGGGACAATTCTATATGCAGAGGATGCGGAGAGGAATCCGAAATGGCGACTAACTTTCTTTGTCACTCTTGGCCCCTTTTCGAAAAGCATTACATATATTACTTGGCTCACAGCTCCTAGATGAACCGCATGAAAAGGAGGGTTGGAGACCAATACTAAACTTTGTAATAGCGCCTGGCTGGAGCATATGAGCGATTTCTCATAAGTCTGGCGGGTGAACACTGGGACTACTTAGGTGTCTCAAACTCTCCAATCCATCCATCCAACATTCATTACGCTCTTGTGTAAATGGTACGAGACGATGTTTACAATTGCATACGCTTAGGCAGAAAACTTACAACTTAACTATAAAATTTATACGCAATTCACTCTCCTACTCTAGCCAAATCTCACTTCTTGTTAACCATCACATTCTAGTCGCCATATTTTATAGACTTCGTTGTGAATGTACTTTTAGCAACTACTAAAACTGATTTGAGCTTAGTAGCAGTTCATAGGATATTCTACCATTGTGAGGTTGGCTTGCGTTCATATTCCGACGTATGTAGGTGCTCTTTTTTATTCATTTCGGGTTAAGGAGCAGTACATTATATGGCCGTACGAGATGCAACAGGGTATTTTCAAGGTAGTTCTTACTGAAAAAGATCTTATATCCCTTAAACTGTAGCCTGTGAGACTGTCATTAATGGCTTCCTTTTTGAAAAGATGATAATATGTAAGTCCTTCAGTAGCATAATTTTTAATTCATCTCATTGCTTTCAGATCCTTCCCATTAAAAATCATTATTTTAATTCAGACTACAAAATTACGTTCAAAGTAACTAACTTTCAGTAGGGATTTCAATACAATGATGGCCAGGAATGATTGAGGTGGTTGAGGATGGTTCTAAAACGAGTGCACGAGAGTACAGGAGCAGATATATATGTATACTTTAACATGTGACACGAATCTTATAGATTTCCGGGCAAATAGTGTTTTGCAGGCATGACTATGAGGTGATTTAATAAGCTGATGGTATCTGAGTCCGATTTTGGTCATTTGCATACCTATACACTGACAGCCAAACAGCCATTAAGGCACCGTGGTTCATTGGAGCCAAAAAGTGCACTTCATTTGTGAATTTTATATTTTCTAAACTTTGGAAAGTGTTTCTTATTGTAAAGACTCTGGAGTACTTAAATCAGATTTAAAAGATATTTTTAAGTTGAATTGAACATAGATATGAAAGGGAAAAATCACATGAAAATTTATGAATACGAAATTCATAAAATTTATTCAATGTATTAGGATGCTGCAATAGCCACAATTTCTTTTATAGAGTAAAACTACATATAATATTTGTACGAACTTGAGGTCAGGTTGTCTTAAAAAATGAAGTAAAGGAAAGGGTGCTAGTTGCAACAAATAGTCAGTCAGTTTCAAGAAAACAATGCATACAACAATACAAAACTTATTTATTAAAAGAATGGAAAATAATATGAAAAGTAACAGTTCAGTCTTATAACTTAATACTAATTCTTTGGGTTTAATCTGAAATGAGACAGAGACAATAGAATACGTACAAGAAAGGATCGCAAACGTTATTGCGGTTTTCGATTAATATAAAAAATGGATTGAATACACTTTAATGCAGTGTATAGAAGTGGAGAAGATGTTACAATAACTGTAAACGTTAGTGCTGTTTGCAGTATAATAATTTTTATACATCTTAATGCGGTGTATAAAAGTGGAAAGGAACTTGGCAGTTTAATGCGCTACCAAGGATAGCTGCGAAAAGAATGGTTGTTAGAGCATTGCTCCGGTTTTTATAGCCACTCTCGAACCTTACATTATCGAAACCTTCATTTTTTTCATCGAAGTTTCGATAATTATTTGGAAGTCTGTTGCAGCGCCATCTGTTTGGTCATAGGGAAATATTTTGATGGATAAAACTGTCTGGACAGTCCTGGTCAAGAATTTAATTTATTTTTATGATGGTTTATTGTCAGTTTGATGTACGAATGTACAATATTAATTTGAAAGCTCTTTCTGTATATGTTTAACTGTTGTAAATAGAAAAAAACAGATCTTATGCCGTTATCTGTTTGATTGAGCTTCAAAATGAGTCCTTCCGGATCCTTCCAAGTTAAATATACTAAATTGTTCGCAAATTACTCGTCTTTCAGAAACCTTTGTTATTATTATAATCATATGTTATTCCACTAAAATATGTTCCTTATCAGTTAGTATAAGTCCATTCAATTTTTGGATACCTAGTTAGTCAACATTTGGCGATCATGCGATAAGCAATAAAATCGAGACCAACGGGTGACGATTATTTACGAAATAAGACCTTTCCTTTTCTATTTGTTAATTTCAGTTTTGTCGGACATTTAAATTATTGTGAAAATTGATTAGTAGGTACATAATGTAATTGACGAATTGAGTGAAAGTGCGTTGTTTTCTTTAATCCCAATGAACTCATCTATTCCCTACAAACCACTCCAAACATCCAACGCGATTTAAATTTTTCTTAAATCGTAAGAAAAATAAAAGAAAGTGGTGTCGTTTAATTAACAGAGACTTTTGTTTTTCACATCCCCTCCTTTGCTTCTCTCACGTTTTAAGGAAAAGAAAACAGAATCCTCAAGTTCCATACACGAAACTGATATGATAGTGACGCCCTGCCTAATGCCCAGTATTGATTTCAAGTACCAGTACTAGGTCCCATACTTCAAATCTTTTAAGTACAAGTACAAATTCCGGTACTGGTACTTAAAAAATTGCAACTACAAGTCGAGGTACTATTACTGGTACTTAGAAGGTTCAAGAGCTTTCGAAAACTCAAATCAGAAATTTTGAAAAATCTATAGTCAGTTTAATAACGGGATGAGGTTTCTATTTACGAAACATCATAAATATCGTATAAGCTTTTGCTGTTTTAATTGAATAAGTTGGAAGTTGTTCATACAGTATCAATCAGATTATGATTTGCTTTGTCTAGCATTTACAAGACCTGCAAATGAAAATCAACCCTCCACATGTGTGGAGGAAGAGAGCGGTCTGTGGTTGGTATGTCAATTTCTGTCCTACAGTTACTCATATATTGCGCTAATTTTCTTTCTACTTTACTGAAGGCGGTAAGATTTCTTGAGTCACTGTCCCGATGCAAATAACCTCTATTAATGGAAGGCGTGTTTAAATAATTTCCAAGAGCTGGCGTTATGGCGGTATTTGTAGTAAGTGTGTTAAGTACCAGTATCGGGACTTGTACTTAAAAATGTTTTGAGTACCAATACCGAGACTTGTACTTAATGAACATTTAAGTCCAGGTCCTGGTACTGGTACTAATACTTAAGTATACCAATGTACTTACGTACCTTACAGGTCTGAAGATAGATACACATTTTAGATCAATTATTTACCTACGTTTTTATTAAGCACTAATAAAGTGATAGTTAAAGTCTGTATACGCTTTAGTTTACGGTGTTTTTTCTGCAAACTTATTAAGCCCCTTTTGCACTGTTAGCTTGTTTTTAATTATCTAGATTTCAATGTTTAGGAGTGCCATATTCGTAAACCTCTCCTTAAGCAGTTGTTCTTAACCAAGCTTTAGCTCGATGGTAAAGCTGCGCTCACAGCCGGCCGAGCTGACAGGAAGACTCAGAGAATAATATAAATTTGGGCAGAAGCCTTTATTAATTTCTGTTTTCAGTCTTTCCAAATTTACAACAATGCTCTTGTTTTGGAATATATTATTTATTATTTTTGTTTCAGCCTGTAACATTTCAGGTACAACTTTATAAATGTGCCAAAGGTAGATTTGAAATTTTAATTTTGATGTTAGTGATAATATTGTCCATCACTTGGTTGTAAATATGTGTGCTTTCAAATATTCGGATGGCCTTGGCTTTGTATCTGATGGAAAGTCTACTAAATTACTTTAACCTATCAGGAGGTCTTTTGCTCTCTCCGGTTGCCTTCTACTTTTCGAGACTCCGCGTAGGTTCTAGACAAATTTAATGTTTTTGAATTTCTCGATGTTCCGTAGTGTTTATTGTCTAGACTGCTAACATAGTTTTATTCCATTATGTAACGTAATAAGAATATTATTGAAGTTTTTAATTGCGCAGTTTCTTCCTCATAAAGATAATCAGCCGTATTACTGAATCCGTTGGGATTAGAATCAAAAAGGTTAAAAAAGCTTTTTTTCCTGAAAATTAAACAAAGTTTTACGAAATTTTCAAAATTTCATTGATATCAAGGTTATCAATTAAAATTTCCGCACTCAGTGGAATCAAAGCAATCTCGAAACAGTTCTAAAAAATTTCAAAACGATTTTTAATAGATTTCTGGAAGAAAAGAACTCGTAAAAGCCTTTTACGATTCCGATCCGAACGGATTCAATTTAATTAGGCCTAAGATTGTACGAATTAACGAAAGTTTTTTGGGAATTTTCATAATTATTCTGGGGTGGGGTGGGGCCCCTACCTAGTTACGCGAAAAATGGCTAATGTACGTACACGGATGATATTGTCATCTTTTCGGATGATCCAGGTAAACTTCAGTTCATGATTTATAAATTAGAGGAATATTGCCAGCATTGGAACCTGCAAGTCAATCTAGACAAATAAAAAATAATGATCTTGTCTTTCAGCGTGGTGGGGATGGTGCTAGAAAGAGTTCAGAGTATTAACTCCAAAATTGTCAATGGTGGAGCGCATATACATTAACGTCTACTAAGTGCTACTTAACTGTGCATGGGAGACTTTTCTCATAAAAAACAATATTCGACACTCTGAAAAAATTAAAATATTTAATGCATTTACTAGATCTATTCTTTGTTACGGTCTCTGACATGTATATAAATGGACTGACTGATCTCTTGTCTCATGTGGCACCACTTTTGATTTCAGAAAATATGCGCTCACTGTCAATGCTACCAACTGTCGTAAACTGACGCGCTATATTTAAATTTTGTCAGTGGAATTTGTCAAATTTACCACAAAAGTATTTGCGACTATTTGTATTGTTAAATTTTAATTATGAGTCGAAGGAAGTGTTTTTACAAGGCTGTTTTGGTTGGAAAGACCGCTGAACCTTAAGCAATTTTTCGTTCCCAATTGTTACAGTTCAGTGGGAAAGTATGCTGTCATAGAAAGGGACAGGAATATGAAAGTGGTGCAATTTGCTTTCATGCATTTTTGGTTCAACGAGCAGTCCATTTCTATACATGTCAGTGGTTACGGTGCACAAAATTGGGGATTTTCTCAATTTAATGATGCAGAAAAATTGCAGCGTTTTTTTTTTTTGTAAATTTAAGTTTGCACAACAAGCAAACCGCAAATTAAGCTCTCACCCTTGAAACAGATTTGTTTGATTTGTACATCTGCACCTTAAAATGTCATTTGCTATATAATATATCTTCAAAACAATTTTTACATCAAATGGTGACAGATTACCCCATAAACACACTCGAAAAGTTATAGAACAAGATGTACCATATATTGGCATAGATCATGGACTGAGTTAGCTGAAATTGCTCTCTAGATATTCTGCAGGCAGAGTACATACGTCGAGATCAAAACAGCTTTTTTGGAATTGATACAAGTGGAGGATGTGTGGCTAAGGAATAAAGCTTTAGGGAACATCCTTGAGGCATGAACTACATCCAAAGATATCTATTTTACCTGGTCAAAATTATTTAAAAAATGAATTGTCTCTAAGAAAGATTAGTTTAATTTTTAAGTATAGATGTGCTCTTATAAGTGTGAATGGGCGCTGGTGGAGAAGAGATGGCTCTAGCCTTTGCTCTCTCTGCAATTTTGGTGATATTGGAGACTTTTTGCATTTTCTTGGAATCTGTCCTATTCTATCGGAATTTCGCATCAGAATTTTCAGAAGAAAAACCTTAACTGAATCTGAAGTACCTACTATAGATATTCTTAACGGAGTAAATGAATATGTATAAGGGTCTCTTTTAATATGCTATAAAAGCCTGGAAATACAGAAAGTTTTTAATTTCAGAGTATGTAAACATCTTAAAATGCTATAGTTTTTTAGATCTAAATACAGTAACTGAATTGCTAATGAAAGCGACTCACTTAAGATACTCACTTAGTGCTTGCCAACCTCGACAGACGGCCTTGGAGCCTTGGAGTTTTTTTTTTTTTTTTTTTTTTAGTTTCTAGTTAAAAAAGAAGAGTGTTCTGCGGTAGCATAAAATAATAGAAAATATTTTAAGTAAAAAAGCAAAATCTTAAAGAATTCGAAAAATTTATTCGTCCGCACAAAATATTTTCTCTTTGTAACATTTTGTAACAATAATGCGCTTATTGCAAAAAAGTATTAAAAATTGGAATAAAATAGAAAACATTGGCATGAACATAAAAATGTATGTAAATATGAATGTAAGTGGGAGAAATAAATAAATAAAACATAAATTTCGTTTTGTGTGAGATTTGGGGCAGTCGTCCCCCCGCGCAGAATTCTATATTGTCGACGACTTGTTGTTTTTTTTCTTCCTTCTAGATTTAGAATGAGTAGCTGCTCCTAGACGCCACCGATCATCCGCCCGTATCCAAGTAGCTCGGTATCCTGCTTGTTTTTTTTTGTTTGTTTTTGTTTTTTGTTTTGTTTTGATTTTTTTTTAATTAATTTACAACACCATACAGATTAACCTTAAAAATTTGTTTACGTTTTATCTCTTCAACTTTACAATATAAATCTAGACTTTTTACAACTAAAACAAGAATTTATTTTAATTAAATTATTTAAATTAATATTATTTCTGGATCTTCCGTTGTGTTATCTCTGTCGGCAGGTCACCTCGAACATAGTAGTCGGCGGCTTTCGTGGCAGTGCCGTTTTCGTACGGACTTGTTGGAAGTGTCGATGATAATGCTGTTGCTGAACCGTTCTGCTGGTGGTACTTGTTTTGCTCTGCCTCTGAGAATACTGGTGTTGTGCCATTGATGTGACCATTTGTTTGTGCATTTTTCAAAGCCATCGCATCACGTCGTTTCTGAAATGAAAAATTCAACAATAAAAAAATTGTTAATTTGATTTTCCACAATATTTTTAGATGGATTGAAAAAGGTTGTGGATTAGTCTAGAAGATACAAATTAGAGGGCGGTAGAAGATTAAGCCAGAAAGCAAGCATCGTTTTTTTATGCTATTTTTATGTTATTGAGAAAAAAAAGCATATAAGAAAGATAAAATTTCTAGAAGACAATTTATTTGGAAGCGGTTGCAATTTTTGTTAATTAAAACTTCTTTTTCTGTTTTTTTCTCAATTGATTGGCTTGAAGCTGTTTTAATTGATACAAGGTATCTACAAGCATTGAACAATTCAATTTTTAAGACTTATTATTATTTGCCATATTTTATTATTATTTTATCCTGTGTTTCAAAAATGAAATAGAGTGTTTAGAATTAGTTCAGATCTTAATTATAGTATTTCTAAGTTCGTTTCGCATGTAACAAGAATTATTCTTCTTCGTCATTTTGTAAACACTGAAATGTCAAATTAGTGTCAATCAACTATCTTTATGGTATGTTGGACTTTAACGTACAAGTTTTGTGGGAGTGCTAGTTTTAAGCTGTTGTTGAAGATGTTATCGTAGTTTTAGAGCTCTAAATTTTTTTTACATTTTTGTATTCTCTGTTTATTATTATTGTATTATTTCCAGGTAAAACCTTCTTGTACTCTTAGTGAAGCGTGTCAGATCTAGGTGAGGTAAACTCATCCCCTCATTAGTGAGAGAGCCGTTGGTGAATTTTTTATAGAGGGCACCAAAGAAGTCTCGATAAGGCTCTCGTCCTCGACTCACTATCACGAAAACCTTTGCAGTTCCTCACTAGGCTCCGGATGGCAATCCCCACTTGTGTCCTCGGTCACAATACACAAGAGATTTACGTGAGCATGGGTCTTACTATCGAGGTGTACATCCAGTGCATAACACTCGTTTTTATGCCCCATATACAGTCACAGGCTCTCCCGCATTAAGCAAAGACCCTCATAGGCGCGATTACGTCTTTTCTTACGTCTAAAAAATTCGTGGTTCAATGGAAGTGCAATTATGAACAATACGCTGTCGCATAATTCACACTTGTCGTTGGCAACTCTTGATAGCACGTCTTGTCCATAAGCATTCTCCCAAGAAAAAAATCTAGAGATGTCAAATTTGGTGAATGTGCGGGCCAAGCGACATGCCCCGCACATTCTCTATCTAACGGTTAGGAAAGTCCTTGTTCAATATTTCGCACACTTGAAGTTCATAGAGAGCTGGACAGCTGACAGGTTGAAAGAAACCAAGGTATATATGTAGAATACAAGTTATTCCCATTATGAACCGTGTTCCATCATTAGGTGACGTAATATCGGGAAATGTATAGGAAAGTACGGTTGTAACGATATCGAGACTCGTCGATATCTCGAGATGACTCGCAGGAGTCATATACATATGTTAGAATTAAGAGTAAGAAGAAGAGTTGTCAAAACTGAATGTATAGCATAGACCGCGCCAAATCGAGTTACTATTAAAGAGTATTTTTTATTATATATATTTCTTTTATTATATATTTAAATTTCTCTTTAAGCAACGTCCCTAGGCAATAAAGGAACGTTACATGGTGTTAGAAGTATATAAAAAACAAGCCAACAAACTATAAAATGAGCTTGAATGGCAAAGAGACTGAGACAGAAGAGACTCAGAAAAGGTTAGAGACGCCGCGTCGACAGTTAAGGCAACCAAAACAGCTAGTTTTTACAAAAAACATGGCACAAGACTGGAAGTCCTGGAAAGTGTCCTACGACTGGTATGCGAAAGCAACACAGTTAAATCAAGAACCGCCAGAAGTCCAGGTAGCCACATTCATGTCCACAATTGGATACGAAGCTGAAGAAATATACGAGTCATTTAACTTGACAGAGGCGCAACAATCTGATATTAAAATAATAATTCAGAAATTCACAGACTATTTCATACCAAAGAGTAATGAAACATATGAAGCATATATGCTCAATAAAATGTCACAAGAAATAGACGAAAATTTTGAACAGTATCTGACTAGAATCACGTCGCAAACAAAAAAATGCAATTTTGGTCGATTGGAAGAAAGAATGCTGAAAGACAAAATAGTGTGTGGAATAATAAATGACAAAGTCCGCGAAAAATTACTAGCAACTTCCAACTTAAATTACGACAAAGCAGTAGATCTGTGCAGAGCAAGTGAAATAGCTCAAAAACAAGCAACGGATATGAGCAATAATAACAATAGTCAGATAATCTCAGAAGTGAAGAGAAATTTCAGGAAGTATAAAAATGAAAAGATGATTCATAACAAAGAATCAGAAGTGTTCCAGTGTAATAGATGCGGGACTAAGCATGGTAAACAATGTTGCCCAGCATATAAAAAAGAATGCAAAGCATGTGGCAAGCAGGGACATTTCATAAAAATGTGCAAAGCAAGGAAAAAAGTACACCTTTTGCGCAAGAGCACACAGTCATCACAGTCAGAATCATCGACATCAAGTAGGGAAACACTATATATAAACTGTGTTACGAACAATACAACAGATGACGTGTGGACAGAAACCATTAAAATAGATAAAAAAGCATTCCATGCGAAACTCGACACCGGAGCACAGTGTAATGTCCTACCAATGCACATAGTTGAAAAACTAGGAATGAAACAAATATTGAAACAGTCAAAGATATCAACGCTGATTTCATTTAGTGACCACAAACTAAGAGTCATAGGGGAATTACGAATGGATTGCCAGATAAGAAAAAAGAAAACGAAAATAAACTTCTTAGTCGTCGAGGAAGAAGTATCACCGATACTGGGAAAAGCAACGTGCGAGAAAGAAAAGCTGATTCTGAGGATTCAACAGGTCAAATTAAAAAGAAATGACTTCTCGTTATCTGCAACTGAAGAACAACTTGTTCGAAGGATTAGGGTGTCTTCAAGACTATGAATATGACATCGATCTAATTGAAAATCCAAAATTCGAAATTTATCCAGCGAGATCGATACCACTAACGATGCGCTCTGATGTAAAGAAAGAGCTTGACAAGATGGTAAAGATGGACGTCATCAAATCTACTACGAAGCCAACTCCAGCTGTCTCTCCAATGGTGATAGTTAAAAAAAAAGGTAAAATACGTATTTGCATCGATCCTACCGATGTGAATAAAAATATCAAACGACGGCAATTTCCATTAAATACCATTGAGGCAATTACAGCAAAAATTTCAGGCAGTAAATATTTCACCCTGCTGGATTGCACAAAAGGATTTTGGCAGATTAAAGTCAGTGAGAGGACACAGGCTTACCTCACATTCTCAACACCATGGGGAAGATTTTCCTGCAAAAGACTGCCATTTGGATTGTCATCAGCACCAGAAGTGTTCCAGCAAATAATGTCAGACATACTACACGATATGCAGGGAGTAGAATGTGCAATAGATGATATACTCATACACGCTGAGACCGCGAATGAATTAAAAAATAGAACAAACAAAGTGCTCAGGCAACTACATGAGAAAGGATTAAAACTGAACAAGGAGAAATGTATTTTTAATGTACAACGAGTAAAATTCTTGGGTCACGTACTTACTGAAAAAGGCTTAGAAATCGACGAGAGTAAAGTGGAAGCAATTAAAAATTTAAAGGTACCTAAAACAAAGAAGGAGCTCTTAAGGATTCTAGGTATGATTACTTATTTGGGAAAGTTTATAAAAAACTTGTCAGCACTCACAGAGCCACTGAGAATTCTATTAAAGAAGGAAATGGAATGGAAATGGGAAGCTGAGCAGCAAGAGGCGTTCGAGAAGATTAAAAGAACTCTATCGCAAGCACCAGTACTGCGTTACTACGATGTCAACGAAAAAGTTGTATTGTCGGTTGATGCTTCTTCAAAAGCATTAGGAGCTGTTCTAATGCAGAAAGGACAACCAGTGGCCTATGCTACGAAATCGTTAACTCAAACTGAACAAAACTATCCACAAATTCTAAAGGAAGCGTTCGCTATTAGATATGGATGCAGGAAGTTTCACGATTATATCTGGGGGAAAGAGATAAAGGTAGAGACGGACCATAAACCATTGGAAACAATTTGGACCAAACCACTCACATCAGCACCGCCCAGATTAAGAAGAATTCTATTGGATTTAAAAGAGTACAATCCGAGAATAGAGTACAGAAAGGGAAGTGAACTGAAAATTGCGGATACACTCAGTAGGAATTGTGAAGATACACAAGAAATCGATGAGGAAGAAATAGAGGTACACCTGATTCTACCAATGTCAAATAGTGCAGCTGAAGAATTCAAGAAATCAACGAGTAAAAATACGTCGTGTCAAGCACTAATCAAAATAATTAAAACCGGTTGGCCGAAAGGAATAGAGCAGGTTCCGAAAGAGCTGAGACCATATTTTTCCTATCGAGACGAGCTATCATTCTGCGAAGGACTGATCTTCAGAGGAGACAGAGTTATGGTTCCAGAGGAAGAACGATCCCGAGTCCTAGAGTTGGTACATAAGGGACATCCCGGAATACAGTCATCGTTACGTCGAGCGCGACAGTTTATATTCTGGAAAGGAATGAATAACGACATAACAGAAATGGTAGAAAAATGTAAAATATGTCAGCATACACAAAGAAAACAAGTAAAGGAAACAGTAAAGATGAAAAGGATCCCGAGGCTCCCATTTGAGATAGTATCATCGGATGTATTCGACTACAAGGGTGAACAATACTTGGTATTGGTGGACAGCTACAGTGGGTATTTTGAAGTCAAGAGGATGCACAGAATAACAGCAAGCACAATGATAAACCAATTCAAGATTTGGTTTGCCACGCATGGAATACCAAGAGAATTTCATTCCGACAACGCCGTGTATTCGTCGAGGGAGTTTCAGAAATTTGCAAACGACTGGAAGTTCGAGATCTACACATCAAGTCCACGATTCGCGAGGTCGAACGGTTTGGCAGAAAAATATGTGGACATAGCAAAACGTCTGGTCAAAAAGTGTGATCTGAGCGGTGAGGACCTACAACTAGCTCTGTTGATGTCCAGAAATACTCCAAGAGACAGTGAATTGGGTACACCAGCTTCGAGACTATTCGGAAGAAACACGAGAACACCCCTAACACTGTCTGACATAATTGTAAAGCCAAAAATATTAAAACGAGTAACTGAAAATCTGGATAATAAACGACAGAAACAGAAGTCATATGCAGATAGAGGAGCCAAAGAAGCTAGAACATACAAAGATGGTTCTAGAATTCTGGTTCGAGGAAACGACAGCAGATGGTATACGGGAAATATATTACATCCAGTAACCGATCGATCTTACATGATTGAGAGGGACGATGGATCAGTTATGAGGAGAAATACAAGCTTCATTCGTCCAACATCTGTCGAGGGTGACATAATGAAGACAAGAACCAGCATCGTCGCAGAACCACAACATACTTCATTCAAGGAGTCATTCAGCACAAATGGATCTTTAACTCCAATTGCACAGGAGAGAACGAGCCAGCAGGCTGAATCAAAGACGGAACCTGCAGCATCGGGAATAGCACCCAGGGAAACGAATTCTCAGCAGCCGGTGATGCAGAGCGATGTCAAGCACTCGAGATCGGGAAGACCTATCAGACCGGTCATAAGGCTTGACCTGTAATTTTCACTTCAACAACAAGAAGGATGTAACGATATCGAGACTCGTCGATATCTCGAGATGACTCGCAGGAGTCATATACATATGTTAGAATTAAGAGTAAGAAGAAGAGTTGTCAAAACTGAATGTATAGCATAGACCGCGCCAAATCGAGTTACTATTAAAGAGTATTTTTTATTATATATATTTCTTTTATTATATATTTAAATTTCTCTTTAAGCAACGTCCCTAGGCAATAAAGGAACGTTACAACGGTCCAGAGAACACAATACTCTATCTCCTCTCTCTGTCTTTCCTATAAAAATGTATATACGTTATTCACAGAATTACGTCACAGGCTATTAGCTGCAATGTGTCAACATTTTAATGGGAATACCTTTTAGGTAAAGTGGTAAATCTTTTAAGGCTTGATTGAAATAATTCAAAACATAACAAGAATAAGTTTCATTCATTTCTGGAAAATTTTATTTCATTTTTTCCCAATTCCCACATACATTTTGAGGCGATTGCAACTGTATTCAGAAATCTCCTGTAGTAGATAGAAAAGATTCCACGATTTAAGACAATCAATTTTTATATGGTAAGCAATAAAAGCGAAAAATTGTGTCAATAAAACGATATCGAAACGAAATGGAGGGAGGCAATAATTTTTTATCATGCGTTCTCACTGAAATGATGTCTTCACATGTAAAAGGCCCATCAATTTCTATTTTGATTTGATGGTCTCCTCAGCGTATTTAGTTTTGTGAGCATTTAAGTAATAAGAAAAGGATAGAATGAAAATCTACTCTGGAGAATAAATAATCTAGTCTACCTGTTCTATTGGTAGTAAGAAATCGTGTGGTTCGACATTGAATCCGAGTGGACAGAAATAGCAAAATAAAAATGTCAGTCCCTCTTGTTTTCCTCGACCTTGAACTCGTAGAAATGATGAGAGGAGTGACTATCTTTTGCAACAAACATTTTTAGCCTAAGATGGAACGAACATTATTGCATGCATAAAACTAAGAAAAACTGGTAAAAGAAACTGTCCTGAAATTATTTTCGTATATAGAAAAAATGTAGTAAGGAGCGTAACTCAGTTCAAAATTGAGTGTGACATAATGGAGGTGTTCATTTCAAGAACAATTTTTAGGTGAAGCAAATTTATAAGAATATTTCCTTTGAGTCGGCGTTTGTAAGTGGTTCCCGTTTTTAAAATCTGCAGCTGTTAGATCAAGTAAGTTTTAGCGCGGTAATAGCAAGGTAAAAAAAGGATATATCTACTATGGAAAGGATTATGGTCTCGCCACTAATTTTACTGCATCATTTGCTACCGTCAAAAATAGAAGTAGGAGTAAGGAATGCTTATGGTTTCTGTAAATAATTCGGCAATCTTCATCTGCTGTTATACCATCAAAGCTAATATAACGAAATATCAGCAGCAATGGGCGAACATGAGTACATGGAATAAGAAACTGTTTCTTGATGGGTAAAATTTGGAAGTTCATGGACTTTCTTTAGGAACTCGGAGGAAAATAATGCAGAATTGTGATTGGCATTATCACTGGGCACAGCTCGCTTCGCGTTCATCTAACAAATATCGGAGTTGTTGATGGCCCTGAGTATTTATCCTGAGCTTGAGATCACCGCACACTATCTGTGAGCTTGTCCAGCCTTTGACCGGCGTAGATTGGATTCTTGCGGAACTGCCCTCCTATTTGCGGATGAGCTGAAATCCCTCACTTGCATCTGATTCGCTTCATTAAGAAGACAGGAAGGGTTTCGGTGAGACGTCTTTTCTTTTTCTCATCAGTAGGTTAGCATAATGGGCCGTTTTGGCCTCCATGCTTGGGATCTTTATCTCCTACCTTGGAAAGAAAAGCTAATCTAAGTATGATAAGTAAAAATTAGACGACACATTGAGTTACTAGTATTTGCACAAATTGTTCTTGTAAAGTGTCAGCCATCTTGATACGAAACGACTTCAGCAGTTGATATTTAGCAGCTGTAAAGTACTAATGGAGGAGATTTGTTATGGAGCGATATAAAAGGAAACTATGCATATATTATAAACTGTATTGTTTCAGACCACAAAACAATTATATAAATGTTTGACGGAGAGTTTCCGTGAATATGGTGCTGCTGTGGTACATTGATCACATTGTAGTCATCCTAGAACTGCTCGTTTGAACGAAAATATTCAAAACGTGCGAGAAAGTATTGAGTAAGATATCAAGCATCTCTATTCGTCATCGTGCAGAAATTGAATCTTCTGCAATATGTTTTACATAAAGTTTTGACAAAAAAAAAATTAAATTTGCTCACATAAAAAAATCAATTGGCACGTAAACTTTAAGAAAACGACCATCAACGTGGACGAGGGTATAGTAAAAGTGATGATAAAGAATCATTGACATTATGATGGCATGCATTTCTTCCAGTAATTGTAAGGAAGATAAAACATCGTATACGGAAATTTATTTATGAGTGACGAGAGAAGCAAACGCCTTCTTCTTTTTTTTTTGTAGACTCCGTTTGTCAATGTGTGCTTATCCCGAAAATTTTAATCCCAAAAAACGATCTCATGCATAGTAAGCTTTTATGGGTGCTAGAACTAAAAAATTGTTACTAGCAACCCTAATCTGTCAATTTTGACTCCTTACAAATCTTTTTACCATTATTTTATAGCAAATATTTATTAAATTACCTGTCTCTAAAAATGGAAGAAAATAAAAGTACGTTTTTAATTTGTAATTAAATATTTCGAAATTGAAAGTTTTTAAATATTTGTTTGTACAAAAGAGAGGTAGTTTTTCGTTTAGAAGCTCATTGGAGATTATTTGTTGACAATTTGACTGTTTGATAATTTGCGATTTTTACCGTAAAAACTAGAGGGGAGTGTACGTGTGAGGTATTGCAGTGTGATTATTTCAGCAGCATTTAAATTGCAATACACTAATACTTTTCTTCGAAAGTGCGATTCTTACACCATGACTTCAGCCATAAAAAGAGCATTAAAATGTGACTTATTTTCGAAAGGCCGATAGATTCAATTCAATTCATTTTATTTATAGTGGTTGACTGAACAACAAGACTTCAATCTTTTTTCTTTGTACAATTTATTTTAATAACTACAAAATAATAATTTTAATTGAGTTTCAATGTAACAAAAAAATATAATTAAAGCTAAGTGACGACGTTACTAACTATTTTGAAAAAATATAACAATTCAGAGGTGGATAACGAGAGCCGGAGATGGAAGGAAGTAAAGAAACCGTGAAGAATAAGAGCAGCAACACACTTGTAAACTATAATCATTGGGATATATTTAAAAATATTTTTAAACTATTTCTGAACCGGCTGGCTGAGGTCATCCGTTGAATGTCCGCAGGTAGAGAGTTTCAGATATTTGTTGCATGCACAAAGTAAGAGCGGTGCCCAAGTACAGAGAGAAAGCGAGGAATTAGAAGCTGTCGGTGCCTTTCAGAACGAAGGAAGTTTAAATATTCATAAAGATACCTAGGTTCTTTCGTATATATAATTTTATGCATGAAGATTAACCTCTTGTATGTGCGATAAGTTTGAATGGAACATCCGAATATTTTCTGTTGATACAGACTGATGTGTTCAAAACGTCGCAATCCATAGATGAAACGTATACAATAATTATAGGCTACGTCCAGTTTGCGATTGTATACAGAGTCCAGTAACGGAAACATTAGAGTATCATAACTAAAATGTGGCATAAATAAGGTTTTTATAAGCTTAAATCTGGTTTTAATGGATAATAACGCTGCAGTCAACGATAAATGTCGAAGACAACCATAGATTTTGCTGATAAGAGCCTCGATAAAGTCGCAACAGGTCATATGATCATTCAGCATGACACCGAGGTTCCTATAACTGTTCTCATGTACGGTAAAGGAGAATCGTTTAGAGTTATCGGAGGTACATCCGTTACATCAATGTCATTTCTATATTGCAACATACAGCAATATTTACTAGCATTTAGTGCCAGATTATTTTCGATTGACCATGAGTAAATTCATTGAAGATCGTCATTCATATCTTGTACCCCATGCTCGATCAAACCAATCGGTTATTAAGGTATATTTGGACATCGTCAGCATACAGATGTACTTTTGAATCTTTAACAACACTAGGGAGATCATTTATATATAAGCTAAATAGCAATGGTCCCAGAATTGAGCCTTGTGGGACTCCACAGACCAATGGTAGATCATATAACGAAAGGATAGGTTACCTTGTATAAAATTCGTATACGTGTGAAAAGCAATTTTTTTGTGGACACGGGAGGGAAATGACAAGAGGGCTGGGTGTTTAGGTTTTGTCAGTTCGATATTTCTGACATTTCTCATTTATCATTTCTTAGGTCGGGTGTTGTTTTTAGTGATTTTGTGAGTATAAACATTATTAAAAGTGATTTATAATTTTGTAATAGTGAAAACCTGTAGAAATTATTTTTTTTTGTGCAAGAGCTTTGATATAATCGAGACTCCGGAGTTATGGTGTTGAAGTGCGCTGTGCTGTACTGCAGAAATAACCGGAGTTATTGCTGTGGGAAGTCGTTTTTCAGGCGAGTTTATATGTTTCAATAATAAATTATTATGTTTTAAATAAAATATAAGAGTAAATTAGTTATAAAAATAAACAGCCGTGATAAAAAATTTAACATTTTCCAATGCCGGTTTGTTTGCTTACAATTGAATTGTTATTGGGTGTTTGTATTTTGTCAGCCATACAAAGGTAACGCCAAGAAATATTATCTAAAAATAAATGGGGCACTAGGAAAACTCTTAAAAATTCAATAAGTAATAAAAGAATTATAAAATTATAAATTGAAAAATGATACGAATCGCGGTGACAGGAAATTATAAAACTTGTTCAATACTTGATAAAGTTTCAACCACCAAATTATGTGCCAGCTCAGAAAATATCATAGTTTACGAGATCCATGACTAAACAAACACATTGATGCGATTCTGCTAGTAATAGAAAAATGCTTAAGTTTTTTTCCTCATAGCCTATCCTTTTCGTTATGTGATCTAAGAGGCCGATTCCTAAAAACTGGGAGACTTTTTCCATGACAATTATTACGGCCTAAGTCACTTTAGCTCTTGCCACTGCGACTTTTGTCATATTTAAATACTAAAGTTATAAATGATACCCCGCCACTTAGTAAGTATAAAAATAGTAAACATAAAAATGCATAGATATGCCAAATTTCTGGAAAAATCCAAATCCAATCATATTGAACTAATTTTATTCCATACTAATTTTTATTTTATATACTTCTTCGGAAGTTGGAAATTTTTTAACATCATTATTGGAATTACCCCACAAACTTCTTCTACGCATCTAGAATTTGAGGTCTGCTGACATGGCTAACAGAAAATCCTGCCCTTAGAGATATTAAATAAGTTGTTACAAAATTGCATAAACCATCGCATTAAAATTTGCTTAAATTTAATTTTCAGGAATATATTCAATTACCCTGGAATTGTCGTCACCGAACAATCATACCGATTTCCATTGATCACGTTTTCTAATAGAAGTGTTATACTTTTCTTGCAGTGCTACACTGAAATCGTTCCATTGACCTGCACTGCTAGAAAAAGTGTACGTCAAATGACTCTAGTGCTACACTCGAAAAATCGGCGGTGTTATACCGAAAAACGCACACATCTAAATTAGAAATGTCACTAGTGAATGTCATTGAGCAACACATATCCATAATCAACTATAACTCCACCAAATTCACCCGCAATCATATCAAAATCTTTGAAATTACAATTTTCATCATTTTTACGTTATTCGTGTTGTTGTTTTTGCAAGGAAATTTTAATCTGACAAATTACATGGATATGAGCTACTATCTCATTCTCATCGGGTTAAAAGTTGTTCCATTGAACTCGCTTTCCATTGATTGACGCGCACTTTTCTTAAAATATCAATGGACATCGACATCAGAATTTCAAATTATTTTCCAGTGATAATGTCCTTCCTTTCAAATCATTTTTTCATTGTCATTTGTCTTTTTAATTTTATCAGAATCCACCCCTGGAGATAATTTAATATTGCAGTGGTTTTCATGTAAAATTATAATTTTTAATAAATTTATATACGAAAAATGGATGAATCAACAATTTTATCGGTTGTTAGTTATTTTATGTTAATGAGGACCAGCTGGATAGAGAATCGCGGCAAATACGAAAAGAAAACATAGGCAGAGAAGGTGATGGACTCGTAATATACGTCAACAAAGAGACAAAAGTCTGGTGATTTGCATATAATTTAGTAAATGAAATGGTGTTAAGCGATAGTAAATTTTTCTATAATTACACCAGAATGAGCTATGAACAATTTAAAAAATTACAAAATAAAAATTCAAATTTATTACGGACACTTTCCAAATGAATGACTGCCATCTATTTTGCAATGTAAAACAAATTCGAACGTAAGAAAATTTTAATTGACTTTATTTTGTTAAAATTTAATCATAAAAACATTAAATACATTTTTAATATCTTATAAAAATTGATGATTTGTTAAAGTTTGCAAACAAATATTGAACTGCCAACGTTTGATTAGGAACTGTTCAAATTTGGCGCTACTCTATGAAATCTACTCTGGTGGGAAACGCGAAGAACTTACTTATATTACAGTGCAAGTTTGAGAAAAGGAGAGAAAATGCAATTTAGTGACTCCCTTAACGTTGTCCTTCTAAGCGCTCCTTAACCCTTTGACGTACAATTTAAATTTAAGAAATTTTCCATATTAATAGCATTTAATTTCATTCGATTCTTCATACGTACAGGGATAAGATTAGTGATTGCAGTACTTTACTAAACTAACACAATCTGTAAACTTTCCACGTCAACTAACAACACTACCCAGTAGTGATCACTTTTTATATTTTTTGGAACATCCTTTTCAATCCTCAACATCCTCCCAATTCGGACCTAATCAAGTTCTAAGAAAATCTATGTGATTCAATATTCTCCTTTTACACTTAAACATTATTTTTTATGATCAGCTCTAAAATTGTAAGAAGACAATACGAATGAAATTTTTAATTTTATGATTTTACTGAGGTGACGGTTCCAGAAGGATTTTTCCTCCACCATTAGCTCTTTTTCGCTATAACCAAAACAAATTTGGGCAAGTTAAAACTAATGTCGATTTCCATTGATATTTTAAGAAAAGTGCACGTCAATCAATGAAAAACAAGTTCAATGGAACAACTTTTGACGCGATGAAAATGTAATAGTAGCTCATACCCGTGCAATTTGTCAGATTGAAATTTTCTGGGAACAATAACATTACGAATAACGTAAAATTATGAAAATTGTAATTTAAAAGATTTTGGCGAGATTGCGGATAAATTTGGTATGTGATGCTCAATGACATTCAGTTGTGACGTTTCTAATTTAGATGTGGGCGTATTCCGGTGTAAAGGCACTTTCACATCAAAACCGAAAACCGAAAAATTTAAACCGAAAAACTCAATTTATTTCACTTTAACACAAGTTTTTTTCTCCAATGATTAATAAAATCATGGGAAATAGGATAAACTAATAATTTTACTAATAAAATAGATTATTTATCTCAGACTTTTAAGAAAAACACAACTTTTATCTTTTTTCGGCCGAAAAACGAAATTTCGGTTGCTTCTGTCAATTTCTTTTCGGTTTCCACATGTGGAACGTTTCGGGACGAAAAATATTTTCGGTCGTACTAAACCTCACTTTTGTGTTCACATTGAAAATTATATTATTTTATTTTATTATTTATTATATTATTATAATATGGATAGGGATTTCGAAGTAAAATTAAAATATGTTTTTTGTATGAACTCTCATCCTACAACTTTTACGATAATTAAATATTACTTCTATTTAACCGAAAAAAAGTTCATTGTACATTTTGGACTAGAAAAGTATTACGTGCCAGAGACGTCATTGTACGCCAAGGGGTTAAAGGCGGAATTACAATGGACGCAACGGAACGCAACTGAACGGAGAGAAATGTCAAACCAGTTTTTTTTGTATGCTCTTCAAACGGAGTTGCGCACAGAGGACGGACGAACACGCAGTTGTACGAAGCATTTTTAATAAAATCTGAAATTAACGTAACTGAACGGATAAACATAACCTCAATTTAGCTTTCGGATTGCTTATTTTGTTCCGTCAAGTGAAACTGTGCCGCGGTAAGTGTGTAATAGGCAGAGAGGAAATGGAATGAAAAGAGTTTTTTGATTTTATTCATATTTGTTTATAAATTTTGGATCAAACTCAACTGTCACTTTCAATTAATCATGCGTCGATTGTAAGCAGCTAACCTCGACGTTCGTTTTACTGCGTAAATTTTACATTTCACACCGTTCAGTTACGATCCGTTGCGTCCATTGTAATTCCGCCTTAATGATTGACGAGGCTCATTTTGATTTCAATCAATGGTTAACATATTGACAATGTAGCCATTATTTGGGTATTGAAAATCATGGTTAAATTCATGAAGGACCATATACCGTCGTGAAGTGATAATCTTGTGCGGAGTTTATGCTAGAGGCCTATTTTTTTTTTTTTTGAAAATGCCAATGGAGAACTTATCCCTTTAGCAAAATAGATGATTTAGGAAGGACTGAAAGTCATGTGAGTGCATCATCGATATATGTATAGTTCCGCCACGGCTCATACACAGCAGTGAAATATTCAAATTGCGAAAATCATATTTTCTGATGTTTTGATCTCAAAAGTGTTGACATTGATTGCTCCAGAGCTGAGAGCATCGTTCCATTTTCTATGGATATTTTAAAAGACAAGATTTATGCTAATAAATCAAAAAGAACTGAACAAAATTATTTGCTTATAGTCGTCCAAAAACTTGATAATACTAATCGGGAAATCTTCAAAAATGTCACGTAAGCTATACACATTCTCACAGCTCAAGGACAGTGACAAATGGAGATAAGATCAACCTTTATATACATCAATACCTTTTTGATTAAAATTTGTACCAAATATGACCACCATTGTTGATCATGACAGGCAAACAGTTTCCTGCTTTGTACAGTTAAAAGGCAGACGATCTCGGTGAAAATCATCATTTGTGAAGTAACAATTTTATTAAACAGTTGTAATTGGCTTTTGATCAATTTTGGGAATATGTCGCCACCCATTTGTTTTGAAAATATCCTTGATAAATCGTAAAAGTGATTTTTCGCATTTCTTTCTAGTGAGATTTATCGTACGCTAAAACTTGTCATAATCTACATTATTTCAAAGTTTCCCATAGTCCGAAGATCTTTTCAGTATACATTATAAATGTCTCAGAATGATATTTTTGTCAGTATGTAGCTGAGAAATCTGAATTTTTTTTTGAAACCCTACGAATGGGTTGTCCGATTTTGCCCATTTTAAAAATAATTACACCCGTAATTATAATGCAATTACTGCATCTTAAATTTGTGAACTGTGTGTCCAAATTACTTGAAAAATTAGAATTTTTTTGTGGCAACTCTAGGAAAATGTTGCCCGTTTTACAGTTGGATAATACCAAACAACAGTAGCCAGTAGTAGCGAGATTCTTGATGACAGGTACTCAATTTATAGAAGGGACAGAGATTTGAATTACACGGGTAACAGGGATGGTGGTGGATGTCTAATAGCTGTCAGATGTACCTATTATTCTTTTCGAATGCGAGCTGTGGAATCTGAGCATGAAATGATTTAGGTAGTCATAAAGGAAAGGACTTTTACACTTCACATATACTGTGTCTATATACCTCCCCAAACCTCATACGATGTATACAATTCTTTATTATCCAGTATTAGTGATAAAACCATGCAGCTACCCATAAATTCGAAAATCCTTTTCTTAGGTGATTTTAATTTCCCATACCTACTTGCCAAGGTTAGAAACTATCAAAGAGGTGATTATAATTGTCTCAATAATTTCTTAAGCAATCGCGATTTGTCATCTATTCTCTCCCCTGATCTTGAGCTATCTTTTGAACGATTCTACGATATCATATATCAAGGAATTAATCTATATGTACCTGCAGTTTGTAAACATAACCGCTTTCCGAAATGGTACTCCCGTCAGCTTATAAAGGTACTCCAAGAAAAGGATAGATATAGACGTCTCTATAAAACCAATTCACACCCTGAAACTTCTAACACCTTTTCTTACCTTAGGAAAATGTCAAAATTACTCTTAAAGGAATGTTACCGGAAATATGTTGAAAGCACAGAAAATTCCCTTCAAGGTAATCTTAGATCTTTCTGGGCATTTAGTAAAAATTTAAAACGATCTAATATCAATCCAAAAGAATTAACATATAATGGCACCACCTCTTCTTCCCCCAAATCTGTAAGCGAAATTTTTTGAAATTATTTCAAATCAGTTTATGACGATAGGGATCCTATAGCCCCGTCCATCTTTCAACAGAACCAATCGATCACTATTAAACTAGGTACCCTCTCGCCTGAACATGTCCTTATAATTGAAAGATCTAGATTGTAATAAATACGCGGGCCCTGAGGGCACCACTAACATCGTCTTCAGAAAATGCGCTGTCAGTCTAGCAGAACCCCTTTGCAAACCATTCAATCTCTCAATAAATAACAAAATTTACCCTGAAACGCTCAAGAAATGTTTCGTTTTGCCTGTCTTCAAATCAAGTGACTCAAAACTCATTACTAATTACCGTCCCATCTCGATTTCCAATGTACTCGCACTCGTATTCGAAAAAGTTATATACAACCAACTGCTACCACTAATAAAACCATTCAGCTCGGAACATCAGTAGCTCTATTTACGAACTCAATCGCCTGTGCCCTTGACAAAACTAAGCAGCTGGACTCTGTACATACATACGGACTTTAGTAAGGCTTTTGATAAAATAAACCATAAGCTATGCCTATCCAAAATGGCAATGACACTTGTTCAAATGTTAAATGTCAAATGTCGTAGTCTTTAATGGTCAATGAATCTCCATTATTCCAACAAATCTCCGGTGTACCCCAGGGCACAATACTTGGACCATTGATATTTCTTATCTATATTACTGACTTACCTTCTCTCCTTTCATCTAACTGCTTATTATATGCAGACGATTCGAAACTATATACAGTTATTAACAATGCTACCGTGTGCGTCCTCCTTCAAAAAGTTATTCTTCAATTAGAAAAGTGGAGTCTAGAGAACTGCATTGAAATTAATGTCAGCAAGTGCAAATTTATATCTTTTTACCGCAAAAGAAACTTTATCTCCTTCGATTACAGAATCCATAATATATCTTTGTCTCGTGTTGATGAATTAAATGACTTGGGAGTTATATTTGATCGTAAGCTTCTCTTTGCATCACACATAAATTTCATTACATCCAAAGCTTTCCGTCTAATGGGCTTCATTTTTCGTACCTGTCAGTCATTTAAGTGTGCGGCTTCATATACTACTCTTTTTAACTCCCTAGTAAGAAGCATTCTCGAGTATGTATGCGAGCCAAGTATGGAATACATTTTACTCCTCATATATATCACAGATCGAGGCCGTCCAGCGTAGATTCACCAGAAACAAAACTGGTCCTCTGACATTTAAAAGGTTGATTTTGCTTGAGATCGGACAATAAATATTGGCTTATTCCTTTTTCACATATTGCTTTGCCCTTCCCGTTCATATTTATATTTAACTCAGTTTTTAGTATGATATTGATGAATAATCTATTTTTATATTATTACTATTTTTATCCTTCTATAGTTCTCCCCAGCTTTGATGCCTCTATAGTCCAATTACAACTGTATTTTTCCTGCTCATTCCTAAATAACTATCTCATTTAAGTACACCTTTAAATTTGCACACATCGTTCTGTTTTGCTGCTATCCTACTGAATTTCAGCCCTTTAGTGTGGTATTTTGAATTTATTTTATAAGTGTGCTTCTAATTTTGTAGTGAATATCCTATTGAATTAACTAACTGTAACAATGTAGCTTTGAATTTACTGATTGTTTATATCTGTAATTATTTATTGAATTTTAGTTCTGCAGTTGATGTAGTGGTTTTTGTCTCGTAAGTACCATATTTGAATTCTGGTTTGTAGTTCTGTATTTCTAAGCTGTAAATACTAGTTTTATTTTAATTAATTGATATTGGATAGCCCTGAATTTTTCCCTCCAATGTACTTAGATCGATCGATTTTGTAACAACTCTATTGAATTGTATTTTTGTAGTATTTGGTTGTAAGTTTAGTTATGCACTACTAGCTCTTAAGTTATTCTATCACTTGTATTATTTTCTTCTTCTTGATTTAGCTTGTAAAACCATCCACTTGTTTGTACAGCTATAATGGTAGTATCATAATAGGAGTGTAAAAAGCTCTGTAATCTACCATTTTTAATTGACCGAATAAATAAATAAATAAATAAATAAATAAACATATAATTGTTCTTTGATAATACTCACCCACACAATTTAGCTGGCTTATGCTCTAGACACATATCCTAATGAATAATTAATTTAATGACTCATTAGACCATAATGATTAATTGATAATATAGTTTGTGCTTTGCATTTCTTCTTCTTATTTTTGAAATGAGCAGATCTACAGCGGATCTTAAGATTTATATTATACACGGTAAAAAATTTGCACAAATTGTTGCCACAAAGCTTAGGTATTTTTCGATAAGATTAGGGAATATTCCTTAAACTGTAAGTTTTTTTTTCCTAAATTTTAGGGAGTATTCCCTACATTTTGGGGAATAGTCCTAATATTTTTTACAGTGTATGCCAAAATACATTTAGTTCTAGCACAGTTTTCCTCTTTAGAGTTTTAATGAAAGAAAATTACAGTTAATTAGTGTGTACTTCATTATCATCTGATTTTCGAGCCATAATTATAAATACTATGTGAAACATAGCATTTTAATGAACAATTGGTACTAATGATTCATTAGATCGTGCTGCACACATATGCAAACTTTATATGATGAGTCAATGAAAAATTAGCTCGATTTTGTCTACTTTCGGACTAAATCCTATAATTTTTCGGAAAAAGTTTTGTACAAAATTTATTTATTTATTTATTTATTAAGACAACTACTGTCTTGTTGAAAAGGCATTTTTGTGAGCATAATCGCTCCTTACAATGAATTCTTCTAAATCTTTATGGACAAAAAAATGACGAAGAATTCAGAATTTATACCATGGCTTGGACAAATGGACGGATAAAACATAAGCTAAACCGTTTTTCTTTACCATTTTGAAGAAGTTCGAATATATAAATTATTGAACTGCTAGAATTTATAAGCGAGTGTATAGTTGTGGATCTTCCAAAACTATCGTGGCCTGTTATATATGTACATATAATATAACTAAACTAGAGTGCTAAATATGTATATAATCAAATGTAGATCATATTATTAATTCTATTATTTCAAGTCTGACTAGATATAATCAGCCAAATAATAAGAGGATTGGAGAACTGAGATGCTTATAATAGATTTCTTAGGCTAAAGTTCTTGCTTAGGGGCCGAAATAGTAGATATCCTCTTTTCCATTGATTCCAATTTATATATATGTGACGGCATGCGCTCTTATATACAGAGCATTTAAATTGTAGACAGTTTCATATAAGTAGTCTAATCAGAAACTATTCCTAGATATTTTACTTGTTCGGTTCATATTATTTTGCCTTCATTTATCTATTATAAATTGAATAAGTGAAAATGTCTGCCTCATCTGCTAGAATGGATGTATCTATGGCTATGAAAATTAGCCCGAATGTTGGCGGAAAATTGTGGTAAATAGCGTTAATCCTAGAACTGACCATTACAATGATCATAATATAGCATTCACACTGTATCACAACTACCATATACCCGAAATTCTAAGTAACCACCAAATCTATTTATATACATAGCCGTCATATATGTAAAATATGTAAATGCATAATATATGACCTGTGTTTACACATAGGAATTAAAATATTCGTGTCTGCACGCTTTCTACGCAGTCATATGTTGTCAACAGTAAGTCATTGACATATGAATTGTTATTGTTTACGACATCATTGTCTCGGAATTTTGCAAGTAAAAGGTTATACTATAATTATATATAAAAAAAAAACACATTTTTCAAAGGATTCAATTCAGTTTTTGTTATTGTTTTCTGTTATTTTTTTTTTCATATTTCTAGTTTTATATATAGACTTCCACTGCATACATTGGAGTTACATATGATTCCCTTCATTTAGTATTCGTAATTAATACACGCATGTAATTAGCTTTGATGCATATTACATGCATGCAATAATTTCATTTTTTTCATTTGACAGTCAAGCTATACACGAATGCCGAGATGCAAATGTAAAGTGTAATGCAGAGGTCAGTTTTCATGACATTATTTATTTACATCTATTTACATGGATGACTTTGTCTAGAATGAAGTGGCTTAATGCAAGGTGATACGGTAAGCAGTGAATTGCATTTGTATCAGTTTACAAATTAGGCCCTCGCCTCGTGTCAAACAAAATTAAAAATCATTTACTTGTAGATCTACTTTCAGAAGGACAATGCCACTTAATTATAATATGCTGAGTAATTTTTGAAATAGTGCATGTAAAGCACTTGTTATGAGCAGTTTTCAAACCAAACTGAACATATCTTTGGTATATGACATTTAATCATCAACATTATATGTAGGTAGCTAGAGATTTTTGCTAAGATTATTGGTAAAATATTTCTGTTGATGTTTTTCTTCTATTGAATACTGGCTTTCTACGATTTTATCAATTGACTCTGTTTGCTAAATTTCATTGAAGAAAACTATTTTAGGTATTCACATAATCAAACAATTAGTTCTTTTGAAATCATAGATTTAGATTTAAGGGGGACGAGTGGCTTTTGAACTGCAGCCATCTTTGGCTTATTTATTGTGCACCGCTTGCATTACAGCTCTTCTAACAATCTCACTCTCCCTAGGAAGAGCAGTATTTTTTTGAAAGAAACTTCTTTGAAGTCGACAGGCTTTAAGAAGTATGAGCCAAAAACCTGGAATCTGCATTGTGCAATAGAGTCGCATTCTGTTCGAAGCATAGCCTGCACACATCAGTAGATGAGGTACCCATCCGATGCATAATGTTTGTTATGCTTACAGTGTCCGGTTGAGACACCTGTAATGATTTTGAGTTGATTTCTAGATAGCCCTAAAAGATACAGCCTCCTCTCTGAGGAAGGTCTTTTGATGAATATTTGGCTTGTCTGGATCCTGTCATTGAGTTCCATCTTTGGTCCATTTGGCTCTGGACTCAGTTTTGCATGGTAAGCTTCACGGTATTGTACGAAATACCGCAAAAGGGTTCTGGTCTTATAAGGCTGCTCCTTTTGTGGCCAGTAAGTCTGCATTTTCATTCTCATCAATTCACGAGTATCCTGGCACCCACTGAAGCGGGTTGTACTTTTAAAATCATAAGTACCCACTTCAAGTCGCATATTCTATAGTCAAATTGAATACCAGCGATGTGCAAAATTGAAGTTCATTCATTGTAAAAGTGCAGGGAAACTAGAAACCGATATACTTATTAGTAAGCAAAATGACTACTAATAGTGTAGGAATATACATAGGTCAAATGAATACTGGATAAGTTTTATTGATGACAACCCCGGACCTGGTTTCTTCAACTGAGATTTGCATCAATTAAATTTTTCATGGTGTACCACTTGCAGGAAGTATTTTGAGAGTAATATAATGTATCTTGCATGTGTATTTCTGTACCAACAGTTTAAATCTCTTTAATAACGATTACATTACAATTTATGGTAAAAAGTTCTTAATTACAATTACAATTATTCCACAATCGAAATTTAAAGTGTTAATATTTATTATTACGAAATTTTTGGGAAGTAATTTATAATTATTTTCACAATTCAAAGTAATTAATAATAATTCTTAATTACTTCGGGAGTACTTTAGGAATTACTTTTAATTAATTAATTAATTATTTAAAAAAAACAAAAGGTATCGATAAAATTTCACACCCCCTTTGATTCCATTTAGTCCAGTACACTCAAGCCACATGACAAGACCCAATCGAAAAAAGTTGTCTTGATTGGATTCAAAGGGAACATGAAAACGAAATGAATAAAAACAATAAATAAGAAAAAAAGCGTATGAATTTAAAAAAAAAAAAAATGTGTTCAAATGCATCTTTGTTTTATGAGAAAATCTATTAAATAATCGAAAGTAGTAAAAAGTATTCGTAAGGTAATTGAAGAATATTTTTATTATTATTTTTCATAATTTTAAACGAAATTTCCACACTAATCTTTATGTATAGTCAACAAGTAATATGAAATACTTGAAGTATAATTATAAGTAATTGTTTTTTAATGTAAGCAAAAATGTCTAAAACCATATTACACCAAGTGCTATCATAAAAATCGATAAAAGTAATTACCTTTTTGTTTGGTTTAATTATTTGTGATAAACGTCAAAGTAATTATTAATATCTTCTGTCCAAAACATAGTAATCATATTTAAAAATAATTAAAATTGTCATTATCGAAGAATAATATTTGTAATTAAAATCATCTAATCGTAATAAAAGTAGTAGTAGTAGTAAAAACAAAACAAAATCAATATTTTACAGCTCTGATTGGAGATAATTTAAATTAAGTTTTTGTTTTTATTACAATTGCAACTCCTGTCCACCTTGCATGATTTATGACGATAGCAATAGCAATTAGAATTTAAAATTTTTTAAAATTTTATGATTTACAAAAAAACAAAAAATATTAAAAAGTTCTTCAGATTTTCTACATAATTCACCTCTCCTCCATTTAAGAATTTTTGGATTTCTGTTTTTATTAAATATGTATGCAGACACTCATTGCTACTATAATAAGACATAGACTTGCTATATGCAAAATTTTTCCTTAGTTATTATACATATAATAAGTTAAGAGTTAAGGACATGATTTCGCTATATAATTAAAGAAATTAAAGTTTGTAAGAGTATTTACACGCAAAGCATAGCCAATTTGGTTGGCCACCTGAAAGTCCCAAGAATTTCTAGAACATCCGATGGCCAATCTAATCTCAGACGTTATGCCGAATGGCTAAAGCTTTGAAACACTTAGAGTGCCGACGACAGTGGCAATCAGATTTCTGTTTATTGGTCCTGAGCCTACTTTTGGACACCCAAAGAACCATCTTTCGGTACAAGTCAGGCTTTGGGAGGACAGAATTAAATTGGTACACTGGGAAAACTCCCCGGGGCAGAGACAAACGAAGAAATTTATTATATATTCGAGATATTCCTCATATTAAGCAGGAAGGAAGTAAGGAATTTGCATTGCCCCCTTATCAAATGGATGCCCTAGGACACTTACAGGAGTGACAAGAGTTTTAATTTAACAAATATGGGGAGATTAGAGTTTCTTCTAAAGTTCTACTATTATTCGATCTTTCGAAAGACGTCTGTACTAAGCGGCGAATAGTGACTAACTGAAGAAGCCATATGTTTCTGCACTTGCACTAATCCTGGTAGTGAGCTTGTTTGCTAAATTCTATAAGTTCCGTTATCTATCATATACAATTTTTTATATGAATTCTTTCAGTAATGGATGGACTATATAGGACTATATGGAGTATAAATACAGTACGTACAATATTTACAGGGGAATGTACAACGAAGATTTTTTTCCTGCAGTGCATATGTCGTCAGAACTCCTTTGCCTTAATTATGTACTTCTTAGTCCAAATAATTTTATATTTCGTCTCCATATATTTTGGTTAACTGATCTTATCTTTTTTTTTATATATAATATATTATTCGTACTTAAGTAATCGCTCGCAGTGTGTAAAAATGGATTTTGTTAAATCTCGTAAATTTATAATTAAATCAGGGGTGCCTCAAGGCAGTCATCTTGATCCCCTGTTGTTTATTATTTATATTAATGATGTGGTTAAACTATTCTCTTTCGCTAAATGTCTTTTGTACGCTGATGATCTAACAATTTTCTTACCAATTAGAGATGTAGCAGAATGGCTACATCTTCAAAATGACCTAGATAAACTTCTAGTTTGGTGCTCGTTAAATGGTTTGGAGCTCAATCCTAGCAAGTGTAAGAGCTTCAGCTTTTATCGTTGCATTAATCCTATTTTGTTTGATTACGTGATTAAAGACATTACTGTAGATAGGCCAACTGAGATTGAAGATCTTGGTATCATTTTTGATAACAATTTTAACTATTATTTGCATGTTGACTATGTCACCTGCAAGGCATTTGAAATGCTCGGTTTCATTAAGCGTAACTGCACTGTTTTTCAAGACTCTTACACTTTAAAAGCTTTATATGTTGCACTAGTTGGCTGGTGCCCTTATACTGCTTTACATATTAAACGCATTGAATCTATACAAAGATCTTTGACTCGCTATGCTTTGCGCGGGCTTAACTGGGAAGTAGGTCTTCCCTCATACGAGGCCAGGTGCCAGTTACTTGGGCTCCAAGCTTTAGAGTCTCGTAGAAAGGCTTTCAGTATTATGTTTGTCGGAGACGTTTTCTGCTACAAGATTTGCTCACCCGAATTGATTGCCTTACGTCTTCAGATATTCTTTACATTTCTTTTTTATAGAATATATTTATATCCTTTTGACTTAATGTTAAGTTTATTTTAATGCTTAGTCTGTAGGAGCTTTTCTCTGTAGACCTAAATAAATAAATAAACCTCGGGGTTATCTTATGCAAGTATGACAGAAAGGAGATATAGAAAAGATTACGGGACAAGATGAGAGTGGGCGAGGTGCTGCATTCTTTTAGCAAATTGAAAGCTCGAGTATAGCCAGAAAATTGTAAACTGTTCCATTACGTGCAGGAATTAATAAACAAGGGATCAGACTAGATATTTCCTCTGAATATTGACCATTCAGACCATCAGACTAGATATTTCCTCTGAATATTGACCATGCATGTAACACTAAATAAAGGAACGAAAGGCATCCGATATTTTGGTGGCGGCGTTCGAGCAAGTCGATATTACAAGTTATTGTCATGCCGCCAATGAGCTTGAAAACTCTATTTTGGACAGTATCTAATGAAGCTAAGGCTGTGTTGTGCGACTAGGCCTATCCCAGATGTGGTTCCATTCTAGATTTGATATAAGACTTTTAGACGAGCCCTAGATTCGATAGGCTGAAAACTTTGTACAAATCTTCGGTACAACAGTCGACAGAGAACATACCGGAAAAAAGCTCGAAAGAAATAAAAATTTTCGATCTAAGAAAATTTGATTATCTTCAGAGATGGTAAATACTTTGTTGTCTTTATACCATTGGTAAAAGATATGTATAAGAAGAATGAGTTAAAAAATAAAATAAAAAATTCAAACATTTTTGCAACAAGTAATTGATATAAGGAAAAATTGTTTTTCATCGATAATAATTACAAAATTACATAATTTCCATGATACTGACTGTCTGGGGCTTGTATGACATTTACGTCCCTAGTGACATACATATTGTTGTGATGTTCAAATAATGCAAAAGGCTAGAGGTCTATGGCTCTCTATTCATAGCTAGGTATAGAGACTACATACTATGTAAATGCTGAACTAGCCTCTATAGTCTCTAGTAGTACTTAATTCAATTTGATTGGTATCAATACAAATCAAGGGTGTCATGTAACATGTATACACATAGTCTAATCCGTTGGAAAGATCTCAACAACTACTTAATAGAGAATGGTTTTGAAATTACAAGATTCCTTGGTGACGTTAACAGCTTCTCTGGATTTCGGATTTTTTTTTGCTATTTTCTTATAATTACAATAACATTAGGCATAATATGATATGCATCAATTTCTGCAGCCTAATGCCCCTATTACATCTATCAGATTAAAGAGATAGGCATTATTCTATTCGAGTATCTGCAATGCAAAAGATGATGTCAAGTGTAGGTGAATGCCTGCCGTCCACACTACTTAGACTATATACACCGCGAGCATTGTAAATCAGAAATTGTGTAATAACTTTCACTCACCTTTGAATTTTTGTCGAGTAACTTACTATGTAGTTTGCTGACCAGTAACCGATGATTGTATTTTTTTATGCTTGCCATCATTGATTGGATTGAGTGGTTTACTATGCGTTATCCATATACCACAAGTATACTATCGTAAAAAAAAACACCTGTCATGATAGTATCATTACACCCACAAGAATCGGTATAGATTCTTTTTATGCAAAACGAAAAACCAATTTTAGCGGGTGTTTTTATTGCTGCTAGTTTCTCTGTATGTAGTAAAGCATGTCCAATAATTTATCACGCGTCAAATAAGAGTAGAAACCATACCTTATCGCTGCTGATTCACTGCTATATAGTCATAGTTACCGATGCAATGCTACCGCTAATTGATGAACAGGTGTTGGTGGTGGTAATGGTGGTGGGCTTAGTTTTGCTTCAATTTAGATATTCTGCTGCGTGCGCTATTACGCTATTGTGGATGGAATGAGGTCATTGGGGTAACGAATTTACTCAATCGCTTGGCAAAGTATATTAGGGAAAAAAAATTGCACGTAGTGAATTGTTCGCTAATTTTATTATCATTGATTGGGATTTTGTTAGTTTGATGAAATAATTTCTAAGGTGAAAAAAAGCCAGCATAATTTACAATTTTGATAAAATCAATTTTCTACAATTCATGGCACAAATAATTTATGAATTAACAGATTGTGGGTGTAATAAAGTAATTAGCTGACTGTAGACTACAATAAAATACGTGTTATTACCTGGTATTTTATAAGGGTTATTTTGGGTAAAATAATTAATTTCAAAAGAACTTCAAACTCTGAGCTCAATATATTAACTTAGAATATACCTTCTGTTAAAAATAATACATTGAGAAGAGCTTAGAAATAAAACAAAAAGCTAATATTGGTCTAATTCGCAATCTTATGATACCCTGTGGCGTCCTGAACGCACGACAAATCATAGTTGAATCGGGCAATATTTTTCTTTCCACTTTCTCGCTAGTAATACTTGCTGGTCTTCGAAAGTATCAAATAAGTAGGCCAGAATATGTATCAAAAGAAAAAACAAAGATTGTAATTTATTCTCTTGTCAAAACTATAACGAGTCGGTTGATTCTTTTTGAAAATAAATATTAAATAATAAACAGAGAATTTGGTTTTCGATCTAAAGTGAAAAGGAACGAAGGATTTTTTTATTCTACAGAAGGAAGACAAACTTCCTTTCTAATTAACGCCGATATCCCCATTGAATGGGACAACAAATCCAAGATTAAGGAGAACCGAAGCAACGCAGGAGTTTGGCAGAACCAGTCCTCACTGACAACTCTGAATAATTTTTATTTTCAGCATCGTTTAGTTAATACGCCAAGCGAACAATTCGTATTAGCTTTCAAGTCGACATAGAGTTGACTGGATCCTCCCAAGGTTTCAACGACAAAGAGAACAACAATCAGACGCATTTAAACTTCTGCCGCTCCAATGAAACTCCTTCAAATACAACGAGTAACGTCATAACTTCTGACGCCTAAGTCGAAGTCCTTTCCGATTGCTACTCTACTACTGTAATCCTGCGCAAATACACATTATTCCGAATATACTCTCTGTTCCAGAAGGCGACATCACGGATATTAGTAACCGGTTGAGACAATACAATTCTCAACAACACCTTTGACACTATCGGCGAACGCAAACAACTAGCCGTTATTAGCACAAGACTAATCTACTGCTTCACCTTCAAGAACTAGGCATTACTGGATCTATTACCGGATGCAAGCATTACTTAATACTGCACACAGCAAAACTGCAGCATCTCATTAACTCCCAAAACCCTACTAGATGAATGTTCGTATGTAATTTAGTAACGGTGAAAGGTACAAAATGAAAACAAAGTACGTTTTAAAGAAAACAAACTTAGCTTCTAACAGGAGTAAGACAGAAAAAAAAATTATAAGGTTTTTATTTTAGTTCTTTTGCTTCAAACACAAAAAAATGAGGTACAAAAGCTGAAACTTAAAGTTTGGCAGTCCGTTTCTTCTACACTACCTACTGTAGAAGAAGCACTGACACATCGAATCAAAGGGCAGGAGGTTCTCTATAAATTAGCACCCCGACCATCTTTCTACTGTTTGGCGTTTAAGAGATATAACTGTTTTAGTACAAACATATGTTTCGCGTACCCTTAGTCCTTTAACCCCGATTATCTCGGAAATGGTTGAGAATGCACCCACTCTGCCATACAATTTTTTTCATTTCTCAACATGACCTATCGCCTCCTTCATTATTATCCACCACTTGTGAAACACCCTGTACTATAGTGGAATAAAAAGTTTTTATATGGCAACCCTAATAAGGATTTACTCAATTAAACTTAAATCAAATTTTTTTTTAAATTCCTGTGCAAAATTATTTTCAGCACTCAAAGTGAATGCGTTTTCGAGTTATCATGACGACGGAGAGATGAATGAACATTTGGACAGACGGACATGCAAAAATCAAAATAAATTTTAATATTATGTGTGGGTGTCAAACACATTTTTCTCTGCTAACATTATTTCTAGGTGTTATATACCATTAATTTATTACATCTTATGTATAATGATTCTTTCCGTGTAGCCGGCAATCGTATATCTTGTCCCTTCTGTCATGAAACATGACAACAATTAAAAGAGATGCACTATAACCTTCGACCATGAAACAGACTCCCTCAATACTACATGAGAGCCCCAACATCGTCGTAACATTTTAAAATATTTGCAGTGTTCTTATGTAAAACTGACAAAAGTTTGATATAAATAACTACTCCGCCCTCCACCCGTTTGTTTTCTTATCTTCAGTACCGAAGTAAAATTTTGATACCTTTCCTAATAAAATTATTTTAAAAAATTGATCTTAACCAAATCACTATGATTCCTCAAACAAAAACTCTCAATCTGCCTACAGATTCGGACTACGGCCGCACATACCCTGTTGCAACTTTTACTCAGCTAATTAAGCGTAAAATGGTAAGGCTATTTTTTAATCAAAACTATTTTATTATTTTGTTAAGTAAGGTATATAGTAGGTATGGCCTTTGGGAAGGTAAGGAGCCAAACTTAAAATCACTGGAAGACTATTATCCTGAGTGGATAGTAGTTTAGGTTTTATGGCATATATAAAATCAATGTCTAATCACTTTTCGATAAGAATCAATATAAATTTTTTTAGAGAATTGGACTAGTACGCACACATATGGATTTCTGTTCCATGGCTTGGGAAGTATTTCGTGGGGATTGAGATGAAAAATCATCAGCGAGATAATTGGAGGATATCTTCGAGTTATCATCTTGGGAATATTTGAGCAATTGAAAATTGTTTTTAAGTTGCTTCAGCAATAATTAGATGATATGAGTGCGGTTGCTTCCAATTTCAGTTTTACCTGTATGACAAAGTGGCAATAAAATAGGAAAACTAATTGTGTGTTTTTCCTCCAGACAAAAAGTAGACGATAACCAAGGGCGAACTTTTCTTCTTAGTTTCGCCTGGAGTATGCATTGATGAAAAACCGGTTTATATTTATTTTTAATGAAGCAGATAAAGGGATGATGCGTATTGCTTTTATATTCCCTAGGTGATACGAGATAAATTCATCAAGAAGTTTTGGATTTGGGACATATTCATTTCCGAAGGGAGTGACTTGCGCAATATAGAAGATGATAATCTTCAGCGATAAGTTATCTTCGCCGGAATATGATGCGCGAATCATCCGCGTATCATCTTGCTTGCTGGGAGAGAGGACAGGAAGTGTTGATAAGCCAAATTTATCGTAGCCAAATTCTGAATGTGTTAGAAGCTGTTGCCGCTGTAGTAAAAGCTTAGTACAGGTGTGTAGTTTTAATTGTTTTTTTTTTACTATTTTTGATACGATTCAAGAGCTAAAAGTTCTTCAATATTTAGTCAAGAATTAAAACATGCAATTGTACATTCTAACACATGTCAATCAATATAAAATAACAATAATGAAATATTATCAGACATTTATTTCGAAAGAATTCTTTCCTTTTCCTAATGTAAAAGTTTTTATCTTTGAAAATATTTCGCTAGCTCGTGCTCTCACCGTAGGAATTTCTCGTGCTGGCACCTCAGGAATTTCTCGTGCTGGCACCTCAGGAATTTCTCAGCTGTTTCAAACGTAAACAAATCAAAGAGGTGAACATACATTTTTCATAAGATATCTCTTTCTTCAAACTTCATAATAAAATATAAAATCATTTGAAAAAAATTATTTTCTTTTTTTAGGGTTCCGTACCCAAATTGTCGACAAGTTTAAAATTTTTCTTTTAATCTAATTTGTAACTAAAGAAACTCTCAACTTCTATTAGAGAAAACTACCACTACAAATCTATATTTAATTGGAACTGTATTTGTTTGCAAGACTATAATTTATATGATCGATTAATTTGGTTGCTTCAATTAAAGTTTATGTATGTCCATATATAAGATGGAAAGAATCTTTTTTGATTGATAAATGGTTCAATGATACAATATGTAACCCGTGTCAAAAAATTATAGCTTTTCCTCCACTTATAACTAGTTTTGATAGCATTCAATATTTAAAAATTATTGAAAATTTTCAAAGCATATTCTTAGAATTAACAAAAAATAAAAATAATTTCCACCATTTGTTTATCCGCCATTTATATTTACCTTTTATAATATTTTTTTTTAAAACTATAAAAAACTTTAAGAGAAATGAAAATAAGCGAAGAAAAAAAATTTTTTTTACCATAAAATTACATATAGCTTTTGAAGAGTACTACTGCACCACTAACAGCAATCAATGATAGATGAAAAATATAAGGAGGGAAAAAGAAACAAAAAAACAAACAAAATACCTACCGAATGGAAAATCTGGCCAAAGAATCTGGCAAGCTGAAATATAACATTTGCGGCGTTAACTTAAGACAACATGATAATGAAACAGTGAAAAAATAGTGCATAGTGGGCAATATAACCACGATTTTCGATTTTGTAATTTATATATATGATTTTCGATACTGTTCCTATTCTGGGAATAATTTTGAAAAAAATAAAAAAAATTGTTTTTTTTTCATTTTTGGATAGAACTTTTTCAGTGGATAAAGTATGGATGAAACGAAGAAAGTTAAATTTTCGGAATAAATATGATTTTTTGTTTTTTATTTATGTAAAACTTTTGAGTTTTTGAATTTCCTGAACGCTTTCAAACTGAATTTTATTTAGGAAAAAAGAAAGAGGGAATAAATAAAGACTGAGAGAAAATTATAATAAAAACTGGAAAAGTAGGTGTAATTAATTATTAAATTGTAATTAAAGTAATAATATTTCCTAGATATGCATTGTTTCTGTTGAGATTACATAAATTTTTTTTTTATTGTGTAATGAGTAAACATGTTAATTATTGGTATTATTGTTTTTACTTGTAATTAATACAAAGCGAGAAAAATTTATGTAAATTGTGTTAAAAAAAAATTAATTAATGTGTTTTAATTGTTGGTGTTATTTATGTTTTTTTTTTTTTTGTTTACAACATAGAAGAGTAGGAACAGTAATTTTTCATGGAATAGAAAGGAAATTATAGGAAAACCAGGGTAGAATTAAAAATTTTAAATGGATAACACATATTTCACAGATTTTTAATTGAATCAGTAATTAGGTAATCAGTATCAAGCAAATAAAAAAATTACAGTCAAATAACACTAAATTTTCACATAAAAACAAAAATTAATTAAATCAATAAATCACTTACCTTGATCTGGTTAGCTTTATATGTTGATTTGTAGAATTCATTAAAAAGGAAGAGGAACATAACAGCGTGCATACCGATCAACCAGACAAACGCTCGTGGATAATTACAATCGATGAAAAGTAATTGGAAGGCGTGAACCATAATTAGAACAAATTGAATCTGAAATTGTTTTTTTTTTATAGAAAATTGCAAAATTTTGTTGATTTGTTTGTTTTTTCAATGATAATTTTAAATATACATACCATTTGAAGAGATGTTAAATATTTTTTCCACCATAAAAATTTCTGATATCTTGGTCCCATCGCAGCAAATAAGTAATAAGTGTACATAACGATGTGAACGAATGTATTTAATAAACCAAAGAAAGTACTGTGACCACCTGGAAATAAGAAAGATATAAAATTGTTATTTAATTATTTATCTATTATTTGTTAAATCTTACAGACTAGCAAAATAAAATAATATTACATATATATATATGTACTTAAATATTACTTAATTAAAAAAATTGCAGTTTATAGCCATCCGTAAAAACACAAAAATTAAATTGTGTGATGGGTAAAAATAAAAGCAACAATTAGTACAATGGAGTAAGTAGCATAGAATGAATCTCGAACGAATTAATCACTCAGGACTTCAAAAGTATATCTACATATAAATGAAGTATTGCATGTAGTTCTGATGACGTTATTTTATATTATAAAATATCTTTAACAACAACAGCAGTACTAAGTAGTACACATGTCTGATTTGTAGCGTCTTAAGATCGATTCACACTTACCGGCACAGCACAAACCGGCACAATCATGCATCGACCAGCACCGGCATTTCTTGTGCACATATAACGACATAAGACTGAAAGGAAACTTTCAATTAAGGCAAATATCAAGAGAAAACTATAGAAAAGTTATCCCATGTTAACTTCGAAACTAGACCAGCAACCGACAAATGCAGGTCTGGTTTCTAGTGACCGATAGCGACCGGTAATGAAGTTTCCGTGAAGTGCCGGTATTTGTCGATGCCGGTTGATGTGCATTAGCTAACTTAGTTTCATATAAAAATATTTTGCCTGTCTGTGCCGATTTGTGCTGTGCCGGTTAGTGTGTAGTGACCTTTATAGTAAACATCTCGCATGATAATCTTGGAATCCCTCCTTAAATAAAACAAATCGTGTAATATTTCTCTTTGCGAATGTTAAGATGAAAGATATTTACACTATACCAATATGAGTCGGCATATTTATAGAAAATCCGCCAATCGTCTAAGTAGTCTACTATTTTAATAAATATAATTTAAAATCCTCCACAAGCAATATAAACTTTATAAATTGGAAACAATTCACAATATTGTGTAGGAAAAACAAAAACAGTAGTGGAAAAAGGTGATTATCCTGTGGAACGTCTGAATCTACATATATTTTTCTTTCTAATTTTAACATATTGAGCACAATTTATAAAGTAAGCTCTGTATCAATTTACTACTCAAAAATGTTGACTTTCTTTTGATTTCTAAAATGACAACAAGTAATTATGATAGAATACTGCACAACATAATTTTTCTAATATATATATTAACATTTTCCTTTTTTAACCGTCCAATAGTAATCCGCAAGAATAGATGAAATCCACCACCCTTGGTAGATCCTGTTTTTTCAATTCCCAAAATTTTCTGATGAAAAGCTTCGTGTGCATCGCAAACTGCTCTTAAATTTTTTTTACTTTTAATGGCATAGGTATTACAATTCGGAATGCTAAAATTTATTAAGGTGTTCTCTACGAATTCTCATGTTTGTGATTGTTCAAGAAATTTTTAAAAATTACTATCATGGAAAATCTTTACCGTGTAATTTACATAAAAATATCTTATCACCCTGTAATTTCCTAATTTTTAATCCGACATAAGTCTCTTTTCTTCCTTTTCGCCTCAGATAGTTTTCAGTATCTGAAATCATAGCGTTCATTCATTATTCAGCGATTTAACAAAATTTTTTCATCAGACACAGTTTTATATGTATGTAGACGAAGTAGAATAATTTAATTTTTGTCTACTAAGGTCGGATAAAATATGTTTCTAATATCAGGCTAATAGCTTTCCCATTGTCCTTTTATATAATAACTTTCCTTATTAAGTTTCTATTTAATGAAGACTAGATCTGGATAAATTTAAGTTCTTTACTTCTTAGTGTAAATAATCCAGCGGGGTTCTGTGGGTCGTCAACACGCGTTGATGAACAAAATGCAGAAGCTTCTATTTGAGTAACGATATTTTTCTCCTCGGTAGTAACTGGTTTTTATTTCGAGAAGGTGTTGATACAGGATGATTCCTATCGTATGGAAAAGGTCGCTGATGGAGTTTCGATATAAATAGTTTATAGAGGCTTTGTTGATGCAAAAGTAACAATTGCTGTTGTGATCTTACCGTTTAGACCACTTTATTGGTATGGAAAATAGTATAGACCTCCGTCTACCGTATGCCAATTCTAGGTGGTCTCCATGTAAGTCTATACACTTCTCCCAGCGATGCTCCCATCTCTTCAACCCAAAATAGTACTCGACGTCTACCTATGCAAAATAGTGGTTTACGAAGGTAATGTCCTCGTCATTCGACAGAAATCTCTGTCCACTTAGCGCAACTTTGTGCTTAAGGAATACAAAAAAGTCGCTTGAGTCTAGATCTGAAGAGTAAGGAGGGTGGTCAAACAGTTACAAACCGTCATTCGTAGATTTTCGCCATGGCAACCGCTGAGGTGTTAAATTGCATTTTTGGTGCAAAGTGAGCAAACGCGACACCCAATGCGCGAATAGTTTTCTCATGCCTAAATCTGGATGCAATATGTGACAAACACGTTCTTTAGACATGTTCATAGCCTCTGTTATATCTCTAACATTAATTACCTATTTTCATATAATTATCGTTTGCATAGCATTTACTGACTACAAATGTATCCAAAATTCACAGAATCAGCTTTAAAACTAGTAATGCAATCAAAGTTAATAAACTTTCAAAATATATCAATTTCCGCTTTTATGCTACTTTTTGATAAAATTTTCTAATATCTACGACTACTTAGATGTGACGTAGCCATTTTGTGGGCGAATTGGGGAAATTTCAATCGCAGTGTAATAAGGATTCGTCATCAGTTGACTGGAGGAAAAAATTAGGATTGTACAGAAATTAAACTCGAAGTATTAATTCTCTCTAGATGATAATTTTATAATAATGAGAAATTGGTAGAACGAAGTCTTCCAGATAAAAAGCATGGCTCAGAAGTCATATTTTATTTTACTAGGAAACTAAATTTAGATCAATGAAAGAATCTTATAATTTAGAAAGAATTTCAATTATTGTAGAAAGCAGCAATAAAAAAATAGGTATAAACTGAAAAACCATCTAAAAAAAATCAAAGAAACAATTTTTGAAGGTTGAATAAAATAAAATAAAAATATACAGAGATTCTCATTTCTACCTAAGTAAGTCTGATAAGAACATTCCGTTATAACATTATAACTTATTTATGTACAGAATTATTTCTGATCTTTTTCCAGAAATATTCGAATTAAGAAATGAATAAGAAAAAAGTGGAAGACTTTACTTCTTCCGAAGTCGACCATGTATTATGCATTATCCACAAAAACCAAAACTTAAGGATCTGCAAAGTTTTGCTAACAAGAAAAAAGGAGTATTTTTGGTAGTTTAAAGCGTCTACATACAAACAAAAATAGTATAAATTCAAAAATTCGTTAATTCTTTAATTATAATAGCTTGGCCATTAAATTTATATAACTAACTATTCATAATAGGAAGATTTTAAAATGTGATTACAGAATTATTTCCATTAAAATTTGTATACCTTGTTTTAGGTGTACCTCAAGGCTCTATATTTGGACCTATGTCTTTATATAAATGACTTAAGAGATGCACACAGGCAATACTGCATTCAGATGTATTTATGTATGTATACTGATGATGATATTAAAATATTAAGCTAGATAACGATATTAAAGAAAATATTCATCAAGCTAATGATAATCTTAGATGTATTTTGGAATAGGCTCAAATGAATAATTTTACTTTTAATCTATATTAATCCATCTTAATCACTATCCACCATCTATGGAGGTATAAAATATGTCTTGTATTTGGTTAGATCGAGCTATTGTAGTCCATGTTGATAAAATAAATAATTTGGATATTTAATTCACACGGGATGCGGATATATTTTCGGTGTTAAGCTCTGCAATAGTTCACTTTTATGAAAATAAATTTGTGATATTGAGGCAGGACACCACACGCATTTAAACTTATGGCAGTCTGATTTAAGGTTGCGGAATAATTATGAGACTGCTCTATTAAATGTTATACTACTGCTATTGCAGGCACAATGAGACCCTGAGACTTTATGCAGCGGAATCATTGTAAGTTACTTCTTTTAGAATCTAAGTAAAAGCTACAAAAATCAGTTATTCCAAAGAATTTAAATACCTAGGAATATTTTCAAACCAAAAACTGACATGAATTAGCTATTTTGAAAGGTGTAAAGAAAAGTCAGTAAAGGCATTCACGTCATACCAACGTCTTTTTAACAACGGTGTGTCACATATTATGATGGCCGTAAGCATTACCTTCTTTACTACAGGCCATGGCTTTAAGACTTTTCTTTACTTGCATATGTATGCGAAACGTGTCATTTGAAAACTTTAAGCATTGCACATTATGGAAAAATAAACACGTATCATGTTTAAAAATTTATATAAAATACACAACGCTTCTGGTGACGATAATTCTAATGCCTATTTACATGTCAAAATGTTAACTTTTAAGAAAAAAAAAGTAATTGTGAGTCTTTCAACAAAATTACGAAGAGTTTCTGCATTTTATTAAACTTTACCCAATTCGCTGTAAAATGAGAGTACAGCTTTCGCTTAAGGCAGACGAAAGTTCTTTTTAAAGCTTGGAGTGTGTGTTTTTTCCCTGCAAAACATGACTATAATTTTCTTATGAATGACAAATTATGACTAATTATGCTTATGAATTTAATATAATAGTTAAATTCCTTTTAATTGCATGAAATTTGTTTGTTGGACTTTATAAATATATTAATTTTAAGTTTTCGACCATCAATATGACATTCTCTAGTTTGAAATATAAAACGGAGTACTCCTAGAATTGCAACGAAGCTTTTTTTTCTCTTATCGCTTCTAAACAACTTTTCAAAACTAGAGAATGATAAATTGGAGGTAAAAAAAAGTGAAATTCCATTTGAATTTTTCACTCATTAGAAAATCATATTCATGATTTGCAGGGGAAAGAGACTTCAGGCTTTAAAAAAAAAACACGTTTGTCTTTAGCGAAAGCTGTACTCTCATTTTACAGCGAATTGGGAAGAGTTTAATAAAATCAGAAACTCTTCGTAATTTTGTTGAAAGACTCCCAATAATTTTTTTTCCTAAATGGAAACATTTTGACATATAAATAGGCGTTAGAATTAACGCCATCATAAGCGTTGTTTATTTTATATAAATTTTTAAACATAAAATGTATTTGCTTTTCCATAATGCGCAATGGTAAAAGCTTTCAAACGACACGTTTCTCATACATATGCATTTTATAATGCCATTACCTGTAGTAAAGAAGGAAATGCCGTAAGTCAAATAAAGGATTGCAAATGTAAAAATTCTGAAAGAAATAATGGCAAGCATATTTGGGAACAATAGGTGCAATGCCAGCCTGGCCAACTATAGCACTTGTTGTTATGATAACATTGCTTCTACCTGTGGAGCTGTAACAGGTAGAAATGGAAAGTGAACTAAAACTGGGAGATCTTCTTATAGTCACGTAAAAGTTCTGGAAGAACTATAGGAAGAAAACTATGGGTAGAGGACGACCTCTACGAATTCTATATGCACATATTTTTTTTTTCAGTAAATATTATTATTTTAGGTTATATTTTCGCTTATTAAATGCTTTGTCTCTCTTCAATATCCTTTTGTCTCTTCAAGACTGATCGACTTACCGGTGTTACAAAAATTGACCAGTGTGTTATGGTCGTAGCATACTGCATGTAGCAATATGCTACACTGAGACGAGTTGCACGCATACGGCTGGCCCATAGCCACATGAACGGCGAAGAAAGACGCGCTGAAGACCGACGAACAAAAAAGGAGAAGAAGAAGAGGGTAGACATCTGTCTTGTGCTTGTCATAAAAAGTTACGCTCGTGAAAATACGTAGAAAAATTATATGGTGTATAAAATCGCGAATTTCCTTGTGGCATCGAGCTCGAAATTGGATATATTCTGGTGAATTTCAATAATGTTTTAACATCTAAATAATTTACCTTAACATATTTTTTTGGATATATTCAGCAATTGTGGATAAGACCTGATAAGCCGAAAAAGGTGAAAGGTCAAGTTAATCATCGAGATAATTCACGGATACTGTATCATATCACCCACATGTATCGCAGGGTGGTTGGGGCAATGGCGGTGGAAGCAAAACACCTGTGCTTCCAATTAGGTAAGTGGTAGATAGTGTAAAGGTCCCTTCAGGACTGAATGTGTGCTACGACCTTTGGTTTGGCAGGCACGATTTTTTTGTATATGGCTGGTGGCACAGCGGCAGGTTTTTGGTGGAACCTCCGCACACTCTCCGCCAACAGCCGAGGCGAGCTAGCGTGCTGACCTGCAGTCAAGGCTGTACACCGAGTGATCTGTCAGCTCATGCTGGCAGTCTGGACTTTACGTCCAAGTCAATCGCTCTGACGTAGTTCAATAACAAGTGCGCAGAGTTTCGCTAGCTCTGAATAACTCTTTCCTCATTCCCTTATTCCATTGGCCCTTCCTAAAACGCCCATGCAATTAATTTAAGGATATTCCTTAATATAAAAGGGTAAAAAAAAGGCAAAACCAGCTTTATGTAATAATTATCTTCCTTTAATAACAAATCAAAAATATATAAAAATACTGAAGTGTCAACAGAAACAATCTTCAACACTTATCAATTGACTCTTCCGGATGCACATATCAAGTCTCTTCCTTTATCTAAAACTTCCACTTAAACTTGGAAAACCAATTAAATATCCATAAATAATAAATAATTAAGTGATTATATCACAGCACACGTACAAAAACGCTACATAAACTACTTCAAATCTCAAATGGCTAGACAGCCAACCTAATCCCAGCAGCCGTGACAACCATTAACGACAAAATTTATTTTATTCGAGATTTATTGTGTTCGTGTGCAATAGTTAAGGGGAGGTGGGTCAAAGTAATAAATATGTGCATGCGATAGTGGCTATAATATGTGAAGATCGTAAGCTTGCATTCATTAACTTACATACTGATCTAGAACTTGATTGTTGCATCAAGTTGTACTATGTATGCCAGAGAAAAGTCGTCGTCTTGTACTATCTAACCAATTCCGAATGGCGAACAATTATTGAGAATACTACTTCCTGTTTCTTATTTCAGATCACTAACTACAGATTGTTACCTGTTGGTAGATCTTACTAATTTGTCACCTTTTATCATAATTGACTATGAGTGTATATTGCTTACTAAATATAAGGCAACCGCTACTCTATGTGCATACATATGTATGCATGTACTTTGATCCCAAGACGTTATAATTTTTTTTATATGCTTCTCGTACCACTTCATAATGAATGTCTACTCAGGCCGTCAGGCGTTTTATGATTTATTAGGGACCAACAAGTCAAGTCGTGATTTGATAAATTCCAGACATATGCTGATTATAAAGATAGCGACTATCTTCAGTTAACGAACAAGGTAAAGTAGTGGAAATGTAGCGAATATTTTGTGGCCTAGTTTTTATGACAACAGTTAACATCCCACGAAATATTTGTAACTGATGAACTACGTGAGACTGAAAGTAGAATAAGTTTCGTAATCAAGATAAAGTAGAGCAAATGAAGCAGATATCGTTTTTTTTTATTATTATTATAAAACTAAACCATTGAGGATCTTTAGATGACGCTTAATATGTATCTTTGGCCGTTAAATTCAGAAATATTGGTGGGGTGACAAAAAATCTCTCAAAGTATATTGCCAACTCTCCTGGTGAGGTGAATCCATTGCTTTTTCTTATTTTATCCTGAACGTACATCCTATAGAGATCGACTATTTTTCTAATCCTAAATGCTATGTCAATGTGATGTGAGTTAGTATGCTAGTTTTATTCTTCCAAGCGATATCACCGAGGTCTTGTGACTCCAGTCGATTTAATCACGGTTGAAGAGAAGTTGAGTCTGCTCTACTGGTTAGGAGCTACTATGGAGCGACTATGGATCTCTAGATTAGGCACGCATACAACATACTTTCAGAAAAGGATAGACTAATAATATATCATCCATGGGCCAATCAAATGTACAGAAAATTCCTCGATACATATGTTAAGGGTTGCATTAGTATATTAATTCTGCATAGCGAACTCCAAAAAAATTAGGAAGCAGTAGAATAGGTCGCCATCATAATGGGTGCATGTAAATGCTTCCGCACAGAGATGGAGACTGAAAGTGAAGATCTAGTACTAACACTTAGAGAACCAAATGAACATGAGGACAATAACTCTCTTACATCGGAGCAACTATAGGTGATTTGGGAACTTTGGCTGAACAAAAAGTCTAAGTTAACCGGAGCCAGAGAACTAATTCAGCATTGTCCTGTCTACGGTCTAGAGACTGTTGTATTAATCTAAAATATTCCAACAACAAAAAAGAAAAAAGAAAATAACGGGTGTCATAGGAAACTACTCTGAGGAAAAGTATGACCTGAACAACAAAAAAGGCTCAGACGCAAAAACTCACATATAAAGCGCCTCTTTAAAGAGGAGCAACGTGAACATAATGAGACACCTGAAGATGGCACAAAACTAAAATTCCCGGGCGGGTTAAAGACGTTGAGTTGGATAACCATTTCGTATGCTATGCTAATTCTGAAAGTCGAAGATGGTTAGCAAATATGATTTCATAATCAAATCCTCTGGTCGGAGGCGAAATTAAATATGTTGTTGCTAGCAGACCAAATCCCGTAATCAAAAATTGGAAAAGTATGGGCTCCAAAGCAAGGTCTACACATCGCTGAGTGGATGCTGCTACACAAAAAATATGGAAGGGACAGACAACTATACTCGCTTTTAATTTAAGGCTATATCTGAACTGTTCGAAAATTTACGTATGATTAAAAGAACGTCAATTTTTCTTTTAGAAGGACACATGACATGATATGACATGACATTTGAGACTTGCAGGGACCTCTAAGTCTCTGAGTGCTAGACGCTATCAGGGAATAGCTAATAAAATCTGAACTGAGAGAGTAGCTGTAGGCCTTTGACCCAAGTCAAAGTTGGCGACTTATCGGTGACTGAGGAATTTTAATATATACTCTTTTCAGTACAAAATAGAGAGGAAGACAGGCGAATTCAAGAGGTAGTGTGGTAAAGCTTAGCAAGGAGGAAAAGTTCCTGCAAAACGTGACAAATTACACATGCCATAAGAAAAGCCTCTAATTATAGAGCCCTCTTAGGTGAGTTCCAAACTCATAGCTCTCAAGTGTATCCAAGTCTGACGCCATCATGTACTTGGATTTGTAGTAAAAGCTATTTTGAACAAACATTTTATAAAAAATCAATTAATTATAGCCCTGTTAATCACAATAATTAATGTAGGTCGCAGACTACTTAAGAATATGATACCGTCTTAAACTAACACTAACGTTCTTCTAATTTCAGAATTCTGTTCGGAAGATCTGGCAGTAGCAATCATTAATGCTGGAATGTTTCATCAATGGCGGTTCAAACGTTTATTAAAGATTGAAATAGGAACAAAGCCCATCATAAGACCTGGGTAATCCTGTGTCTTATTGAATTTATACTTTCAAAATAATTTCACTCACATATAATAACGCCAATGTACTCGATTTGATCCTTCATTAAAATATCAGTGTCGTATCAGAAGTCAAAAGTTTAATTGATGTTTTACCAAAAGCAACTCTATATACATCGCTCGTCTAGGTAGACTAACTGACAACCAAGATAGAATATTGAAAGAGTGGGGAAATATAGTGATGTGATTAAAGATGAATATGACGTCACCAGATCCCCTTTGCAAGACAATTATCGTCCTAATAGAGAAGACAAATCTTAGTTGCTATTAAATTCTCCATAAAATTATTTAAAACATATTAAATAAGGCAAATGCAAGCGCTTCCTTTCTAAAAAGCTCCAAAAAGCATTTGGTTTTCTTCAAGATCAGCTATCAGTCAATCTCAACAAAAGATCAATAATCAAATATCTTTCAATAAAATAGGGAAATTCGGAACTGTAATTAACCCCTCCCTCTTGTGTTGAGAAGGTCCCACTACATATCTAAAGAAGCTAAAAAACTCTACAGAATGGCATACATACCAGTTCTTACTACGAAGGCTGTATAAAAGGTGGGCCATGTATTGGCTTATTTTTAAATTACACATAATTTTGACACAAACAGTTATTTCGTGTTCAAAACAGTGACAGATAGGCATGAACGAAGATATATAGAAGACAAGGTATTCCCATTAAAATTTTGACACATTGCAGCTGATAGCCTGTGACGTATTTCTGTGACTAATGTATATACATTTTTATAGGAAAGCCAAAGAGAGGAGAGAGAGTATTGTCTTCTCTGTACCGTACTTTCCGAGTTGTTGGGAGAATTCTGCATGAAGACCCCAGAATATTTCCTTACGAGGTCCAATTGAATCAGGAATTGAAGCAAATTGAATCACCTGCTTCGTTATGGTTTCTCTGTTTGGGTTTTAAAGCAACTCGAAATTGACGTTGATTTTGATAAAAAAAATCATCTTTTCGGATGAGACGTATTTTCACCTACTTTCCTATGTAAACAAGCAAAATTGGTGTATTCGAGAAACCTACTGCGTCCTCAGCGTGTTCGCGGTGTGGTTTTTGGAGTGGTTCATTTTTCTTCGAAGATGATCATGGCAGTAACGTTACTGTCAACGGGGAGCACTATAAAGCAATATAACGGATATTTTTTGGGCGATATTGGGGAATTGGACTTGGGGAAAGCTCTGGTTTCATAAGGCTGGCGCTACCTGGCAGGACAAGCCGTCCACCAATTTATCTATTGCGCACAAGTTATATAATCATTTAATCAGTCGTTTCAGTGATATTACTTGACTTTCGTGGAGCTGCGATTTGAGGCCTTATGGAACGATGTAATGCTGATAATCAAGAAACGATTCCAGCATGTTCGAACTATTCGTGACATTGGGCCCCAAACGATCGAGAATGTACTGCGAAATTGGCTTAATTGGATGAGCTACTGCCAAGTCAGTCGAGGCAGCCATTTAAGAAAAATTAGTTTTATAATAAATAGGAAAACTTACTCTCTTCAATAAATCAACAAACGTTGGAAAATATTAAACCGGATTTATTTGAAAAAAAAAACAAAAACAAAAAATACTGCACATGGGGTATCAGACAAAATGGTAACAAAATATAACCAATATCCATCATCAAAGACAAATATTCCAAGTAGCGAGAAAATAGAACAAAATCTAGAAAACGACAAAGCGTGGAGGAAAAATAGCTAACACCTAACAAAGCCTAAGAACATATGTTTTAATATTCCTTGTATTCCTTACAGATATATATATGACATCATGAAAACTTTAGCCGCCACTATACTATAAAATAATTTATAATATAGCCAAGACGAAGCATCTGTTCCCCAACATCTTAAACATCAAGAAATGAATGCTGCCAAACTGAATTCAAAACCAAATAGACCACTTATGAACTTTCAAAGTGAATTCCAGGTAAGCGGAATGATTCATCAAAGGATTCAAAGGATACAAAGGGAAACCCTCTGAAACAATCTATGAATTAATTAAGAATTAGAATTATATTATAGAAGTCCAACCTATGCACTGTAGACTCAACAAATGTCTACGTCACGTGAAGAAGAAGAAACATTGGAGTATTTCATCAGCGCAACATTGCACAATTTAGATTTCAGGTGTTTAACTTACAATTTGTAAGGACCTTCGACTTCAAAAAGATTTCCCTTAAAGGGATACTCTGCTTTTCCATGGAAGAGCGGGTCTACTACATACATATAAGAACAAGCGATGTACCGGAATTGAATAAATGTTCGAAGTGTGAAGGCCAATTATTCATTAAATTTCGTTGCGTTCAGAGAAAACCGATTGCTGTCCTTTTTTATTGTCGCGTTCGATGAAAGACGTAAATTTTGGGACAGCTGTATCCTACAATTTTATATATACATATATATAATATTTACAGAAAATCACGCTTAAGATTGCTCGGTTGGGAGATTTGATTGTGGAAGAGTATTTGTGAAGGACCGTTCACATTCATGTCACTACAGACAATTATATCATTACATCTGAACTCCACTAAAGAGGTAGTGTCTGCAAGTTTACAGACGCACTATCTGTGACAAGTTAATTAGGAGAACAGTAAACTGCAAAGTGAGTACACATTTATTTGAAGTAGAAATTAATTTCAACAACTCTAAGAAACTCAATCGTTATAATGGATTATGAGGGCTTTTGAATAGAAGCATTCAATCAGTTAGTGATATAAAAGTGAAAAATAATTATATTAGTAAAAATTTGGTTTGCTTGGCAACTATATTGCAAAGGGGCATGTCTATTTTAGGCCCGACATCAACAGACATCGGAGATGTCTTAAACGATGCATTATGATATTCTGAACATATTCTATTAACAATGTTCATTTCAATTAAGCGGGAGAAGGCTGCGCGGGTTAACATTAGATCTAGTAGAAATAGAAATAGAAATATTTATTTAAGGATACTATACACAAGAGTTAATAATATTTTTTTGTACATTAGATATAAAAGTGCTAGAGATCAAATTTTGAATACTAAACAGAAAGAAGAAAAATAAAGATAAAGTTTTTCTAAAATGTAAGAAATGAGAAAATTAGCTACTACTATTAGAGCTTAGTTTCATTTTAGAGTTAAATTTATATATTTGTACATAAATTCTGCTGTTGAGATCATGAATATAATTCATAATAACAATAGAATAATATTATAGTAGAAGTGTTTCAATGTGCCGTTATATTTGTTCAAGAAGGCATTTTTTTTTTGTTTCTCCGGTATATAGCAAAAGCTAAAAATTTTTTATTTGTTATTTCATCACACAACCTATTTTATTTTGGGTGACAAGTTTCAAGTCTTGGTTTTGATTCATCAACAGGTCCCAAATAGCGATTTTTTTAGCTTTTGCTATATACCGGAGTATCAAAAAAAAGTCCTTCTTGAACAAATGTAAGTTTGCCCTGGTAAAAAATCTGAAAGAGTAATCCCTATTTTTGTTTCTTCCTCCTTGGTGGAGTATAGGAGTTTTTGTTTCATATAATTCACACCCAGAATTTATTCTGAGTTTATATGAGATCATATCAATTTGATATGTATCAAGCGTCTACGGCAGGCAGAAAATCAAACCGTACCGAAGAGTGTAAGGTTTTCTGCTAACACGAAACGCTTCTTCTTCTTCCTTTCTCTTTTTTCTTTTTTCAGCCCACTGCGGGCGTAGACAGGCCCGGATTTGTTATTTTTTTTAATAAGCATTTTTTTTTCTCTATTTTTCTCAATTTTTTGGTTATTTTCATTTTTTTCTTTGTTCTAGTTTTTCATTTGTTTTTCAAGTCACTCAAATTCGCTATTTGGGATGTGTTGATGAGTCAAAACCAAGACTTGAAGCTTCGTCATCCAAAATAAAATGGGTTGTGTGATGAAATAAAAAATAAAAAATTTTGCTATACAGGTTGTCCCGTATGTGGTCTGGCACCCGAAGGCTACGGATATTGGATGCGTGGAGGGGGGGGGGGGTGTCGTAATGGTTGCAAGGATAACGGGACTTTAAGATATTTGGGTATGTTTTTATAGATCACCCTGTAACTTCTGAACGTTACACCCTATGATGATGATTTAAACTTCGGTAGACAGATAATCGTTGGACCTTTCCTATCGTTTTGAAGTTAGGGCTCAAAAAGGTAAAGTTTCGGAATTTTTACTCGTTTTTTTTTTATTTAACTACTATTTTTATCAAAAAACGTGCCATCAATATCAATTTTTCATATTAAATTTAAAAAGTTTAGCTTTAAAATGACCTATCATACTCTGTACCGAAAATGTAACCCTTTCTGCGTTTTTTGTACTTTTTCTTAAACATCTCCAGCGAAAATGGCTGAAAAAGGTAATTTCCTACTTTCTGGCACTTATTGAACTTTTTCAGCAATTTTCTCTGGAGATGCTTAAGAAAAAGTGCAAAAAACGCAGAAAGGGTTACATTTTGGGTACAGAGTGTGATAGGTCATTTTAAAGCTAAGCTTTTGGGCTGATAAAATTTACTTTGGCTTACGTCGCCTGTGGTTATTTGCCAGCATTCTAAGTGTTAGTATGCGTCTAAAGCTAATAAAAACTCTCCTCCTACAGTATTTCTCTAGTGGACGACTAGTCTTCAGTCGTGTGGACTCTGTTTGTCGCAGAAAACTAGATGTGGCATTCAATGACTGCATAAGATTCATTTATGGCCTACACAGATATGACCACATTACACATTTTAGAAATAAATTAGTACGCTGCTCTCTCGAAGCTCATGTTAAATGAATTAATTTAATTTTCTTGTTTAAAATTATTCACAACGATGCTCCTGGTTATCTAGCCGAACATATTAATTTTCTACAGTCTCGGAGAGGTCGCAATCTTTTGTTCAACGGTACCGTACATCTATCTTGGATGGTTCCTACTTTGTCCAGGCGTTTCGATTGTGGAGAATCCAAAAAATGAACAAATGTAAGATTTATAAAAATGTGGGAGCATTATATTCCTATTACGGCGTGATATTGTGAACTGGAAAAATTCTCGTAAGTATCTAGGTCTATCAAAATTACATAGATTATATAATAGAAAATTAGAGTATGTCGCCGCAAATAGGGAAACAAGCACTCGACATCGAAAAGGCGAAATATATTCAAACCTGCGAAGTCCATAAACAAAGCGGATGCACTCGTTGAATGCTACTTCCACTACCAAGAGTAGTGACTTTGTTTAGCATAGGCAGCGAAACGTTGTTTAAGACCACTGGTGGTATACAACAGAAAAATTCAGTTTTTTATTATAGAAGTGATTTAAGAAGGACTTAAAACCAACTGATTATTCAACAACCAGACATTCTGTTGAGATCACAATTCATTCGTTCAATGCAGTCTTCTAAAAGTCCAATAGGTCTATTGATATATAACTGGACATCATTCGGATATAAATTGATATATACATCCTGGAGAATATCAGGAAAGTTATTTATAAACAGACAGAAAAGCAAGGGACCCAATACAGAACCTTTAGGAGCCCTACTTAGCAGTGGTAGTGCAGTAGACAACATTTCGTTGACTTTGACTCGCTGTTTACGACCAGTCAGAAAATTGTTGATTAAAGGAACAGCTGAGTAACTAAAATGAAAATAATTGGCAAGTTTATCGAGGAGGATGCGGTGATTCATGCTATCAAAAGCATTAGAGAAAACTAGAAGTACTAGGACCATAAAATTGTCTCGATCTAGAGCGCTTTTTATGTCAGAAGTTAGTTTCAGCACAGCAGTTTCACAGCTATGGAATCGTCGGAATCCCGATTGCCAGCACGTCAAAAGATCATCTCGATCAAGATATTCAAGTATCTGTTTTTACACTGACTTACTGGTGGGAAGTTGTCAGATCCAGTAGCTTCAGATTTTATTGAGCAGATAGCAAATAAGAAGTTCACTGTAATCTACTCTCCTAATAGAAAAGGTATTATCATTATTATTAGGCATTATTGAATTACGCTGGGATTAGAATCACTTAGTTCAGTGAGTGCAGTACTGGATGATGTAAAGAATATGCATAGCTCTTCTGGATGGAGATCATTCTCTGAAGTACCATTACTGCCTCACACAGCTCTACCCTATTGCAAATTTCGCCACAGTGTCTTTGGACTAAGATTGTGGTTCAATTTAGAGCTAAAATATTGGCACGGTCGCCATATTTCGAGCAGCTCTGTATAGAGAACGCGCTTCATTAGTCCGCATCCGCATATAGCGATGATATAAATATTCACGCTCGACAATAAGTGATCGAACTCTTGGCTAGAACCAGGGACAACCATCAACAGGTTTATATCTTCTTTTTATAGGTACATATTTTTCAAAGAGATAGTATATAAGGGATGAGAGAATTTGTACTTGGCCGTCGACCGATTTACAGTCAAAAATTTCATTTCACGGCAAATGCATTTATCAAATAAACAATTTTCATCGATATATCTGTAGTTATGATATGAATACTTAATAATAAAGGGCGCACGAGCTACAGGAAAGTCGGAACTTAGGAAGGGAATATCATGATCCAATGATCGGGAGGGATGGGGGGTTAATTTGATTGAGCGAAATTACTTTATTCGAATCTGTAACCGGGAGTAGGTCAACTAATGAAGGACTCGCTGTGTTAAAGTACGTTGGCAGAGAATTACATTACATTTTGAAAAATCTAGTAAAGAATCGAATTCCTTAGGTCCTGAGAAGAAGTTTGAGTACCCACACTCCTATACTCGGAGGCCATTTCCATACACAACTTTTTTAGTATTTCCCTTTTTTATTCGAACTGAGGTACTAGATTTTTCGCACCTTAGATCGGCTTGAACTCGGTAGGGTTATGTCCGATCGGAGAACGGTGTTTACTATGCGCCTCAGCTCATTATCAGCTACAATTCATAGAAGAATATTTTTCTCTGTACACTTTTAGGGTTTGGGGTAGGAATCCCCGGTAGGAGGGTGGGGGGTGCGTGGTTCCAATACGGCATGATGCATATCAAATTAAAAGTCTTGCCGAGTACTATCGCCTGGTATACTTTTTTACCGATTCAGAAACCTTTTTCGGGACGTTTTTACCGCCGGTATACCCATTTTATTGCACTTGGGTCATATATACCCCAGCTACTACATTTAGCATATATTTTTTCAGTTATTTTTTCCATGGCCATTAGTCCTCTGTTGTGAACATTTTTCTCACAGGAAGTCATTTTCCACGACCCCCAATTCCGCAAAATCACGAGAAGTAGCAGTCACAAGAAGAAAGTCCCTCAACCTACATCCGATCGGCAAAGTTTTCCCCGGTCAATTGAAAGAAACATTGTTAATAAAATATGTTCAGAGTATCATAATACATCGTTTAAGACATCGCTCGTGTCTGTTAATGTCGGACTTAAAGTTGTATGAAAAGTGGACATTCCCTTTTATGAATTGATAATGATGAGAATTTGTATTCATACGAAATAATTATTCAAGTGAAACAGACATCTTTTCAAATATTTACTAAAAAATGTTCCGCAAATTATTGCGTATGACATTAAAAATAGATGGCATAGATGTAAAATAAATGCTACCTGTGCAATGATATCGCAATAAATCAAATGCAAAATGATATAGCCATCAATCAATAGTTTGTACGTTGCGTTTATTTTCAATTCGATACGAATTTTTAAATTGCAAATTTATGACTTAAGAATTACAGTTTAATTAGAAATTTTCTGGAGCAGAAATATTGATGTTCATATAATATTATGCTCATAGATTTCAATATAAGTGTATGTAAAGATATAATAACTAACTCACCTGGTGTAAATTTAACTCCGAACCACACTGACATTGGCATGCACCCATGATGAATAACGTGCAGCGTCGACACTTGACTAGTTTTCTTTCGTAACACAAAGAAAATCTGAAATTACAAAATTTTATGAAATCATTATATACTTGGTGTTGAGAAGGTAATATATAAGTAGTATAATAGTTGTTGCAACAACGTTGTAGTAATAATAATAATAATAATATTAAATGAGAAGGAAATGAACTAAAAGTCAGACTTAAATTAAGTAATAGTAATCTGTGAATCAAGGACGTGTTTTCATCCAGAAAAAAGTCATGTCATAATAGTATACTTAAGTATAATTCCCAATTATGGGAGGAATTGTAATTTTTTCCATAATAATCATAACAAAATGAAATTAAGGTGTCCATTTCCAGTTTTTGCGGTATTGCGGTATATGTGTATAGCATAGGAATCATCACTCTGTGCTCATACCAATTTACCTTTTGTTGCGAAATATATGGCAATTTTTGTAACAGTGAGTGAAGCACGTACGTACAAGCATATATATAATAAGAAATTGGGTGAAAAATTAAAATTGTAGTTTAATGGGTAAATGTTAAGCATACTGATGTCAGCAGCAGCAGCAGCAGCGGCGCGCGCAATGGTAAACAAGCTCTGGGAGAGAGAAAGGAAAAGTCCATTTTTGGCATTCCATCATTGTCAACGAAGCTAAAGCTCCAAGGGGAAGGTTGTTTTGGGTGTGCGTTGTAAAAATGAAAGTAAAAATTTTCTGTCATCTTTGTTCAATTACACGACAGACCCATGATATTTACTCTGTGGACATAATTAATAATAAATTAACTGAATATACAACACGCGCAGATTGTTTTTCAACTCAATTGCAGATTTTTTAATGTTAATGTTTAATAATAAGAGAACACACTGTTGTTATACTGTCAAATTATGTAATCGATCTACATGCCTAGATATTTGACAAGATATGTGTATAAAGAAATCAGAGAAAATTATTTTGATTGCGTTCATTATATGTAAATATATAGTTAATGCCATATATGTACATACATATAAAAAGACGACCTTAAACGTTAATATAAACTTCGGATAGTTCATGGAAAAATCAGTGGAAGTCATTATACAGATGGACATTTCGATGCTCTATTAAAAAATCATAGACCTATTTGTACATGGCGTCCAAACCATACTTCTTCGGAAGTAGAAAACTGGAGAGCAAATTAAATCTACCTATCAAGTTAAAAGCTGAAGAATTTGATAATGTTTTTCCAATTGCCAGGTAATAGCGCTACGTCTTTTATATCATCTTCTACTCGTGTCTAACATAGTTAAATATCCAAAATTCTGTCTATTCATAGAAAAACTTAATACAATCATAGGTTTGGACTTGAGACTGATAAGCATTGACCCTGCAAACAATATTTATCTTTCGGAATATAGAATACGTTTCGTTTTTGGAAATATCTCAATCTTCTATGAAATCGTATTACTGTTGATGAAATTATTCCTTTCGGTAAAAAATGTTCCTCCTATGCGATACCGCAGGAGAGACTTTGAAGTGACGGCAAGCAAATAAAAATTTGATTTTTGCGCGTAATAAGAATATGAATCGCGGGTAGGATAAGAATTTGTGACGCGTTCATAATACAAAATTGATGCTTCTTCAAAATAGTTTATCAACTCTCTAGCTTATCCTTCCCGCTATTCGGATATAACAGGTATTTTTGTCTTCTTTCTGATATACTCGCAACAAAATTGTATCGAATCTTTAGTAGAATGGAGAAAAAATGGAGATACGTATCTTCTTTTTCTTCTTATTATCCCCACCTCGAATTAATCTTTATCGAATTTTTATCATCCTTGTAATATTTCTCAAACAATAAAAATATAACAAAGCTACGATAAATTTGTCGTATGAAAGAGACCACTACCTCTTCGTCCGGGGGATCTTTTGTCCAAATGTTTGTTGGGGTTGGTTACGTTAAGTACGTAGGACCCAAACTTTAAAAGTATCTTTTTAATATCAACCGATCACACAAATCGTTAGTTAGGTCAGTTTGTTACATTTTAGTCTATCAGTCAACATTATAAGATTATTATTAAATTCATCCTGGTGGATTTAATGAATTTTTACCTTTTTTATGGATATTTACTTAAGATTTTCGCAGAAAAACTTTCTCGCACTACTTGACCCCATCAAACTTAATTCTAACTATTTCTGGAATTACTGTGATGTAAGCATATTTCCACCTTTAATCGGCAAAGTCGTTCGCTTTTTATCGTTGTGTACTTGCGTTCTCTGTGATATATTTACTTTGAATTTCGGATCTAGTGGTTTTTGCTCTATGATTTGGATCAGTGTTTTTTAAAAACATGTTTCAACCTTAGATCATATAACGTAAAGGATAGGCAGTGCTGTGTAAAATTCCTGTACGTATGATAAGCATTTTTTTTTAGACACGGAGGCGAAATGACAATTAGGCTAGCGCCTTGTTACTCTAAGGTTATTCTTCAGTTTGACAATTCTGATTTATTTCTGACATATCAGAGTTTATCAAAGGAAAGTTCATATTTCATTTAGTGAATTTGTTATATAAAAGTGATTATATACTTAATAGAAATGCTATATTATACTCAAATATTGTTTTGTGAACCGGATTTCATAGAATCGAGACTCAATTATCGGAATGAAGTGCGCTGTGCTGTGTTGCAGAAACAACCGGAGATATTCTCTTAAGAAATCATTTTTCAGGCAAGTTTAATTCTTTCAATAATAAATTATATTGTTCTAAATAAAATACGAGTGAAATATTTATAAAAATAAACAGCCGTGGTAGAAAAATTTAACATTTTCCAATGCCGGTTTGTTTGTTTAAAATTGAATTGTTATTGTCGTCTTAAGTTACAACAGCCATACAAAGGCAACGCCAAAAAATATTATCAGAAAATAAATGGGGCACTAAGAAAATTCGTAAAAATGTAAAAAGTTATAAAAATATTATAAAATTATGCACTTAAAAATTAATTTAAAAATCTTGTGATACATATAATGGGATCTTTTTTATGGAATTTCTTCAATACTTAATAAAGATTCAACCACTAAATTTTTCGCCCGGTGTGAAAATATCGTAGTTTACTACTTCAATGACTAAAACGAATACATCGATGCGGTTGTACTACATGCAGAAAAATGCTTAAGGTTTTCTTTCTCATAGCCTATCCTTTTTGTTATATGATCTAAGGTTTCAACCTACTCGTACTACTAATTATGTCACTTGTTTAATATGTCATCACGTTTGCAGCACTGGGTGGTGTTTTTTTTAATCTTGAATCATATTAATACAGCCGCCTCCTCAAATCATTTTTGTTTGTATGTATTAAAGGCTGAATCATAGAAATGACTAAACAACATGTAGGCAGCACATCAGTAACAAGGATTGTCAAAATATTTATTAAATAATGAAGAACCAGGGACCGAAAATAACTATTTTAAACAAAAAAAACTGGGATAAATCATGATCGTGGAATGTCTCATGAAACCCCTTTTCGATTCCTGTAAAGCTTTTGAAAACTATGGTAAGCTAAAAAAAACCAAGCTGGAAAGGCTTTTTATTTTATCTGGCAAAAATAAAAAAAGCCAGGTTGACTTTTTATTTTTTCGAGCTGGAATTAACAGGTTTTGAAGCCGGAAGTATAAAAAGCCAAGCTGACTTGTTATTTTCAGGGACCGAATCAGTTATGAATTTTTTTCGAAAAAACGCTTAAATTACTTGTTATTACTGGCCGGTAATAGTTTTGAAGCTAGAAAAGCAAGCGCAACGGTTTGATATTTTTTTTTTTACTTTTTTTTTTACTTTATTCCTTTTTAAGAAATTTTTCACATTCATTGGATGAGCTGTCAAATTTTGTAACGAAAGTGTGATAATTTTAGGTCTGTGCATGTAGTCAGATTATTTGGGTGAATGCATTATAACATTTTCGCCCAAAAGCTCCCAAACTCTATTCACATACTCAGAAAATAGGAGAAAATATGTAGAGATCACACTACATATTTTATAAAGTTTTACTCCAAATCAACCCAATGAAAAACTCGTGGTAACAACTGTCACTCCAATATAAATTTAAATTTGAGAATTGTCAAAGTGATGATTGGCACAAAAAAATTTTGCCACCAAATTTTCGCACCAATTTTAAGCATGAATTTTAGACACCAATTTGTGGCCCCAATTTTACTAAGTAAATAAATTTAGTATTACAACAGTGAAATTTATCGAATTTTCATTTAACACTTGGTAACACATATTTAATTTTATTTTTAATTTAAAGTATATAATTATGTTAGCTTGACAGTTTGTAGTACTTGTCATTTTCGCTTTCTGTCCAAAAACGCAAAAAGTTGTTCATGTACTTTCGAAATTTGACAGTAAGATTTTTACCCAAAAAAAGCCCAAGAACGAACTCACCCGAGATGTACGTGAACAGACCTATTAGGTCTGTTTGCTTACTCATTTTTGGGACAATTCATTCATTATAATGCATTTGCACGAATTTACATATTTTCCGCTTGTTTATTTTCTCGTGTAAAAAAATTACATGAATTTTGCATACGTCACAGCTTCATAAATTTACCTGAATTTTCTAATTATTGCACCATTTTTGCAAGCAAAATTGACAGCTTGTCATTAAAAAAGTTCATTTTTTTAATTTTAAGTTTTTAAAACGCAATTAAAATGTCGAATGAAGATGAATTGATCAATCAGTGTTCTCATGGGACTTTTGGGAAGAGTGCAATAAGCTAAATAAAACGACAGAACAGAGATTATTTTATGCAAGGTCTTGTTTACTTTTCAGATCGTGATCCTTCTTCTTGTTTTTAACGACTGCGTTTGTTTGGTTTTCCATACTTTTAACATTTTTCCCCCACCACACGAGAAAGTTTTTGCACGAGAAGTACGTCAACAGACTTTAGACTTGTAAAATTCATCTGTCATAAAAAAATTGACACAAAAATCTTTGAATTTTTTTTGGAAATATGGAGGTCCGAAAATTCTTGTCGCATTCTCATTTGTTAGATAGACTTTTGCAAAACTGATATTTGTGCAATGAGATGCAATTATCAGACATGTCGACTTGTCAAACCGGACACAGGTCCAAAAAGCAAACTTTTTAATATACATATATGTCTAAATATTTCCACAATATTATTCATTTTATCTGAAAATTTTTGGTGTATAAATAATAATAAAAGAAGAAAAAAAAAGACAAACAAATAATTTGCGGTTTCAAATTTTAGCAGATTAAACAGAAACTGACAGGAAGGTATTGTCAATATGGTAAATGTAAAAATAAATAAAAATTTGTAATAATAATAAAATAAATTATAACTTACCGTATCCATGAACTCCGTAAATTTCGAGAAATAATACCACCAACAAGCGTGCACCATCTATTATATGTTTATAAATTAAAAAGAAAAAAGAAATATATTAGTGATTTTTCTAAAGTTCCTATTAACAATTTTCGTTGGAATAAATGAATACAAACACAATGCAAAATTAACAAAACATAACTGCAGCTCTCTCGAAGAATATAAAAAAATGAAAAAAATATTTATAGAAGCCACAAACGCCAAAATAGTTAGTTAGTTAATTAGTTAGTAGGAAACATTATGCTTCTCTAGACATTCTTAAACTACATACAGCATGAATTAACATATAGGTAGACAGTATATAACGAGTCAGGTCTTTTGGAGGTAAGTAATTACAATTTGAGAATTTACTAAAATTTTATAAATTCTATATTGCGTTATTTAATGTCCACGAATTAATAATAATTATTAATTAATTAAATAATACATGTTTAAATTTCTAATATTAATCATGAATATTTAACATCCATACAAAGTCACCAATTATATTATAAAAATAAAATTAAACATTAATTAAAGCAATTTAAACTATCTTTTGTTAACATGTATTCCTTAAAATTATACTTTTATACATATTTACACAATACACACAGTCACAAGGTGATAAATGTTAATTAAGTAGAATAAATAAAAAATGTTATTTTTTTTTTTTTAGATAAAATAAATAATAAAATATAGTTTTTGCATGATGATTATCAAATCGGTTTACTGGTCGCACAGAGCTAGAAGAACGAGTTTTACTTGATTTGTTTGTTTAGAGTTGATGGAAGGTACTTTGCAGTTTCTTTCAAATCTTCTTAATTTATAAACATAGATATGAAAATTTGACAAAATTTATATTAAATAGGTTCTTTGTTTTTTTGCTGTTGCATTTTAAAATGTATAGATGTCGTTATAATGTGTCACATATAATTTATGAAAACCTGTAATGTATGAATTGAAGCATTTTCTATACAGTATAGCATTTATTATTTGTTATACTTTAATCATCATTGTATCGATTTAAGTGTACTATAAGGATTCTTTTTGTTGTCTATTAATTCTACATCCTATCTTCAAAAATTATTATATTGGTCATAGCAATTAATCATTAAATGATAGCCGGAAAACGCACCGGACTCTTAATGAATTTTGACATCAAATTAACAAGGAGAAAGAAAGGTGGTGTAATTGTTGCTTACGATTTAACGATTTTTTAACTTAGATACTTAGTATAATCTACAAAATTTCTATAAATATGCATAGATCTTCCGCAGTTATGTTGCCTAAATTCGAAATTTGTAATAAGACAGTAAATATTTTTTCGATAAAGAGCCCATATTTTCTAAGATTAATTGCACGGAAGTCAGATGGCGCTAGTTAGCATTAAGATGGTAGAACAGCAAGCTTCTCTGACCATTATCTAAGAGTCAAATTTATATTTTCCAGAGACAATAAAATAAAATCCAATACATAAATATGTTATTTTGGAATGTTTAATAAATGCACAAGGTTTTGACATCAACTTTTTTTTTTTACAGTACAAAAGAGGCATATTTTACACACGCCTTACCGGAAACCCTGTACCTATGTACCTTTTTTTAGTAATTTTTCCTCTACTAACAATGTTACTGGATTACTAACGAAATTCATAAAATTACTAGTGTAAGTATATTTAATGTCCTGGCGAAAATACTTGGAAATAAATTACATATAGGCAAACTATGAATTATGTAAGACAACTCGTATTTTCAATGGAATCATAATTATGGGACTACACTCTTAAAGATCATAACTCTAATTTGTGATGCTCTCGACAGTGATCATATAATGTACATATACCAGTAGCAGCCACTCTAGATTTCATTAAGGCCTTCGTTTCTAAGAGTCATCTTAAATTAGCCTCGAAATTCTTTCTTATTTTTGTGGACAAGTTGTAAAAGTGGAAGATTACATGAATATCTACTCCCAAATTCTTATAACTAGAAGTAAATTACTTGCTCTGTGTTATTAATGATGTTTCCGTACTTTTTAATACTTTTGCTCGCATTAATAAGGACTTACATCACATCAACGGTTGGTCACTGAGTAACTTAAATAGAGTAGAGTAAAATCCAAGATTTTCTAAACTGATTTTCACACATAAAATAAATTAGCGTATCTGCAACAAACTGTAGTTTAGTTATATACACAAGTTTTTCATATTATGCGATAGATGATTAGACTTTCTCGTAGTAGAGTTAAGAGACTTTATTAATTGTATATTACAATTGTTATTATAGAGGGAATTTGCGACTATAATTTCCAGAGACTTTCCATAATTTTGATAAAGCAAAATCATTCTGAGTATGTTGAATGATGGGCAATATATCTAAAAAAGGCCTTCTACCCTTGTCTTTCTAGAGAGCATTTGAAATATTTATCACAACTAAAATAACTGTCATATATAAAAACTCGCAAGTGAATGACGTAGCTCGCAAAGTACGTGGCCTATTGGAGTTCTCTAGATTGCCCAGCCTATTCCCCAGAAGTCTATGAATGAATGACTAACAAAAAATTTTGAGAACATATTTCGCAAATTGATTTTAATTGAAATTGACAAAGTTCATAGCATTAATATAATTTTTGTTTTAGGTATATAGATATAATTGGAAATTCGAGTTACGAGGTAAGACAAGCTCAAAAGTTATTGATACGAAAAATTAGGTTAATGCTGCTCAGTAGCAGAGGTGGGTTGGAATCTAAAATGGTAAAAAGAATCGACCATTTATGGTGCACTTCTTAAGCTTGGGGTAAGTTACAATTAAATTATAATCTCATCATACAATTACCTATACACTAATCTACAATAGACTTTGAGATGAACTTGAATGAGAGTCATGCAATTTGTGTGGTACTTTGTTTTTATGAACGACAGTTATACACTAACTGACCAGACCAGGAGTAAGGTGAGTATGAATTTTTGAATAATTTTTTTATGGTCGCTATGTTTCTTGGGTTGAATCATGGAATCCGAAAATTTCTCTGAACTTTTATAAATAGCTAAAAGAGTTTTTACAATATTCCAGTTACAGTTCAGAGGAATATAAATTATTTTCCGATTATTGAGACTCAAGTAGTTGTTGATGTTGGTTGACTTAAAATTATTTGACTTGATGTTATGTTTTTCTTAATTTCCTTTGAAATTGAAGTTGGGTAAATGTCAAAGTTGAATCGAAACTGCCAAATAAATTCTGAAAAGCATCGAAATTCGAAATTTTGGCCTTAATATGTCAAGGGTTATTAAAGGTTAATTCAAAAATTCAAATTGCTGGCTCCATAATCGAAAAACTTATAGGTACCTCATAGAAGTGTAAGAGTAAATAATAATTAAATATGTTTAAAGAGAAAAGAGGGTGATTCAGATTTTTCCGAACAATTTGTGCCCTAGGTTAATTGAATAATTTATTTATTTTTTTTTAACATGGACGAAACTGCAATAATTTGAGCAATAATATTCATATGAAGTTTTTTCTTTATTTTGCTTCACTAGAATTCAATATATTTGAGCTACTTCAGCTGCAATCATTGAAGAAGATTTATATTGTTTGTTTAGTACATACCTACAAGTAAAAACAACTAAAAACCAATGCAACAAATGCAAATTTAAAATTAATTAAACAAGCAACTAAATAAACTTAAATACAAAAAACAAACATCATCAACAAAGTTGGTAACATTTAGTGTAATAATATTTATTGTGTCCAGATAATTCCTTAATCGTTTTTTTTTCGAAATTAAAAAGCTAATTCACAAATATTCATTCATTGACATAATTAATAATGCAAAAGTATGAAACCATTAACACTTGGAATATTATACAATTTCTGGAACAAAAATATATCAACAAGCACTGTGAACGTCCATCTTTAACGATATTTTCTTATAAAATTATCATTTTATTTTTTTGCCTTAGAAACATAGATCATATCTTATATAGTCTTGAACTAGCGACTATCCCTTCCATGTTCTTTTAATGAACCAATATCAAACAAGCATGGATTAGAGTGGAGAGTGCAGGTAAGTTATATCGACTGCATATTTTGCAATACAACACAACAAAAATGTTACATTATTTATTTATAAGGTAAAAGAGTGGACTTTATTAAATAAATAACAAGAACGATATAATTAAGCAGACGATATATTACACTATTACCAAAGATTCTATACCTCCGCATACAAACGTGTTTGGAGACTATGGACATGGATGAAATATTGGACAAAACTTATGAAGATTGGATTACATATATTATGAAAAAAAACTTGTTATTCCGAAGGAGATAATTTCACTAACGGCTCTATAAGAAAGTTATCTCGGTATAATGAGAGCATACAATAGGGCCAAAATATTAGTTTTTTGGCGATCGTATATACATAAGTAATGAAAAACATGTTAATAATATTGAGAAAACGCAAGCGTATCAATGGATCGAAGTATATTAACTACCACAAAACTTAGCAAAAAGTGTTACTGAACTCTTTAAAGAAATTTTCACATTTTATGGTATTCCAGAAGAGCTCATTGCGATAAACAGTCTTCACATTTTTTCAACTACAATGAATTTATTCAAAACTGGAAACTTAAATTTGGCGCATTCAAACCAAAATCATCTGAAATCGAATGGGTTGGCAAAGACTCTACTAAGAAAAGTATAAGAAAATAATTTAATTTACTATTTCTACAATACCGTAGTAATAGTCTAATTAACATAGAGCATTTATTCGGTAAAGGACTGCAAACTGCCAAGATAATGTATAAAGATGTCCTTGAAAAAATTACGATACGTCGCAAACACCTAGCAGTAGCTTACTACATATAACAGTAGTGCTAATAGAGGATAAACTCTATGCAAAACACTAGTAGTTACGTAATTTATAGGAAAGAAGGTAAAAGTCTACTGGAATCATTAAATTCGTGGCAAGTTTACTATCAAACTCATGATTTCGACGTATGTTAATTGTTATTTTTTATAAATGGAACTAATGCAAACAGAATTTCCATCAATAATTTTATGAGCACTATTGTAGGTGTGGTGTGCAGATTAAACTCTAAAAAAAAAAACTATTATTTGAAATCCAAATATACAACTAGAGAAAGTCTTTAAAGGTAAAACTACCTTTTTGTTCAGAAGTGATAAAATATGTTAGAAGTAGATTGGTTTGTCTCAAGCATTGAATGAGATATAATTGAATAAAAATTTATTAAAGTACAAAAACTGGAAAATTAATAAGAATAAAAAAAATTAGTATGATTTCATAGTTTGTGCAAAATTGGAATTACTGTTTGATACATCTGTACTACATACTTACATACATTCAAAACATATCCATTCACACATTATATTTGTTAGTAATAAACAAGTAACATATATAGGTGAAAAAAAGATATTTACAACGATTATAAGAAAGTACAAATATAGTTAAGCAGATTTAGCATTTTATAATAAGATAAGATAAATAAGAGCAATTTAGGCACCCACACGAACACATACACACACACAAATACACAATTATCACGTACCCTTAGAGTTCTAGGGTGATTACTATAGTCAACTGGCTGACATCGGAAGTTATAATGTCCCGTTAGCCAACCGGAAATACCGAGCTGTAATTGTAAAATAGGGAAATTTTGCTACATTTCCTTTTTAAAAGTTTTCAACACTTTTTATGCTTATTTTTTTGTTTTGTTTTTTAATATTAATTTACTTTGAATTTTAAAAATGATTCGACTTTTATTTTTTTTTTTAATAATTTAATTAGAAACTTTAAATGCACTTTATTTTTTAATTTACCTACTATTTTGTTAAATTTTTTATTAGCTTTATGTCGTCATTATATGTTTTCACATTAAAGAAAATCCTGCTTTAGTACAACGCGATATTCATGTTTTTCAAGTAAAGCACAAGTAGGCATTCTACTTGCAAAAATGTTATAAAAATAGCACATTTAGTACAGGAACAGGAAGCAATTAATTTCAACACAAAAAAAAAAAGTTAATTAATTAAACATCTTTAGATTTGTAAGAGTACAATTGACGAAAGATGATTTTTTAGTTTTGTAACATTATTTTCGTAGCACTTTTTTTGCCTGTGGTTTTGTTTTTCTTTTTTCTTTATCTCATCTATCTGTTATGTACCATTTTAAGATTAAAACAAATGCCCCAAATATGAAAACTATAGTAAAAAAAACTGGTAATATTATAATTATTATATAATAAATTACTTCATTTCGTCGTGGAATATTTTATCTAAAGCAATTTAAACTCTCACCATCAGAGCCAACCTGTGTGTATACTTGTTGTTGTGTTTGTGCTAAAAGATATTTATCTATGAAATTTCACGTTTTTCTTATGTTATATACATGGATTGAATGAAAAAATGCAGCGAAAACCACATGTTTTTTTTCTACTTAAAAAGTATGAGGGCGAATTTGTCCCTCACTAATGGATGATGTATTCACCAATCGCTTTAGAATTGAGCGACACATAAATTAAATGGATTTAGTACACCAGTAAGAGAGAATTTGGACGAACTGAAAATTAAACTAAAATTGTATTACAATGAAATAATACAAATTTAATTATAATCGAATATCTATTAAATAATTTGTCTAAGAAGAGACTTATGGGGGTACTCAAATCCAAATTAGTTTAAGTTTTTTATAAATGAATTGGTGGTGAATATGTTGTAATGTGGTCGGAAAATTATAATTGCAGCTTGTATATTTTGATGGAAAAATAAAGATAAAAAAATTAGCAAATCAAATTGCAAAAGTATTGAAAAAATGTAATGTAATAATTTTTAGCAAAAATTAAAAACAAAAGAACTCAAATATTTTAATGGGGCTTTTTTTTCGTAAATGAATAAAATAAAAATTGCGGTATTTCCATATCCTGAAATGTTTCTATAGCTAGGTATACTTATTTCTATCTAGTCTAAAAAAAATGCTTAATATAATTAGCATAGGTATGCAAATACTATCTTTAATTATTATCGAAATATTATTGAATATAATTCGTAATTTGAACAAAACAGACATTTCTTCAATATTAAATTATCTAATAATTAAATTATGTAACCGATGTTTTGCTTATTCGAACATAGGATAAGTTCGAATTTTTCGTATATATAAAAAATTTCGAATATCGACAAGTCATTGAGGTAAATAATTTGACAATTGAAATTTAATTTATAATTCTGAGCTACGTGGAGGAAATAGCTATAAAGCCACCAAACTATTTACTCAGAAAAATCATTGTTCTGCGAAGAAGAATTTTTGTTTACATTTTCTAAAACATGTTTGCATTCGTTCCTGATAATGCGTCATACGACTCATTATTGATTGTAAAAGGTTGGAGGAAAAATTCAGTTGGTTGTCGTAATTCGAGGGAAATAGTTATAAAGTCAGTGCCGAATTTATTTTCAGTTATTTTAGTGAGTAAAATTGTAACATAAATTTTTTTAACAAGTTAATTATTAAGTTTAAAATCAATTTCAATAAAAATAACAATAAGAATCATTATGCCTAGAGGACTTAAACTTTCAGAAAGACAAATAGCATAAATTGGAGTACTGTCCAAATTGGGAATGTCTAACAGAAATTGTTGGTGTAATTGGAAGAATTCGTTCAGTGGTAAATAACTTCAGTAAATTGGAAAGTCAATATGTACAGAAAAAGTATCCAGAACCAAAATTGAGGATAACTGAAAGGATAAAAAAAGTGATCGCTCAAAAAGCGACGAAGGAAAAACTACTTGAATCGAAAATTAAAAGTTAATTAGGTTTGCCTGACGTGTTCACCAAATTTTACACAATTCACAATACCTTAGGTGGACAAAATGATTGGCCAAATCGAAGCATAAGCAAGCACGTTTAATGTTCGTTGTTCTATGTTATGGAAGGAGAAATAACGTAATGTAGCTTTTAGCGACGACGAAAAGATATTTAATTTGGACGAACCAGACGGCTTCTAGTTTTATTGGCATGACTTGAGAAAAGAAGGAAGTTCGCTGAAGTAGAAATTTCGGTGGCGATACAGTAATGACGTGGACAGCATTTTGCAATAAAGGGAGAACCCCTCTTTGTAGCGTTTCGACGAAGATGAATTCACTTTGTTCACTTTGGCGTAAATGGCATGCAGAAACACAAAGCCGTACTGATTAGTATACGGTTCTTCCTGATACGAAACGCCTGGTTTTGCATAGAAATTTCTTCTTTCTTTAAAAGATTTTCGCTTCTCGAGCTGCGGATTTGGCAGCAAACTCAGTCAATTTCATATTGATTAAATTAACTAGGAATTTATTTCATAGCAAAACTGTCTAATTGCACTACTCTTTTTTGTATAACCATGACGCTACTATTAGAAAGATTGATTTATCTTGATCGTATTTTAGCTTGACTTTGCCATAGTATTATTCAAATGTTTACTATTATACCTACAAAATTGCAACTTCGGTTGGATAGATAATAATTCTGGCAAAATGACATCACTAGCTGTTATACCAAGGCGAAATTGAAGAAACAGTTTTCTCCATGTCAGATCTATAACGTGTTCTGTCAGCAGGTATAAATGTTCTCGTCTGACTTGACAACTAACAATGAATAAATGAAAGGAGAATAAGATGCAAAAAAGTGAGTAGCAACCGATCTTTGCAATAGTCTTTCACGCTGATCTATCACATGACATGTGAATTATTTTACTGAGCAAAGTGAATTATTAAGTATTCAAATAACTTTCTAATATTACTTCGGGTACTACAATTTGATCATAAGCATTCTGGCTTCATATCTAGAGCACACGCCAACTTGGTTAGGAATGGCTATAGCTAGACTCAAGCCCGTGATTTATTTTGATTTTCTTACGAATAAAAATAAGAAGTTCCTTTTGGAGTTATAACAGTCCTTCAAGCTCTAAATACTCCGTTCAGAAACCTAGCTTATTGATTGATTGCCAATCTTCAGACTACTGCAGACGAGTGACAAGTGTTATTTATATTTTCATTCATATGATTATATGATTAAATATAACTTGCCAAATCAGTATATAGAAATTACACTGCGTGTAAAACTCCCATCTAAACAAATGTATTACAACAGCTCAACTGCTGTAAATATATGAGACCTCATAGTTAGATTACATGAAAATAAAAAAAACTTAACCAAAATTATAAGAGTTTTTGATGTATTTTTTTTTTCATAGTTCACGCAATCAAACTGTAATACATCTGTATAACGGTTAAAGATAGTATAGCATTATTAAAGAAAACTATCAGTTTTTTTGTTCTTTAATCATATTAAAGATAATGATACTTGTTAATTCAAATTAAAGGTGAGATATTTAAATAACCTACGTTGATATGCACAAAAGTATTAAATAATAAAGTAAAAGGTAAAAAAGCACATAACTAACCTAATTTTCTGAATTTCTTAAATAAATTATTTTCTTCTTCTAATTTATTTAATCGTTGATAAAGAGCAAAAAACCAAATGCCATAACATTATAAACAAAACTGCTACCTACCTAACTAAATTTCTAATTAAAAATAAAATTAAAAAAAAAATTTTGTTAGTAGTTTTTCTTATTATAACATATTAAGGATGTTTGTAAAAAAATTCTAAAAGCGTTCTACGGAAACACCGTTAACCATTAAATAAAGATAAAATATAAGAGAAATAATGAAAATATTTAAATTTTAGCATAAAGAAAATAAATAATAACTATTTACTGAAAATGTATAGTTTACCGAAAAGTACTGTGATTTCTTCCATATTATTTAAAAAAAAAAAAAAAGGAAGTCGGCAAACTTAGCCTACGTCATATGCTAGGCTTAGAAGTGTATAAGTCTACGCTCTAAAAATTATTATTAACTACAATAAATTCAAATGAATATGGTTATGGAAAGTCTGTTAAAAGCATTTATGTGAAATAAAATTTGCTATAGCCCTTCATATAGAATGTTGTAGTAATGAAACTTTGTCAGGATGACATCTATATTATATAGGTATAGGAAGTTGATCTCCCCGGCACAAGAACTTGTGTGCCTCTTTTGTTTCGAGAGTGCGCAGTTTTACTTTAAAATTGCTGCAAAACTTTTTATATATTATAATTATTGGTATTTTTTATTTATTTTAAATTTACATTTAAAGAGAAATAGAAAGTTTTTAATAGATTTTATCAAAAACTTTGGATACATTGCTTCAAAAATAATTTTGAAACAAGTCCGAAATTTGTTTTACGTAAAAATAATAGAAAAAGTACAACTTAAAACATTGTTTTTTTTCGTTTGTTTGTTTTCTTTTTCTTATTTTTTTTTTGCAGCAATAATTCGTTTATGTTTTTTTTTTATATTTTTTGAATTTATCTGCGCGCACTTACTCTCTTAGCTGTTGGACTATCAGAATAATCCACAGGTTGGCATCGGAAACTGTATTCACCCCACCAGCCGCCCATTAAACACTGAAGTTTATAAAGTTTTATTTTCAAAAAATTATATTTTTTTATGTAGGTACTTTTTATGTAAAAAATATTAAATATTATTTTATTAAAAAATATGAAATATATTTCTTTTAATTATATGTGTAATTACTGAAATTCAAAGTTACAGTTATAAAGTATTTTGTATTTATGTAATTAGAAAAAAAAAAAAGTCAAAATATATTTGTTGAAGAACAACTTACCTCGTAAAACAGCCATGCGCTAAATATAACTTGTATAAAATTATAAACTATAAGTGTATTTTGTAGCTGGAATGGTTTTCTGTTTTCCATTATTCGCGGTCCAACAACCTGAAAATAATTAAATTTAATTCATTTAATATGAATTACTTTGTTGCTTATTACTTAATTTAATTTTCTTAATTATAGTTTATTCAAAAGTACACTCGGAAAAATCTGCCATCTGTATTAAGCTATAGCAATGTTACCATATCTGTTACTAGCAAAATCAAGAAGAAGAATAAATTATGTTCTTCCAATCGACTATCCATAGAAAATGTGGCATATAGTCCGGATATCCCACCGCGAAAATAAATGACTATGACAGACCTCTCGTCGTATTAAAAGCGAAAAATGGTTTCAAATAATATCCGGTACCTTTAACTGCCTCTAAATGAATCTGCACCATGATAAAGCTGCGTCTGCGTTAGTCACTGAGTTAGTAGCAAGTTTATGATGACACACCTTAATTTTGGTCTCTTTTAAGAGTCATACATACAGGGTGTCCCCCAAAAGTCATGAAATATACACTGGTCGCAGCATGTTTGAACCAGTTGGGTAAAGTAAGGGGAATCCTAAGCTATACAGCGCACCAAAGTACAGTGCGCTGCGAAAATCAATAGAATCAGGATATCTGATTTAGTGCACCCTCTTGTTTCAAGACCACGTCATGATGTACGATCGCGGATACTTCCCAAACACGTTGGGCGACAAATTTTGTACAAAAGTGGACAAAAAAGCAGTCGAAACTTCCAAATTGCTCAAGCTTTCGTATGTGTAAGTTTCAAGATGGGTGGAGAAGTTCAAGAAGGGCCAGAAAAGGGTGGACCTGGACGGCTGCTTAAAATGTGTCTCGTATGCGGGATTTGTTGAATTCTGACCGTTGAATGAATGTTCGGTTGTTAGCTGGGACTCTACTATGTACCCACGTACTTTCTGGAAAGATTGAGGAAAAGGGTCATCCGCATGCGAAAAAAACATCACCTGGCGAAGGACAACGTGTCACCGCTACGGCAGCCACTATACAGTCCCAATCTAGCTCCGGCCCACCTTTTGTTTTGTTTCCGAGGATCAAAACCGTACTCAAAGGATGTCATTTTGATAGCAATTACGTTACTCAAGTGGCCGAGAGGACAGCTATAAAAGAGGTTCCTGTCGAGGGCTTCGAGAGGGCCTACCGCGGGCATGGAAGAGTCGGTGGCAAAAATGTATAAATGCTCATGCAGAGTGTATTTTGAAGAATATTAACAATTTGTAGGGGTAATGTACCTAAACAAATATTTAAGAAAAAATATATTTCATTACTTTTGGGATATACCCTGTATATTTACAAAACAAAGTCGTAGGACTTCGTTTCCTATAAGTCTTTATATAAGTTAATTTATTTTAGGAAACATGACATACCAGAGCAGTAACGTATGGGGATTTAAATCAATCCAAAACTCACTCATTGCCACTTGAATTACCCTGTACCATTTTAAAATTTATCCCGTTGGATAATTTAATTTTGTTAAAGTTTTCTCTAGTCGGTTAATCAGTTTTGCGTGCGACTAACAACTATCGGCTTCTAAATCAGACATTGTACGATATTTCCAAGGTGTTGGTTTTTCAAGAAAAACAACGAATAGAATTTTAAAAAGACGTGAAACCAATATTTCGTATAAAGAAAAAAAAATTAAACTCTCAGATAATCCCTTTTCAAGCAATGAAGTGAGGCGTGAGCTGAAGAGGATCATAGTGGAAAAGGCTGCTAAAAGCTATCGAAGTTCAGGATGAAGATTAAATTGTCACTACAAGACAGTGAAAGAAGAGTTACTTTCAAAAAATATAATGCGTAAGCTCGAAATAAGTGTCTTAAAGTGTCCCAAGAGTATAGCAGGTTGTGCAAATCAAAGATTGAAATTAATGGCAAAAAATATTCTTTACCCACAAAGTAAAATAAAAATTATAATCGATGATGGATCATATTTCACTCTTGATGGTAACGAGTGGCAAGTGAATCATTACTACGATACTCTTCAATCTGTCTCTTCTTAAGATGTCTGCTACAACGAAGTTCCTAGAAAAAAATTTACTGTTGTTGGCCATTAACTCTAAGGGAATGTCGTACCCGAAGTTTTTCTCATCGTATTTCGACATAAATGCTGACCGTTATTCTGAAGTCTGTCTGACAGAAGTGAAGAGCTTCATTTTAAAGCAACATAGCACACACGAGGTAATTTTCTGATCGGATCTAGCTTCTGCACACCACGCTAAAAACTTAATAGACAAAATGCATCAGTTGATTCGTACCGAAGGACAATAATCCGCCGAACATATCACGGCTTCTAAGCCAATTTAAACTTATCAAAAAATGGAATTAAGTCCAAAACAAATAAATAATTTCGAAAATAGGAACAGGAACGTATTCAAAACTCTGAACAAAGAAATGTTTACTAAACCTATGAAAGAGCTACCACTAAAAATTCGTAAGGCTAACAGATTGGGTGTAAAATTTTTTTCTCATTAATTTACGAATTTTTAAACAGTCGCAATGAAATAAATATTATTTTTATTTTCCTTACCTAAGTTTATGGTTGTTTATATTTTGTGCAGATTTAAATTCCCAAACGTTCCTGCCCGATATAGGCGGAAATACTAACGCAAGGAGGAAAGCAAGAAGTGAATATCAAAATCACAACAGGTATACTACAGAGATCGGAAAAATTCTTTAGAGGTCTAATTTATCACTAGTTTTCTCTATGGTGCAACAGTACACAATTTTCATTAAAGCAAAGATTTTACTTATGTCACACGAAAAACAATTGAATTTGTAAACCATACTTAAATCTGGCCGTGGTGGGCCATGCATACTCTCAAGCCAACTACAAAATTGCCGATAGTATCCGCTTCCACACTATAAAAGCAATAACCCATGCAGGGTATGCAATAAGCGGCACAACACTCTCATACATGTGGATATGAGGCAAATGGAGACTATCAGTGTACCACTACTTTAGGAGCGGAAACCAGAACTTCACCGGCGACTGATAGAGATTCAAGCAATTTAAGCTTCATCTCAGGACCCATTCAGGCAAATATTCCTCTCTCACAGAAGTAATGTTTGCTACAGAAATTGTGAAGGTATCAACCACAAATGGAAAAACATCGATGTTGCAAGCTTTTATAGATCAAGTTCAACAACTTGAAAAAATTCAAGGTATACATTATATAATTAGTATATTATAAATATAGATGGCATAGGAAATAAAAGCACAAGCACAATTAGAAGTTGCATTCAAATAGTCATAAGCAAAAGATTTGCTTCCAGTTTTGAATGTACAGCTATAACATTAGTAATGAAACTGAAAACTAGCTACCATGGGCACAGGACGCGATTTTAGAGACCTATTTTTCCGAAATATTACTTCTCAATATAGCTAGAGGCTCTAAAGGAACGCCATTAGACCAGCATGCCAGGAGAGATTGGATACTTATATGAAAGGTACCTACATATATAAATAATGAAAGAAACTAAATCCATTCTTTGCAAATATGAAAGAGGACCTAAGATAATTTTGAGAGTTCGAAGAATAGCAAGATTTTTAGCCAACGAAGATAAGAAATGTCAAAAGCTTTATGAAAACACTGTTTAAATACCAGAAGATGACAGTTACATCATACGATTACCATCAAAAAAATCATCCAATCGATGCAACAACACATAATGGCTGTCGCTGGGCTTATTGGTTTGGAACGGAAGTTTCAATATGATAAAAAACTAGAAGCAGAATATCTATCTTTTATGAACTAACTAATATCTAAACCTATCACATTTTTATGCTCTCAGCCATGGTTGGTATACATGCATATTTATATAAGGATCTCTTTTTTTTCATCTTATCACAAACATATTCTTAAAAAACCTTTAACATATCCAATTCCTATTCGCTTCCAGTCCTTGCCAAACTAAATAACAAACTCTTGCGTGAAATTCATTTATTACAGCTGATGTGGCGTAACAGCTGAAGTTATAAGAGCCAAGAACATCACGTGGAATGAACAAACCACCAAAACCAAAGATCTAAAAGATGGAAGGAGAAGACATCGAACTGAGGGCCAAAGAAAATCCCCAACGCCCTCAATAAGCTAAAAGAAGGAAGGCAGAGAAGAACTTGAAATGCGCAAGCGCACTTAACTTGACTTGACTCCCAAAAATAATTCACATTTCTTTTAACTGGCTTTAGATCTCTAATACCACCGGTAACAACAGGGGCGCACCGATGGGGGACGAACGGGACCGGTTCCCCTCCAGAATGTCAGTTTTCGTATAAAATGTGGTCTGTATATTATTACAAAGTCCGATAAAATAAAATAAAACCTTTTAATCTACAATAGCAGTCCTTAAGTGCTCAGATGGGTGCAGGACGCGACTTTAGAGCCCTATTTTTCCGACTCGTTAGGACTTGGGACACCTATCCACCCCCCCCCCCCCCCCATCCGACAAATCCTGGATGCATTACTGATCGACTCTAGGCTGTATCGAATTAGTGCCGGTTGGTCTTTTTAGTCGGTTTATTTGTTAACCGATTTTTTTTATCCATTTGCGTGCGGTACTTTGTACTGGTGCCAATCTATAATGAATATTCTTACGAACTGAATTATCTACCGCCAACTGTGTATCTCAGGCGCGTATACAGGGGGAGGGTCACGGGGTTGTGACCCACCCCAATGCACCACCTCACCTTCGCTGTGAATTGAATGTGGCGCTGGACGTAGACTGAGGTTTAAAAGTTTATCAGGCCGATTTACGTATGGTATGGACACAATGTGCAGCTGACGCCGGCGATTAATACTGGTGCTGTAACGCACTTTTCCCAATTTTCAACTTTAGTGCTGCGGCGACGACAGGGCCAATCTGTGGCAACAGCTTCTAATGCTGGGTTGAGCGTTTGTTTGTCTTCTTTTGAGTAGTAATAGTTGAGTCTGGAGTGGGTATAATAGTCATTCGCTCATAGCTCTTCGTGTTTGAAACGTGTACGATGTTTTTAGAATTTTCTTGTGTTTTATATAGTGTCAAAAAGTCATCATCATAACGAATTTTGATGTAGGGTTCTTCCAGTTGAACCCTAGTTCCATGCAATCATCAACGTATAGCCACCTGTTGATTTTTCATACCGACACTGATTCAAGCCTGAGTTGTTAAAAATGTTTACGTTCGTAGGTAAGCATTAAATTTTTCTTAGAAATATACTTGAAAATTCTTTTTAAAAATTTTAAATACCCGACGCGACGGGTCCAAACGAAATGGTGCATTGATTCTGATGGTTCACTCTTTCGGACAGAGGCACAAACATTCAGTTTTCTTAGAAAGATCTGAAAATTTTTCTTTAGATTTTTCATGTACTACTCGTGGCCGATTATGATTTCAACAAAGAGTAATATTGATTCAGGCGCCTTGGCTGATCTTGGTCGCTAAAGATATTTATAAGCGTTGACAATCATACATTTTGTTCTTAGAAATTTACTTAAAGATTTTTGTTTCGAATTTTAATACACTATTAGTGGCTGAAAACCAGCAGTTGGATTGATTCGAGTGCCACTAAAATTGATTCCACAATTTTAACGTCAGGACTACATATATACAAATAAAATCCATTCGTTTTCGTCTGAGGTAGTTAGCTTGTAGTTAGTTGCTTTGCTGGCACTTTCGTATTAATTAAAGTGGTATTGTTAAATTTAACTTTACGTTTACTTTTAATTTGTAGGAGTAGGATAAACTTGCTACACTAGTTAGCGACGGAGGTGGAAATAGTATCGAAAATGGAAAGCAGAAGACTGATAAGACCATTGACAACTTTTTTCAGAAGAAAGGAAGATCAGTTAAGTTCCCATAAAAAAAAAAAAAATCAATGACATATCATGGACATCTACTCCTATTCCTCTGAATGTGTCTCCTCAAGATTCAGGATCTTGCTCTCAGTCAATTACTTCACCAGTGACAGAATCGCTTGCGTCAGCATCTATTTCTACAGTCTCTCTGCACGAGAAGGCGTATCTGGTTATGAGTCCGTAATGTTCACTCTGAGATTGATGTGGATAATATTATCGATAGGTTTTCCAAATCAAACTGAAAATTAGATTTTATGATATGACGTAAATATGATTAAACAAAAAAATTCAAAACCGACTTCTTCCTACTTTTTTCTCCCCCTTGAACATTTTAGTTGTGACCCCTCCTAGGCTGCAGGTCTGGATACGCGCCTGGTGTATCTCGTATATGATAGACTAGATAGGTATTTGGTTGCGATGACAAAATATTATTACTGCGCAAATATCGAGATTCATTTGCGAAAAATTCTCTGCGATAATGCAGAATATGACCAAGAAAGGACTCCTCCCTCCTGCATTAATACGACGAATTGAATACGAGTTTAAGCAAATACATATTTTTTCAAATTGATTGAAAAACGTACAGTGCAATCTCAAATTCACAGCCAAATATTTAACAAATCCTAAATGCAATTACCACTTAAATTCCACTTTTCATAAATAAAACAAAAACGGGCTCAGTTTATACACAAGCAAAGTAGTAACTAACAGCGCGCGCATAATTCTACTCCAATTAAGTGAGTTGAGTCTTCTTTTGTCATTTATTATGTGATTGTAAGCTAAGAAGAAATTGCTTTAATGAAAACAAAAAAAAAACTGGCCGACGACGGACGTGACAACCGGCCACTTCCCATATTAACGCGATTTACTTTTCAGCAGTGCTATATTTCTCGGATTAAAGTTGCACGCCGACGCGCCGTAATTAATATGCCACTGTCGCATACAATTTACATATGAAATTTGAGAGGAAGTTAATTGTAAGATTTTAAATGTGCGGAAATGTTTTTCGTTTATTTATAAAAACAATTTAATTAAGAAAATTAATGTAGAAATTTAAATGCACCTATAGGTCAATAGTACTACTTACCTTGACAATGTATACATAGGTTAAACATACTGCTAATGTTGGAAATGGTGATGACATGAGGGGCCAGTCCTTTGTTCGGAGATCTGAAAGTAAAACAAAGTGTTTAATAATAATTATTTGACTATGGAAATTTTGTAAACAATTAAGTAGGTAATTTAATATGAACATAATATAATAGCGTATAAATAACGATAAATGAAAATATACTTAATGCATGCGTAAATAGAAAACTAAGTTATTAGATCAGAAACCTTTTGTAAGTCGTAAGATCACCCTTTTAATCGCTCTGAATTTTTTTCAAAAATTGATTATTATATTTGAAGCTGCGAGGAAAAGACAGCGTAAAATGGAAGCTGGGAGTCTTCTTTTCTTTATAAAAGGCGTTCCAAAAGTATTGTTGACCTAGATGAGGAAGGGTTACTGCAGTTTCATGAGTTGAAATTTAAAATTAGCAAGACAAAATATGATGAAAAAGAGTTTATAGTCAACATGCGCAATATTTTTATTCAAAAATTGAATATTTTCAGAAAAGAAAAGGTCCGTTTATTGAGTCTTGAGGTACCCCAGAATATATGGATACAAGCCCTGAAATGACTTTTCTACTACTTATATCTTTTGATCAAACTAATCGTAATATTTCCAGAACAACACAAAGGAGACTGATGGGATGAAACATGTCCCGGAACAGAAAAACTAGACGTTATCAAAAGATGGCGACAAATGAAGCCTGTTTCTAATGATCAGAAATTTGTGATGATATTACTACAAATCATATAAATATTTTGGTTAACAATTTTATGATCCCAGCTGCAATAACTTTCAGAAAAAGAGGACATGGTTCATTTCGACAAGCGGAATTACACTTAATAGAATCATAGATGGCACAAGAACTAGATGTCGCATTCAGTACCAAAAAAGTATACAAAATTTATATGGGTGGATGGTCCATTCCGGAATGGACCACAACATTTGAAATGATGTATACTTCGAGTGATTCATATATTTTCGTATTAGATGTGTTGAGGACGTCGATCGAATTTATACAAAAGTGCTATTATAAAAATACTTGTTTTCGGCACGCTCTAAAACATGTTAAGGTTCTTTCCAGAATGCACTACCAATTTCACAATCGGTAAACTCTGCTCTAGTATGCCATATGACATCTAGTTCTCGTGCCATCTATGATAGAATGCATTCGGTTTGCTTGTATTGCTTCACTTTCGTGCGCATAGAAAAAAAGAAAACCCGTCTTCAGATATTTCTCCGATTGCCGGCTTAGATATGGAAGTCTTCGATAATGCAATTTATTGAGACATTTTGGGCCAAGATCTGGTTTAGATGACTTTCGTCCATATATTTGGGATATTAAGGATATTGTTCAATAATTTACTCAGTGGAGAGCTAGTATCGATTTTTTTTTGCTAAAATATGAGCATTTGGTAGAGAGATATTTAACATTTACTTTGTTATGTACTTTCTTATATCTATTATACATATATTGCCCTGTAACGTTTGGTTTGACGTCGCTTATCAAGAAAGTCTCACTCAATCATTATGCTATGAATATTTCGAGTGTCCGAATGGCGATGACATCCCTGACAATGGATATGTTTGCATAGTAAAGGAACATATTTGTTATAAAAATTATGGTAATTATTTATTTTTCCCGGACAGGAATCGAACCCACACTTTTTAGAATCGGTCAAAAATGGAGATTAGAAGAATTTCAAGAACTTTTATTTTTAACGATTCTAAATCAAATCATAAATACAAGAGGGAAAAACAACCACCTGGTCCGAGATTTGAAACCGGGACCTTCCGCTTGCCAGGCGACTGACTGCTCTTACCACTGAGCTAACGAGACAGATGATTTTCCCTCTTGCATTTATAAATTTGTAACTAACCTACTAAGCCCGGCAAGCGGAAGGTCTCGGTTTCAAACCCCGTACGAGGCGGTTGTTTTCTCCTCTTGTATTTATGATTTGATTTAGATTCGTTAAAAATAAAACTACTTAAAATTCTTCTATTCTCCATGGTAATTAGGTCAATCAAAATACTGGTCTTATCATTAATGGCTGGAATTGCGTAAATACTGTCCCAGGGAAAACCCGAAGCATTCAGTTAGAAAAACTATTTCACTATCAATATTATTAAAACATATATCATTCTTGACTATCCATCTAAGCAAGTCCTTGCGTTTTAGCTACGTGACACTGGTCGTGTAGAAATCAAAAAGCTGTACAAGCCATTGATGGAAAATATATTCAACTAAATCATATCGAAGAGTTTGTTATGCCATGAGGTTGGACTCCATATGGACTTTAATTTGGTGCTCAATCGGAGAAATACTTCTACTATGTAAATACCTTTTATTGAAAATAACATTTTCTTCACAAAGTTATAGCTAATATACCTCCTTACAGGATTCTTAAAAAATATCCGCACTCAAGGACCTTTAAGAACTAGTCCTAAGATCCAAAGAAAAGAAACAGCACTGTCGAAATCCTTTGATTTTTTCCATTTGAGATATTAACCTATAGGGAGCCTTTTTATTTAGGAGGACATTATTCCTATTTTAAAATTGGTATCCCCACCAACTGGGTTAATTATTTGTCTAGACAACCTAAAAACCATAAAAGAACACTGGTTAAATTACATTTTATCCTCAGCACCTAATCCTAACCACTTATTTATAATTTCATATAAATAAAAACTAAAGAGTTTTGTTTTCCTACTTCGTTTCCTACCTGTAAATTCAACTTTCTTTATAATTTTAAGTTTTTCATCGATTATATCTTAGTCAATATTTTTAATGTCGATACGAACTGAAGTTTTAATTTGCATTCTTCCCTTTCCGTTGACTATATTCATCGAAATATTGAAAAATAATTTAGTAGCTAGTAATGACACGAGTTTGAAAATTAATACGTTTTTTTCAGTTCATTTAGTTTACTGTATCTCTTCTTTCCGCTACACCAGATTTATGGTTGAAAAAAAGCACTCCTGTTAATGTTGACTGTTCCAAAACGTCTCCAAAGAAACAGAGCTTATAACAAACAATGTCCGACTAACCCTGTTGAGGTGAGCCGTTCTTCTGCTGAATATTTAGACACTTTCTCGCCAGGGATTAACGCTAATCTTAATCAAGATATTTCTGTTTCATTTACAAACGTTGTGTTTAATACCGACACGTACAGGTTATGCAGATGAGGCTAACTAAGTCAGTCTCTATCTCCATTATTCATCAGAACACGACCTAGATATATTTAGTTATTCATGTACTTTCGACGAAAGATCAACTCACTATCCACTCCTTAACTGAGTATTTTATGGTTCGTGTATTCGATAACTCGTTTTCCGAAATGATGATGAAACGTAACTCATTTCCCCATCAAGATTTCGAGACTCTTTGTTTCTTCTATTGAATTCTGTTTAAACGTAATCTGTATCGCAGATATTTGGTTTAATGCAGAAAATTTAAACGCAATAGACGCACATGTAGACGATGGGGTTCTTTCTACAGTGCGCTATCGTATCGTATGACCAACCATTGAAGATTTATTGATAGACATATTAACAAACATTAAGCTACGACCTTAACCTACCTTTTGTTCTGTGTGAATACATCAGAAGCGAGCTGGCGGGTTTCTACATTCTTGTTCTTCAGTCGATAATCGTGTTTCATCTTTTTTGAACAACATTTTGTCTTGTAGATTGATACAGGCTAACGGCTTGAATAATGAGTCTAACCGACTCTTGGATTTGGTACTCCCTACTGATTATGGCAGAGTTTCTGGCTCCTTTGATTCCCAAGATCAGTTATCACTTTGCACTTTGTGTGGCAGTTGTTGGGTTTATCGGTAACTAATCGGTTTGCTAAATGACTGCATGAAACATTTAAAGAATCCAAAATAATAAGTTTGGACAGGTTCTACACCCCGCTAAGTTATGAGGACCATTTCAAATATTTTAATTTTCGTAATGAGATTATTTCGAGCTCCGAACATGTTCCTTCAGTTGTGGGAATATACAAATTCAATAATCCTTCTAACCTGTTGGTAACTTCTTTACAAGTTCCTTTTCTAAAATATAATGTGATATTAGCTTTAATATTTTTAACCACTTTCCACCTATCAAGATTAAGGATCTTGTTTTTGACGAGGAAAGAATTCTCAAGCGCGTTTATTCTTCTGATCCTGACAGTGTTCTCGAATCTGTTTTCAAAAAAGTGATGTTTGGCTAGGCTTTTGTGCCTACTACACATCTGTTCTTTACCTATATCTTTAATCCATTCATAATTGTGTGTTCTCTAGAGCTACACAATGGAAACTTTTTGTTCTTATCTCTTTTGCAAAAATCGGGAGAAGGACATTTCTAATTTATCGGTTAATTATTTGAATTATTTGATTGAGGAGAGGTTGAGACCCTAGGCGGGGTCTCTGGAACGTAGGCGACAACACGACCTATGGTCCACCCTTCAGACTTACGAGCAATTGCACATAGGTCCCAACTGAACTCTCTTACAAAGTTCAATATTGGCTTCCTGCCAGGCTTCATGAAGTTCCTCCAGGAGGTGCGAGTCAAGGAATCTGTAACGCTTTCCTAAGAGAGCCGGACAGTGATAAAGAGTCACCGGATTCCTCTCTGCATCCTCTACATACAGGATCATCAACAAATCCCATCCTGTGTTGGTGACCCCAGAGAGAAAAGAGTACCCAGTGAGATTTGACACTAAAGCTGTCAGGGTTGCCTTTCTTAGTCACAATAGCTTTTCCGTGAAGTTTGGGTATGGCTTACACCACAGGGCCTTTGTAGTTCTACCTAAAGGGTCATATCACCAAATACGGTTGTGTTGGGTGCGGTTCTGATTGTGGAGAAGGATGCCTCCGAAGCTGCACTAAAGCGAGGAAGCTCGTCCGTCTTTTCGTTCCCACTATCGATAGCACTATCGTCTATCGCACAAAGCGCCCTAGCAAGTACCCTATTACGTCTAGAGAGGGTGTTCAGGGTGTTTTTATACACGAAAACTAGTTTGGGGGCTGTAAAGGGCTTTGATAAGGCCTTGACATCTGTTTGTCTATCCGAGTAGATGGCAGTCTACTTGTTATCAGTGTCTGAGTTGAGGAGATACCTTCCCGCTTCAAATATGACCTTGACTTCTGCCTGAAAAATCTTAACATGGCTTTCAAGGTGTACACATGTGAAGTCTAAGTTTGCGTTTGTTCTAACCTTTCATGGCAAGCGTATTTTGAAATTCTTCTAGAACGTTTTTACAAAAAGTAAATCTATAACTGAGGCTGACAGGCATGTTGACTGCATCCACTTACAACTATTGCTGAAAGCCTCACCAAATTTAGCTTTCATCGTTACATGGTTATGGTACTACTTATATGACCGCAAAAACACCTCTGCAGGGCAATCATTTCGATCCGTACCCGATTATCTTTTATGATGTGAGCTAAATTATAACAAAGTCAGATATTCTTTGTTTCCTGCTTTTGAGTACTAGTAAATGCACCACTATATCCTTCAAATGCATTTTGATTATACTGTAGACAGGAATTCATTAATTACACTGTAAAAATTTGCACAATTGTAGCCACAAAGATTAGGTATTTTTCCCTAAAATGTAGGGAATATTCCCTAAAATCTAGTGAATATTCCCTACATTTTTGGGAATACTCTCTACATTTTAAGGAATATTCCCTACATTTTAGGAAAAAATGCCTAAGCTTTGTAGCAATAATTGTGCACATTTTTTAGAGTGTAGAGCTGACAAAACTAAAGATTTGAACGTTAAACCCTCGTATTTCTTCTAAAATCATCTTTAGAATCTTCATCGTGAACAAGTCTGGTGCCTCTTTAGGTTTTATTAGAAATTTGACGAACCGAAAGTGGTTAAATATCTCTTCTATTCCCTTTTGATTCCTATTTTTAAATATGGTAGTTCTATTTGGACATCGTTTACTAGAGCAGCCTCTTTAGATTTGCTCTTCGTATAGACTTATTTGGAGCGATCTCATTATTCTGCCGCCATTCTTGGTGAGCATCTATACCTTCCTTGGACATTCTTAATGGTAGATGTACTAAACATTTCAGAATAATTTTCGCTTTGAATATTTTACAGGTTTTTATCAATTCCCATCAACTTCTTTCGACTCTTACGATTTCATAAGTTCTTCCAAATTGCTCATCTTAACACCAACTACCTACTTAATGTATGTATCAGCCAATGTTTGTACGGTCGTGGCTTTTTATTGATACTTATTCGGAATGCATTGATTTTTATTTGTCTAAAGCTAAAGGAAAAAATCCGATTAGTAAATTTCATGGTGCATACGCAATTAATCTTACACTTGCCATGTATTGACATCTTATAGGTTTAGTTTTGAAAGTTAATCTTGAGTTAAATGAACTCCAAAAATTAAATAATATTAACAAAAAATTGTAAAAGGTATTTTTGTTTTATCAGCCAATTAAAAAAATTACAATATTTTTCTGAGATAATGAAAATTCAAGTAATGTTGAACACCTTGAACCATAAAAAAATTATTTTAAATCGGAACTTTTGTTTCTAGTTTAAGCCTGATATAAATTTTAAATTGAAAATAAATATTAAATACTAAATCCTAAAAATATCAGCAAACTACATCTAATGAAGATTGGAATTCGAATGTGAAAATGAATAATTTAAAAACAAATAAAAAACCAATTATGTCATTATTAGGGCTTAAATTAATAATTAAGAAAACAAAATAGTCCGAAACCAGTGAAACCACATTGAAAATGTAATTTTTCAACATTTACATTACCGGACTACCGGAGCGGAGCAATCTCGTTCCTATTTAAGAATATTTTGCAAAGCGAATACACGCTTGATTCCACCAGCCTTGACCTTTATGTTTCCTATTTTATATGAAATTATTTCGTATGCTTTCGGTGTAAACTTGTTCACGCGGAAATTAGTGAAATTTTTAATTGATGAAGAATGGAAAGCCTTCAAAATGTGTAACGTAACGACATACATAGATACTACTAGTTATACTAGGGTTAACGATCTACTTACATAGAAATTCGTACTTATATAGAAAGGAAAAAAAATTTAGTAACTACACTTTAGAATGTTAAGAAATCTGTACTGAAGATAATTAACGGTTACTCCACACAGTTTTTTCCATGGACATAAATGAATGAATAAAAACATTTCTTATTTCCCAACTATACTTATGTATTACATTAAGTTTCGGAGTATTACGGTATACTTAGAATATTATCTTCATAGAAATCGAGAACGATAAAGATAGCAAGCCAAGCTTGAAGTAAAGTTAATCTGGTAACCCGAAATTTATTAATTGCCCAATTTTGGAGAACTTTGGAAACTTCCATGTAGGTCGCTTATTGTGATGAATATAGCAATCAGATGAAATTCGATTTCGAAAATATAAGTGGGATATCAAGATTGAAATGTCATAAATTTGTTATTTAGAGCTGTGAATAGTGATCCGGCGGATAAACTGGCTAATTAAACCCCATGGTTGGTACACAAGTCGAATTAAAGAGACTCTGGTTATCGGCTCACTGCTAATTAATGTCAACAGAATGAAATTAGTGACTTGATTTATTTTAGTCAATAAAGTTCTTGATTTAGTTGGGGAGTTACACTACACTTTCAGAATTATGATGAAGAAGAGTTCATGGTTATTGATGTTGTTATGAAATTGTTAAAAAATAAAGGATTTTCTTCTGCGTATCATAAAAAAACGGATGATGTCCGGCTGCATAATATCATATTCGTCATGGCTGTCATTGGTGCATTCATGCAACAGTGTTCATAACATAATTGAGGACCTGTGTGCTTCTTAAAAAAAAATTCACCAGACAACAAGAACTTAAAACTATATCCTTCCTCAGCTCTTTGGAAATTTCAATGCATTGAGAAGAAGAATTTATCTAGTATGGAAACTACCTAAAACTTATACTACAGATACTTTCGGCCAGTCTACATCATCATCTGGTTATTTAGGCAGAAGTTAGGTATGCTATTAGGAGTACAAATAAGTTTCCGTCGATTTTTTTATCAAATATTAGGCATTTATTGCGAAAGAACGGTACATTATGTTGTATTCAAAGTATAGTCCATCTCTAGACCCTACTTTTTCCCAACTTTCTGGCAACATACGGATACCGCGTCGGATGAATGCTTCAAATTTTGAGGCTATCCACGAATCGACCCAATTTTTGATATCTTCATATGATGTGACAGGCCATGTGCCATCGACCGACACAAGTGATAATCGGAGGTGGCAATATCTGGTGAATACGGCGGTTGGGGTAGGACTTCCCAATTGAGTGTTTCCAAGTTGGTTTTGACCGGCGCCACAACATGTGAACGAGCATTATCATGAAGAAGAAGAAATTTTTCGTGTCTGGAGTAGTAGTGGGCACGTTTTTCCTAAAGCGCTAGACTCAATCTTATCAATTGTGTACGGTAGAGTCCCCAGTAATGGTTTCGTTCATAATGCATGACATGAGTTTTTTCCATGAATATTCGGCTTGGCTGTCGACATTGAAGCATGGCCTCGTAGTCTTCATGATTTCCTGTTCTTTGGGTTATCATAGTGGATCCATTTTTCATAAACGTTTCTACGATTTCAAACGATGTGAAATTGCTTGTTGAGTCACTCCTAATGTAAGAGCAAGTTTTAGCACGAGTCTTCCTCCAATAATGCTCCCAATTCCGTGTCTTCGTACATTTTCGCCCTTCCGCTACGTTCTTTGTCTTCGTCGTCAAACTCAAGGCTTAAACACAACTCTTGAAACCAACCACTCACGACAACTTCTCTCACTTAAAGCAGCCTCACCATTTGCTTCTACAAGCAATCGATGCGCCTCACCTGACCTGCAGATTTCTTCAAATTAAAGAAATAAATCAAAAGTTCTCGCAAATGACGCCTATTCGGCTCAAAACTCGACATTTTCGCGCGAAAAATATTATATAATGCTGGCTGATACTAAATCGTGAATACTTCGAGGTTATGGTGTTGGCAGATGTCCAAACTTTCGATATGACGTTTCACATCTGAAAATTTCAACCATACGACAGAATCATTAGGGAGAAATTGTGAGAGCGAAACTGCTTACTAGGTCGGACTGTAGTTTATATTTCATTTGATTCAAAGACTGCCGTTTCTCCTTGTCAACGTCAATGCTGTAGAGCGGACTTTAAGATCTTAACTAGGTGGATCCTTGCTCAACTAGGAAAAGGAGAGCATGTTAACTTAAACTTTTTGTTTTTTAAGATCAAAAGGATACAGTGCAGGACTGTAGTGAATTTATTTTATAAATAAGCCTAAATCTGGTATATCTTTTCCGATCACGTTAAAATTTTTCACACAGACGCTATTTGTAAATGATAAGAAAATAAAACAATTCTTCGATTTCAATTGATATTAAAGTTGCCTCCGGATTCAACTCAACTCAACCATGATCCAATTTTTCTAACGTATGATTTTGTACCTTGTCCCCAGTCCCACTCAATACCAGCTGGAGTATGTGGGAGCACCAAGGAGGAAACCTCACTCAATTCTGATAATCTGGAATTCTTTCTCTTTTCGGTGTATTGATAATGAAGAGTGTTATAAGTCCATATTCTCTATGAAATTTAGTGCCACTAGTCCTGATAATATATCTCCTAAGTTCCTAAAATTATTGCTGCCTTACATTAGTCGCTAGATACTATTTATTTTTAATACCTGCCTAACATCATCTACCTTTCCTTCTAGATGGAAAATTGCTATTGTTCTACCTATCCCTAAAATAAAATCTGCTGTTAACCCATCTGATTTTAGACCCATCAGCATTTTGTGTTTCCTTGCGAAGGCATTGGAAAAGGTGATGTACTCTCAGATCCAATCGATTGTAGATAATAACAAAATGAGTTCGCGTTGGCAATCAGGTTTCAGACCAGGTTATATGTAGCTGTGGATCATCGACTGTCCTAAAGGTTAGTACAGACTTAAGAAAAGGCCTAGATAACGACGAGATTGTAATACTGGTTTTACTCGACTTTACAAAAGCTATTGACTGTGTAAATCACTCTATGCTCCTCAACAAACTTCAAACATTTTCCGGTTGTTTTTTAGTGCCGCTCAATTGATACAGAGCTTCTTAGGCGATAGATATCAGCAAGTGCGAGTCAACGATCATCTTTCTGATTTACAGCCGCTTTTCTGTGGCGTTCCCCAAGGGTCTATTTTAGGTCCATTGCTTTTTTCCTTATTCATCCCATTTATATGCTGATGATCTACAAATGTACACTCGTGCTCCATTGTAGGGATTAACGATGACTTAATGCAAATTTACGATTGGTCTCAACGTAAAGTTTTGATGTTAAATCCCAATAAATCCAAATATATAATTTTTTTTTTAATAACATCTTGGAAACTCATATTCCGCACATCATGTTTGGGGGTGTAATATTGACTAGGGTAAGCGAAGTTACGAATCCCGGTGTAGCTCTTAATGGGAGAATGAAATTCTGTAATCATGTACGCGGAGTGCTGAGTAAGGTGTATTAACGTTTGCGTTGACTCTGGCGCTCTGCAAATTATTAAGCGTGGACATCAAATATAGATTGGTGAAAACTCTCATCCTGCGTTACTTTTCTTATGGAAATTTGATTTTTCCTCCTAAATTGTATAGTTATTGCTCTCGTCGAATAAATGTGGCCTATAATGAATATATCCGCTTTATTTTCAATTTACTCAGATTTCGCCATGTCTCTAATTTTATTCCCAGATTACTGGACTGCCCACTGAACATTTACCTACGACACGCCAAGCAATTCTATTCCCTTTCAAGCTTATACATACTAAACGCCCTGAATACTTAATGGATGAGATCCAGTTTCTCCAATCTCAGCGACACGTTGGGATCTTCTGATTCCAGGTCATAGTCGCTACGTACAGGAAGGCTTTTTTTTTCTTCATTCAGATCCCACGGCTTTTGAACTTGTTACCTGCAACCTTGCAGAGGAGGCCGGTTATTGTCGCTGAGTTTAAGAGGCTGATATTTTCAATACAGTTCTGAATGGTTTCAAGAGAGCTGCTAATTAATAAATAATTTAATTCATTTTTGGTTTTTTTTTATACTTCTGACTTAAACATAATGGAATCATTTATCCCTTTCTTTAGTATATTTTTGTATATTTGCATTGAATAATTTCACTTAAAATAAGTTTTGGTTATGATTTTATTATCATTTTAATCAACATATGATATTAATGCTATTAGTAACTATTTGAGCATTATTTTCTCTAAAATTATATTTTCGAGTTCTTACAAAACATTGTAAATCTTGTGTACCAATCCACTTCAATTAAATTAAATTGAAATTGAATTCAATACAAACGAATAAATTCAGAGAGAATCTGAAATTATTTGCTTGCGTTTGCACCAGAACTTGAATTTTTTTTTATATTTAATAACAACTTTCTTCTATACAAGTGTTGGGCGTAATCTGATTGCAGTGTAATTTAATTAATAATTCCATTACAGTTTAGTCAAATTACAAAGTAATCTAATTAAATTGTATTCGATTACATATGAATCAGATTACTTACGAGAGAATATGTAATCTATCAAATGTGTAATCTGTTACAATATAATTAGATTATTTTGTAATCTAATTACATTGTAACAGATTACTTTGTAGATTACTTAAAAGTAATTAATAATATAATGAAATGAATTGAAAGAAAATAGTATTGTTCTCGTACGAAATTAGTTTTAGGGAGTTTTATGAAGAATTAGAATACAAATATCTTAAATATCTTAAATGTCTTAAATATAATCACATTAATTAGATTAATATGTAGTGGGATTAACTTGTAATCGATTAATGTGTAATCAGATTAACTTGTAATCACATTACACGTTAATCGATTACATTATGTAATTATGGAAATGGATTACATTAGTAATCTGTTACAAAGTAATCTGATTACAGAATACATGGTTAATTGTAATTGTTAAACATTAATCAGATTACATTTTGCCCAACACTATTGCAAATGAATTCATGTTAAAGAAGAGAAAATTTTCCGTAATATTTTTTTTTTTGGTTGGATCAGAATTCAACCTGTAAAATGACTTGCCCCAAACAAAAACCTTGATAACATTGAGGGTGGAATCAAAGTGAACTTAATACTTTAACGAATTCGAAATAAAAGTGTCGACATATGGGATCTCTAGAATTATATAATTCTTTTGATTATTTTATGGGAAGGGACGGAAGAACATGGCTTGGAGACAATTTCAAATTTGGCCACTTTTGAAGTCATTCGAAGAGTTTTTGAAAGGTAAGTCGCATTGAAACTTGAAACTTTCTTTAAATGCTTAAACGTTGCAATCCATATAAAATGAGATATAATCGCAAAGACGAATCCATAAGGAAAATATGTCCTTCTCGTTTATAGGAGAATAGCAGAGATTTTCATCAGTCAAAATTCCTGATTGCGGTCGATATATTTTTTAATCAGTGATGAAGTAAAGGTTCAGAGAATTTTTTTGAAAATATCCAAGAAATCATTTTTCTCATGAAATATAATATGGCTAATACGGCAGTTGTAATTTCTTACGAGCAATTTCGTCAAGCAGAGTGTATCAAAATTTTAGAATAATTTTCTTTTCTTATATTATTATTTGTTATTGGTGTGTGTTGGCCGGAGAAAGCCTGTTATTGCCTACAGACACTTCAAGGCCAAAAACTCCAGGCACTCCGCTAAATGAGTATGAATATATAGACACCACTACTGAATGTTGAAGGAAGTGAAAGAGGTGTTTTTTGAGTACAAAAAGAGCAATGTCCGAAGTACGATGCACTGTTGGAGGTATGTAAATAAAAAAAAAATCAAGCCTGCACTCGATAAAAGTTACGACAAATATAAAGGAGTTTTGAAGTAGTTTTAGTCTGGATTACCGACGATTACAGGACACCTAGTCACTAAGTTATATTATACTTCTTAGGGAAAGTCGGTCAGCCCTCTCAGTGATGTGCTACACTGTTTTAATGGTCTGCTAAAGAAAAATAACAGTACGGGCCCATACGAAGCTCTTCAGAACAGATTCGGGCAAGTATCAGTCAATTTTTACTAAATTTTGTGTGTTCTTGTAATAATAAGTTTAATTGTCTCACTATACAAAAAAAAAACTATGTCTTGCTTAACATTTTGCACGAAAGAAATGCATCGATTAAGCTTAGCAACAAAGCTAATGCCCAGCTAGACATATGAAATGACGATTTGTCAAAGTGATAATTCTACTATGAAATACAGCATTCACCGAAAACGTAAGCTCTTTTTGCAGACTACCTAATAATCGTATATAAACCAGAAAGAAAGACGAAGAAAAGTGAAAACCATGTTCACTTTTTATCGTAATCAATGTCGACTTTACGGAAAGAGAGAGAGAGAGACCTTTTTGGAGGCCGAAATCATTGTAAAGATAAAAAACAAAAAGGCAAACGATCACATTTCTTCATCACGCTGCTAGTTCGTATTAAGCATGCAGATATCTACAGGTAGAAATTCGCTAAAATTTTAAATGCTTACGCGGAAATTTATAAATGTTATATACTACGCTTATATACAAAATTATGTAAGTTTTATGGACCATTTTTTATTTAATTAACTAAAAATATGCGAAAGTGAATTGTGCGGAATTTTTCTGATGTTTCAATGGATATTATTTACCTGAAGCTCTGAAAGCTGTTTGTGAGAGATATGAAATGAATTTTTATATTCGATCTATATACTAGAAGCATGAATAGCATAATTAATTGTGTGACACTTTTGATGAGCTTTGTTAAGAATTTCACACTTTGAGATTTTTGACATAAATATTATAATATTTGTGTAATTTAATTTCAAAGTATTATGACATGATTTTAGTTATGTATTTATGCAAATCATAGTTTATAAATAAATTCGAAAATAAATTTAATAGTATTTACGTATATATCTAAAAAGGTGAAGACTAAGTGGCCATAATTAAAATCTGTGAGCAATTTGTTCTGTTGAGAAAAGAGTTTTATCAACTTACAAACACTCACGTCCGTTCTTCATTCCTAATGACATCTTTTTTCTGAAAGTCTCAATTACTGGCGGGGGCAAAGTGTACAGCATATTTTTATTAAAAAAAAAGTGGTAGCGCTGGGGACAAGCTGGTCAATTCTATTATAGCCCCCCCCCCCAATTCTTTGATGACCATGTATCCCCGGTATCTATCTCAGAGGTACCACATTATAGGCACAGAGCCGATACAATTCCTCTATGTTGTACTTAAAGATATTTAGAGAGGGCCACTTAGAGCTACTATAGCGACCATTCTATTTATCCGCTCATATATCCATATCTTTATATTTGATACTAGGGTAAAGATCTAGATTTGCTGCTATTATAATAAAGGCAAAAGCAATTAACTAACCATATCAATACTAGGCTCTAGAAAGAAACTAACATCCTCAATCCATAATTTACTGCCGTAACATTCGTCAATATTCGACGGCAGAGCGCAAAGATTTGTTACCACAGCTTCGCTTAGCCTGTGGATCAAAGGATTGACCTCTTTCTACCTAAACGGCGAACATTCGTGTATTGAACGTGTAAAATCTGGCAATTACAGCCCTTGGAAGACTGCTAGCCTTTTTTTCAAGCTCCAATTTGTGCCCTCGGTACTAACTCCCAAAAAGAATCCTTGAATTACCTCGTACTAACATAAATATGAATTCTTGCAAAGAACACGTGTTTCTAAAGCGATTCTGGTGGATAAGGGAAAGCGGTCTCTGAGACCGCAAGAATAAAATGGAATAGAAGTGAAGAGCGCCGCTGATTATGAGTTTTAACAACTTACCAATCACTCCACCATTCCACTTATCTATAATTGACCTCATAGCAAGTATCTAAAGGTAAGATATAGAATCCTGCCGAAGGCTGAATAGTACCTACAGGATAAAAAATCATATACGAGTACCTCCACCGCAAACGGTTATCTTGAGGTTTTTCATTGTATGTAATTAGCATTATTTTGCAGACGCGAATCTATTTTTGGCGCCATAATTGTGGGAAAATTTTTGAATAATGAATACAATAAAAAAAAAATGAAAAAAGAGAATATAAAAGAACCATTTTATGGGATATCAACAGAAATTGAAAAAGATCTTCATTGTGCTTCAAGACCACAGATTATTTCTTAATCTACGGGGGGAACACTAATACAGATAAGAAAGGACCACTGAACCAACACATATGTGCTGTGGAGGCAGTGCTGCAGGAAATGAAATTCCAAAAATATTTCATGGGAGTGTTCAGCAGTGATAACCTTCTCAGAATGTGGAAAACAGATTCTGGAAATATGAAGCAAAATTCATTTTCCTAGATTAATGGAGGTGAGCATTTTATGGTTAATTTCCGAAAGTGAAATAATTAATGTTACTAATCGCATTGAAAGGAAATTGTCGAATCGCTTTAAATATTTTCCCTATAAGACCAGATCAAATGGATCGTTTATTCAATTTAACCTTACAAATCAACAGGATTCGATGGAATTTTTCTGTAGGTCTACAAAAGTAACTACCATTTCTATATCATATATACTGAAGACTTTAGACCCAGCCATGCCAGAGACCAGTGCATGTAAAGCTAAAGCACCAAGCTAAAAGCTGGAAGTAGACATAGAGCCCAACCGAAAAAAAATCTCATATAGTTTCTATAATACTACAGAAAAAATAATTAATAGTCATATTAGAGATGTTCGATTACAAATGAATTTATTCATTGCACCAATTAAGACCTACCTATAAAAAAAGAAGATGGTCACGTTATGGACATATATTTAACAACATTTCGTACTAGGTCATCAGCCATGTTATTCAAAAACTTCGTATTGTTGCCAACACTTGCAATTGGATAATTTTCATGCTAGAAAGGATAGCCTTAACTTTCAAAGCTTCTAAGGGCCGGTTTCACAGTTCAAGTTTAAATGTGCGTTTCACAGTGTTAAGTTAAACCTCATTTAAACTTAGCTTAAACCACCAAGATTGAGCGCTTAAACTCAGTTTATCTTTAAATGTAATGAACTAACATTTTGTTTTGACACTTGCTGAAGTAGTGTGGTTTTTAGAAAGCAATTTGTGTAATAATACAATGAATTCAGATCAGAAAGATATTAGCGTTGAATATATCGATAATATTTTTGTGGTTTTCAACAAATTTCATTAATATTGTTGTTTCTTTTGATAAGAAATTCGTAGGGCATTTTAAAGAGTCTTTACTCATTTTTGTAGGCTCAAATAATTTGTTTTTCACTATGATCACCGTTTTTTTTCTATTACGATTTGCCGGAAATAATTGCAAATAATTTAAAACAAAAGCAATATTTTAACAGTTAATGACTCACAATAGTTTGTTAGTTCACAATTGTACAGATAACAGCTTGTTAGTTTACAATTCCAAAGTGCTGCCATATTAAAAATATCGAACACTGTGAAACTCATTTTGGTTTAAACTCAGTTTAAACTACGAAAGGATTTTAACTAATCCTGAAACTGTGAAACCGGCCCTAAGAATTCTTAAAAAAAACTGGTAATAACTTATAAGGTTCAGTGCAGCCGGTATAAAAAAGCTAGTTTGGTAACATAACCATATTAGTCGGAGACAGATTCATTTTCAACAGAGTGTATTGAAAATGATGGTGAGTTAGTGTACTGAGGTTGGACTAACTGTAAATCCAAAAAAAAAAAATAATATTCATGAAAAGAAGAATCAGGACCTCACACACTTTTTTATTGTTAATATTAGTTTACCACTCAACTCCAAGCTTCTCTCAGACTGTAGCCCAGCCTGAGAAGTAAAATAAAATCTATAAGTCGCTTTGCTTGATTTCTAGCTGAATTCATCGGAGCTACTTATCCATCTTAGGATCCCGTTCACGTTTTAGTTTGATGTATCTATAAATACTTCGAAGTAATCTAAAAAGGCCTACATTTTTGATTTCCTAATATACATCTTATGATTAAGTCCTTTTCCACGCCAGTTTTACTGGAATTAATAAAAAATCTTAGGGAAGAAGTTTGGCGAAATTTGTTAAGATCGCCATTCCAACACATATCAGCCTTCCTTGTGGTGTTCTTAAAAATATGACAGTAAGCTTCAAATGCACTTTCCATTTTAGAATAAAAAGTTTTCTTTGTCTTCTCATTAGAGATAGATCTCTTACACACACAATCTTAGATACGAATTCGAATTTTAATTTTACGTATAATCTCCCCCCCTCTGTCCACCTGATTTAACTTTTAATTAAATCTTGATCAATTGATATGTTATAGGCTGCTTATTTGTGCCATATCTATGTACATAATAAGCGAGACTGTGTTTTTCCCGAAAATTTCCGTTTTTTATGTTGCCTCCAAAAGGAAAACCATTTTATTGCAAATACAAAAACTGGAATTAAATAATAGATCAAATCTAACGCCGACAACATTACCTCAACATTACGCTATAAGTTGATGAATATCTCAGTTGGTGCAAAATCGTTTTGTTTTGGTTCATTGATTGCATAAAAAGTTTACTATTTCAACATATAACAGAGAAAAAATGTTGTTTTCTTTTATATTTGAGCTTACAAAATTTTTGGTGCTTTTAGGTAACTGGCTGAATAACGCAAACACCAGTAATTTGCTAGCTAATTAAAATGCTGTAACAGAATATAAATGAAAATATTTCCGAATTTAAATAAAGAATAATGGTAGGTATAATAACATAATATAAGTAGGTATGTGAGAAAATGACAAGTTTAGTACAGGTGATATTAAATAAAGTAATATTACTCGATTTGGTTCATATTTATTCATAGGTATGTCAAACAAAAATTCCAGTTAAATCTGGCTGCTGGTATGACGTCTAAAAAAAAATTAATAAAATACGCAAAAAACTCACCTCCATGATGATCCATGTATCTCTGCATACTGTCAATATATTTCATAATTAAGGCCATGATTTTTTTTTTATCTGAAAAAAGATAGAAAAAGGATGATTTAGTGTAAATGCATATATAATTGAAGCCAATAAATAAATAAAAAAAATGGGAACAGATGGAATTCTATAATAACTGTTGTTCTATAACAAACAGCAAATAACTTTTTGTGACTATGCAACCATCATTTTAAGAGACTTTTATTATCAGAGTCATTATTGCCTAACACATTTGTTCAGTATTGCATGAATAAACGTAAATTTGTAGGTAATTTACGTTCAGTGCACATGTTTTGAATATAAAATATACATAGGTAGGTGAGTAGGTAAATATATATGTGAATACATTATGTTCTATACAGGTTACATTGATTTCTGCAGATATATTAATGGATGACCAGACAAGTGGAGTAATAATTATATTCACAGGCGATTCCTTATCCTATATTCCTTCAATTATTTAATAATTCTTTTGAATTAACCTTCAAAAAAGGTATATAGCGTTTTGTTTAAAAGTCTAAAACTAATGCATATAAAAGATGGAGAACAGAAGAATTTTAAGAACTTTTATTTTTAACGATTCTAAATCAAATATTAAATACAAGAAGAAAAAACAACCGCCTCGTCCAGGATTTGAAACCGGGATTTATTAATTTACTAGCCTACTAAGCCATATTTGCTTTCAACTGGCATTAACCAGTAACGATGAAAGCGTACAAATAATGGTCAAAAGTTTGGCGCAGCTTTGAAATTTTTGAAAAATACAAGCTTCTATTTAAATCATATTGTTTGTCTTAGATTTTTCTTTTCAAAAATGAAAAGAAAAAAAGATTGTCAAAGTACCATTGATGCATAAACAAGGTTTCGGTAAACAAAAGATGAGTGAATACGGAAAATTCCATTCAGAACTGATAAAATTCTAAGTCGCAAAAATTCACGCAGCACGATGAGGCTATTCAACAAAAGCAATTTCATTCGATTTTAATGATCATCGAATCCAATATCTGGGATTCTATTGAAAATATTTTTCTCACAGCTATCCTGATACAATATCGGAGAAAGGTTGCAATAATAGCAGACAACCAATATTTTGAGTGAGGTGTGGATCTCAATTCTCAATAAATGAAGCAAAGTGACCTCTTTACTTTGGGCCTCTGAAATAAAGGTCTAATCTTTAGACCATATGAAGAACGAAAACATAAACGAAAGCATACAATGAGCATTTCATATATAAAAATTTCGCAGAATTCTCCTGCTATCTTAGAATGTTTCTTAAAAATTTGTTTTTATATATTTATGCATTATTGGATGCCGGACGGATAACAATCCAAAAGTAAGAATGAAGTTATCGTTGACCTAAGATAAATTTTTGTCGATATCATAGATGAAAGCCCCGTAAATATAGCCAACTTTCTGTTCCGATGGAGGATGTAGGATGTAAACCTTCTTGGGTTTTTATATTCTGAAGAATTCTGCAGTAAGTTAAAAACATTTGGGACTGACAAAGAAGCTATCCGATTTCGCCTATTATTGAACCTATAGAATACGAGTATCTCGACAGTTCTAGTGAGACTAACTTTCGTATTGTTCAACTGTTCTTCTATTCAAATGCTCTTTACATTATTATTAGCCTTAAATAAATTAGTATTTTTAACCATTTTGTTAACATTAATAAATACAACTTTTTACTAATTTCTTTGTATCTTTGAAATATTGAAATTTAATTCGATTACAAAAGTGTGCAGATGATGGCCGAGGATTTTTCCACACAAAATTTTTTATGCTACAGCATGTCCTCATGTTGAACCAAGTTTATCTATCCGGAATGTTATATTGGCACTTTTGTCTATTAAGGAGGTTATCTACTGGAGTAGATTCTAAATTCTTAAAATTCTTACGTTCATTATAATGCACAGTATTAATACATGCATGGCAACCTACGCTTACCCTTCCTTTTATTTTTAAAGTAACCCAAGTGCTTCCTATCACTAAAAATCGACGCTCTGTCGATATTATCGAAGTTTTTAGAAAGACTACTCGTTGATCAGAAGAAACTTTATTTACCCAATAATAATCTTCTTTTTCCATCCCTGTCAGGCTTTCGTTCTGGATACTACATCCGCATTCTTCTCCATCTATATATATAAGGAAATTCGTATTAATGTTGAGAAACATGAAGCTACTGTTCTTGTGCTCTTAGTTTTCTCCGTAAATTTCGCAATATTAATTCATAAACTCTCCTATTACTTTGGTTTTTCTACAACTGCCTTATGGAAAGCTATTTAGCTGATCGTTCTCAAATAGTTTTCTCTAATAATCAATCGTCCTTTCTGTCTAGTAAAGTTTTTCAAGTGTCCCCAGGGATCTATTCTGTGGCCGATGCTGTTTCGTATATACCTATATATTGGCTCAATAAGTGCAATTAGAGCTTCTATTCAGCTATATACCGATGATGTCCAAATATTCCTGTGCCATCTCAATTAAATAGCTTTCAAGATTGTGTGGCCATACTTAATGAAGATGTTTCTAGTTTGACCGTATGGGCCAAGAATAATCAGTTGGTTCAAACAACTCCAAATCCATTGGTGTGTTAATGGACTATTTTCTCCACTCGACTATAGAAGCAGATTAAAACTAAATGTTGCCTATAATTCTTGCGCTCGCTATTTTTATGGTATTATAAATAAATTTTCCATAGTGTCTATATCATCTTTGGCAAAAAATATTTTAAATTGTAGCTTGGAATTTTCTAAATAATTTATAATTTTTTACCTGAATATCTCATTGCTAAAATTAAATGTAGTTTCACATCATTACACAGCTTTTAGTTCTAAGTGCTTCTTCATCTATGCTATCCAATTTTGGAATTTTGTGCTGATTACAATTAAACGTCAGGTTCTATATCAGCTTTTGAGTATTTTTCGAATATTTAACTTATTTGAATTTTGTAATTTGCTCACTTTAACTTTTCTAATTTTATTTTATTTTCATATATATTTCTTCTTTTTCTAGCTTTCAATTTCTTTGATTTCTGGGTTTAATGTAAATTTAAATTTTAGTTTTAAATTTTTTTCTATTTCTTTTGGTGCTGTGTAAATGGAAAACTTTCCTTAACTCTTTTTAACACAATGTCTACAATAAATTCCTTTTGATGCAGATGATTCTCATAATTGCATTGTTGATAAAGTGATTGGCGTACTCAATCCGTTGGTAAATTTTCAATAATGTTCTCTCAGCTTCCATCTTTCAGTAACTTCAGAATATTAATCCAAGGCAAGGATTTAGTTACAATAACCAAAATCTACAGTGTGGTTTAAAAGTTCAAAAGTTATACTCATTTATTCTCCCGAATATTGGCGAAATCTTCAACTGGCCACAACTCATAAAGGAAGAGTACTAGAGAGGGGGGGGGGAGGTATGTGGAAGAATGTTTTGATCAGCTTACCTCAAAGAATCGCGTGGTATACCGGAAGGTATCTTGATCTGAATCACCCTGTAAATATTTTTATTTTACATACATTGTAACCGCTTCCGCGTTTCGTCTTATCATAACTCAGGACATCATCAGGGTTACAACAATCGCCCTGATGATATTCTGATAAAACGAAACGCGTAGGCGGTTACAATAATATGTAAAATAAAAAAAGTGGTTTCTTTTCTTTTATAAGATGGCAGTTGAATTTAAGAAGTTATAAATTTACACCAGTTTGATTAGCTGTTTACATTTTCATTTTTTAGTTTTATTTGTGTAAAAGTTAACGTTATTCAGTAACAGTGGAAAGTGAAGAGGAGTCTTTATTAATGTCCGCAGCAATGTGTATAACCAAAAAAATAAATAAAACATAAATCTCGAAACTGAGCAGAACATTTTTGAATTTACTGGTCTTTGCTTAATTTTAAAAACTTGGACTCGCCGAGTATTAGAGTTGTGTCCCGAATCCGAGTAACGACCCAAATACTCGACGAGTCCGAGTCGAGTCGAATCGAGTACATATATATATTTGACATACCGAAATTGTCCAAAAGTAATGCCATATAAGCAAAAAACACTTGGTTTCACACGTGTTGGTGCTTACTCACGTCTAAAGCAATGGGATAGGATATATAGGGATAGAAATAAACTTTACGCAGGAAATAGGATTAGCCTTTATATCCTCTCTTATAAATATTTTCCATTTCTTAAAGTAAAATCGAAAACAGAATTTTCTTCTTGGAAATCATAATTCTGGTAAGTGCTGCTATAAATATCTAATTTTATGGTATTAAAATATAAATTCTTAATACAAAAGACAATTTTAATAGAATTTTTGCTTAATTCAAGAAATTTCAATTTATATCGTGCCGTCTCCATAATGAAATAAATTTTCCATTTAGTTTCTAATTGCAGAGTACCTACAAAGAAATTTAATATTTTTGCTCTATTAGGTAATTACTGAAAGCTGCTGAAATGTTATTTACCGAGACGTTTAATTTATATCCATATGACTAAATTATGCTAATTGTTGGAATTATTAGATTTAAAAGAAACAAGTTTTCTTTTTAACGCTTATTGACCTATTCAACGGGAAGATTACCGTTCATAATGATGAAAAATTCGATTTTTTTTTTACATAATTGTCATCCTTAAAGTATCTAAAGTATATATTTTAGAATTTACAGCCTGTCGAGAGCGGAACCGTCCGCCCCGGCTGGAAAACAGGTAGCTGAGGCGCTCGGAGCGCGCTTTCTGAGTAGACCTTTTCCCGCTACCTGAGGTACTCTCATAAATTTCGAGAAACCGTTAACCTTCACTTCAGATTCAGCACAATCAGTTCTTGGAGGAAGAAGAATGGCCTCTGTATGGTGCTGGAATATCTGAAGTACACTTTTCAGCGCGCGGGGCGCTCTACAACTTCAACGAATGAACCGATTCACACGAATCTCTGCGCAATTGAAAGGAAATTCAATTTGCGGGGCATCAGGATTTTTGTCAAAAAATGATTTAGAAATAGTCTTTTTTTAAAAAACAGCGCAAAAAATGAGTTTCTCTTCAAACAGCTGGCATTTCGTTATTCAGAGTTTTATCTAGTTTAATAATTTTCAATCCTATTTGTTTCGAATGAACTGGCAGAGCTGTAGATGAGATGCGTTGATGGATGCTGGAACAGCCATCTTGGATATTTTTGTTATAAATAAAATTAGAATTAACTCTCCATTGTTAGAAGAATAAAATACGTTGAAACCCATTGCCAAAAGTATTTATTTTATGTAAAACAAAATTTCCAAAGTTCATGCATTTTTCATACCCTTGAGCTGGAAGTTTTTCGTCTTTATTAGACTTATATTCATTGGAAAAAAAAATTGTTTTCCCAATGAATTTACAAAATGCATTGAAATGCAGAAAAAATATCGAACTTTTCGAGAGAAGTCTCATCATACCTCTTGATTATAACCTCCCCTTAAGAATTAAAAATAGTAATAGTAAGGTCTTAAATGTAATTACTTCCACTTTTTTCCAACTTTAACCCCATTTCCGATTAATTAAAAAATCCACGTTTCGCTGCTAACATTGACCAAGTTGACTTTATTTTGTATTTCTATTTGTCTTTATAAAAAGAAAAGAATTTCTAATGTATAAGTGTCAGTCTTTAGTTCAATTTAATTAACTGAATGTCAATGTTAATTAAATTTAATTTAATACTATTTTACTATATTTTGAGCTTGGGTATGAGTCAAGTAAAATACCACTAAATTTAGATTCTATTATTGCATTTATCGATAGGTCTAGTTCAAGAATTGAAATTAATTAGATGTAATTAACATAAACTTAAAGTAAATAATTAAAAATATCAAAATTCTTTTAAAGTAATTGTGTGTCTGTGTATATGTCCCAACTGAAGAAAATTTATTCTATAGTTTTTAGTTTTACCCGGGAAATATAAAAATAGTCCCATTTTCGTGTACGAACTTTTAGGAAAGTTTGTTTTAATAAATTTTATTAAAATTATACAATATGTCAATAATAGGTTTAACAAAGTGGTTATGGATGAAGCCTTCTTTCTCTCTTCTATTTAGGCTACTCGTCTTTGGAATTACCTTCCATCTAAAATTTAAGGAACAGATTTTAGACCTTTATCAAAACTTGTTTTCGATAATTCGACATTTGATTTATTTTGTTTTTTTCTCCCAATTTTTAGTAAATTATAACGGTTTCTTTCTAATTAGTAGATTCTAGTATTATATTTCTTTCCATAGAATTAATTTGCTTATAATCATTATGCCAAATAATTGAATTATCAGCGATTTTACTACGAAATTTTGTAGACGGATGAGACTCAATTTCAGGGGACTTGATTTATCAATCTTCATAATATCCATTGAGTAAGAAGATCAAATTTCACGTCTAAAAAAATTGCAATATAGATTTGATCTGGTTGATTCAGTTCCTTCAGGGAAGGAACACATTTTTGTCAGAGTCAGTCAGTCCATACAGTGATATTTAATACTGCGAATATGACACAATACAAATTTCGACGACGGATTGGAAGTGAATTAATACAATAGCTTCCGCACTATACACCGAACTTCCAGACTATTCCTGAACAACGAATGATGATTTGAATTTGTTTTTTTGAATCAGCACATGTTATATTTTGTATGTTTGAATCTCCAATTCGTGTCAAAACCAAACCAACAACAATTTCGTGAAGTCTAACAAAGGGAAACAAATGCCATTTTTCGTCGGCAAGTTAAAAAAAATTTGACTTCTTTTATTTTTTATATTACTAAGCCAAGCTCAGGAGATATCCTATAAACTATGATGCAAAGCACAGGATGGCAAGAAGGTGAGAAAGAAATGAATTGCATGCTGGAGACAAGACAGAAGACGGTAGACTGTTCCACGCGTTCGCACATTTCGGGATAAATAATCATCACGGAATTTTACTTTACGGCCGAAAGAATTTTGAAGGGTAAAAGGATGTGCGCGGCTTGCAGTGCGAGTTTTACATGCAGGAATCAGGGATCAGATTAGACATTTCATCAGAACATTGACCATACATGTAGAAATATATGAACAAAAAGCAACCAATATTGTGGCGGTGCTAAAGTGAGTTCATATGACAAGTTTTTGTCACATCACCAATGAGCTGAAAGCCCTCTTTTGGACAATATCCAATGACCGTAAGGTTCTGCGACAAGTCCAACATATGGAAATTGCATTTCATTCTCGGTCTAATGTTGGACTTGTATATGAGCGCTAGAATCGATGGGCAGAAATATTTCTTACACCCTTTTCAGAAATCCAAGATATTTCGATGCTAATTTGGCAACAGAGAGGACGTGATCTGTTCAGCTTAACTTACTGCAAATATTAATGGATGGGATTGAAAATAAGAGAAAGCAGATCATTAGTGTGAAAATTGAGAAAAGAGATGGAGATATAACAGAGCCCTGAGGTACCCCGGCATTTATTGACTGAGATTCAGATGTAACGCCATCTAATATAATCCCTATTAAGCGACCAGATAAAAAACTTTAGATCCATAATAGAAGAGGACGGGAGAGGCCAAGTGCTTTAAGTTTGGCTAAAAGGGCTGAATGCCAGAAATATCTAGGGCAACGATTTCAGACTCACAAAAAGTGTGAAGAATACGGTTTCAACGTTTCATAAGAAAAGACAGAAAAAGAAAAGGCTTATGGCGGATCATTGAGGATTTGATTAGTTTTTAAATGCTTCATTAATGTGGACCTAATCATAGATTGAAAAACCTTTGAAAGAATCGAAGTGATTGCAATTAATCGATAATTTGAGGGATCACTACCCTTTCCTTTCTTGGGAATAGGCTGAACGTGAGCTAGTTTCCGAGCAAATGAAATTTTTCCTGTCGAATAAGACAAGTCGAATAGTTTTCGCAGAGCTTTAGCCAAGAATGAGGCAGAGATTTTATTTAACGGGAGCTTGAAACTATCAGGACCTGCAGCTATGGAGACGTTGATTGACCTTCTTAAGGACCTTGGACATCTCTCTCATACGGATGAGTACTGGTCCTTGTACACATCCACAAACGAGATGTGAAGTGGGTGGAAAAGGAGAATGTGAAGTGAATCTAACAGTCAAAATATTAGATTTATTCAGGGAGCCAACAAGCACTTCATTGTAAAGTAGTGAAGGAATAAATGAACTGCTGAAGTTGCTCCTGATGGTTTTGACCAGGTCAAACAGAAATTCTTCTCTTTGGATAGTATTTCATCTCTGGACATGGATGCAATGCACAATGTCTTGTTCGTCACACAATAGTTTCGCTGAATTTCTCCAATTACGAGTTATATTTGTTTCTTTAAATGTTTGTTTTGCTACGCCACGCTGACAATATTCTAAGAAGCCATCTTTACCACGAAGGCTTATCAAAGAACCTTTGGCAGCTGTTTTCAATTAAAACAAAGATTCCATCGAGTTTACATAAATAGGCTCTGTCCTGCTTTAAACACCCCGAGCAAAGAGACTCTCATGTACGGGTATCCGCCGTTCCTGTTTTCTTTATAGGCTTCAACAACTATGACCTAAATTGGAGCGAAGGCCAAGGTGCTAGCTAGGACCTTCGTTCCTAAATGTATCAAATTGAACGCTTCCAGAAATTGTTACGTTTTTTACAAAAGGTGCAATAGAATAGATTTACTGCGCCACCTAGCTGGATCCGCCCCTACTCTGAGACGCCATCCTTTTCTTTACTTCTACTCAAACGGCGCTTGAGAGGCGCCATCATTGGTCCTATATGTCTTATACTGCGAACGCATTGCTAATTCTCGTTTCCCTTGCGTAAATCTTAATGTAAAATTCTATGGAAATTCTTCGCAAATAAGTATTGAAGTAGTAGTATTGATGCGAACCGGCATTTCATGCACTTAAAATATAAATACCATGAGAAAAATGTTCACAACAAATTCTAAGGACTTTTAAAGAAATAGCGGTATATGCGAAATGTAGTAACTGGGGTGTATATGACCCAAGTTTATGAAAATTGGCGGAAAAAATTTCTCGAGAAAGTCTTATGAAACGGAAGAGAAAGAAGTATATAAGTGGATAGTAATCAGCGAGACTTTTAATTTAATATGCAACATGCGATATTACCCCCCCCCCCCCCCCCACTGAGGGGTTGTAACCCTCACTCTAAAAGTACCCTCGGTACTAAAATTTTCTTCTACGAATTGTAGCTGGTGATAAGCTATAGGGAGTAGTGAAAGCTGTTTGTCGATTGAATATAACCCTACCAAGCGAAAAATCTAGTACCTCAGTGCGAATAGAAAAAAAGAAGTACTAAAAAAGTGAGTATGGGGATCGAGATATCTCCCCGAAATAAACAACGCTTTATTTTTATAAAAAAATTGGAAAATATACTGCAGCCCCCGCTGGAGGTAAAATTTGATCTAGTAGGTTTTGAAAAATCTAGTCTAGAATCGAATAGACCAATAAGAAATTGGAGTACCCACTTTCCTATGCTCCGAGGTCAAATGGGTGAGTTATAATTGAAAAGGCCCCGACAGCTCTAATTACAAACTCCACCGCGATCGAAATAAAAATTACGCTATGACACGCGAATTTCAATTTTCAATGAATATTTGAAATATGAAACCAATCAAATGGTTTGTGAGGAGATTTTTTCAATGTAGGTATAAAAAATTTAGAGCCTTATTTTTGAAACGTTGCTCCCCTCAAAAAAAAAATGTTTGGGTGCAAAGGGTTAGGATAGAAAACGAATGGAGTTCTATATAGTTCACTTGATTCAAATTCGTAATCAGATTATCAATCTTGTATTTACACGGAATTTTGTGTGTGTATATGAGACTGTGATTGTATCCTATCGGTTCGGAGAACTGTAATAAAATCTAGTACCAAATACGGTATGGCAGTATCTTACGAATTGAAATATCCAAATCAGGCGTTACCTTTTTAGGTGGATATTGATTTTATAATAAGGTTTTAGATATATCAATAAATTTTGCAGGTAAAGAAATTTTTACAAGTTTTTCGGTTGCTATGTAAATATTTTTCTGGCACCAATCTGGACAACGTCAATAACGCTAACAATCGGTAGAAGATTATGAATTTGAGTCAAATTGACGACACTACCCTAGAATCCCATCACAAAACTAGATTGATTATTTCATTTGGATTTATTTCAATAAAACATGGGAAGGTGTACAATATTACCCATTTATTGTGACTTGTTCATTCATATCAGTTTATGATTTATATATGGCACAAATTGTGTTGCATCTGAAGATTCAAACCCAACAGGATTTCAGTGTGTATAATATTTATGAAAAACTATCGAGTTGCAAAGATAATATTACGAGGCGTTCCGTGGAATACAGAAAGTATGAAAATTTTTAACGTGTACACAAAACATAAATTGCGATTTGTTTAATACTTTTTAACTAAATACACTGTAAAGTATTTTCATATGAATTATAATGAGATGTTTGTCGAAAACTGTATAAATTTTAAAGGAATGAATGTGGAATGAAATAGAGGAGAGTCTAAAATGCTTTGAGGATTATAAATAACAGAAAGCCTTTGGTTTTTTGTTGTTGTAAATAATAACACTTACATATGCCTAACAATGTCCTTAACTGAACCTGTCACTTATCTGCAATAGAGTTACAGGATCCTAGTGACCTACGATAGTATCATTAGTACTGAGGAGTACGCAATGAACAGGTGTATTTTGTTTTTTTTTTAATTACAAAAAAGGTAAATGAATAATAATCTTGGCAACTTTCATATTCCATTTCACACTCTTTAATTCATATTGGTGTAAAATACGACCTGCTTGGTTAAAATTTAATCTTTCTGTCCTTAAAGTTATGGATTTTGACCCTCAGCTCAAGTATCTAATTTTGGGATAACTTTTATATAAATCCTTTATATAATCTCTATAAAGTAGGTACTTCAAAACTGTGCAAAGTGTTTGCTAGCTAGAAAAAAAAATCAGTTGAAATTGAAACGTTTACAACTAACTTTTCCTTCCCAATGCTTTAATTTGAAAGTTGCATACTTTTTGTAAAACTTTTCTAAAAAAAAAAAAACACAAAACATTATATTCCCATATACCAGGAGAATATTTTCACGCTTATATTCATCTTCCTCCTACTAATAGGTGGTAAAAAATAAGAAAAAAAAAATATTCACTAAGGATTAAATTCAACCTCTCGGAAAAATGTCAGGTGATAATTTTTTTTTTAACTCGTTTAAGTTTCTCTTTCTGACTCAATTCAAGTTGCATTACAAAGTTCTTTACGTGAATATGAATAACGCTGAAAGTGTCGTAATCTCCTTGCCTTGCTATGCCAGGCAATGAATTCACGATTGAGAATCCTGAGTAGGCGAGTGAAAAGAAATAATAAAACGAGGAGCCCACTACACATGAAATCAAAATCTTCTGCTCGATTGAGCTTTCAATTTAGCGAAAAAGCTTACGGAAATGTCAATAGAAGGCGGAGGAGGTATATTTTGCTACTCTTGAACAGTAGTTTTGCCATTGAGATGCTAATTGCTTATCTTTCAAAGTGATTTCATCTCACAACAGCGGGCGTCGGGCGTTTTGATTCAATCAGTTTTACTTAATTTCACCCATTTCGAAGTAACATTCCGCACTGACGACTACTTAACAAAATTATTAATGTTTGCATAAATTAGATGTATAGAAGTGATCGAAGTTCGATGGGTAATGACCCTAATTCACGAAACCTTAGAAAAGTACGGAAATTTCCAAAACTCTTTTAAGTATCGCAAAAAAAAAAAACTATTTTCGACATTAAGCCGAAATATAATTGAAGGCACATTAAATTATATTAAGCCTATGGAAAAGTTTTGTTTTTTATTCAGTTTTACAAAATTCATTCATACAAAGACAAAATTGCCTGAGTGTACGCTGAAATCGAAAATGAAATTAAGATTTTGCATAAAATTATATAGAGCCATGTTAGTTGTGAGTACATCTCACCGCAGTTAGTAGCCCGCTTATTGTCAGAGATTACATCAAAATGATAGGAAATGAGTGGGCTGGAGAAGTGCTCGCAGCATTATTTTTAGAATCGAACTTGATTGAAATGAGTAATGAGCCTGAAGAAGATGAGATTACGATACTCGAATATAATTTTAAGGACAAAATATTTTCTTATGAATCATTCAGGGTTGAGGTATCAGCAATGGGAAATTTGTTACTCATATTGAGTGATAATCAACTATTCTCGATTTTTTAGATTATGAGTGGTTCGGGAAACCTGAGCAAGAGGACTGGAAGAGCGGTATTCAATACATCAACAATCATAAGTATCTATAAATAAGAATTATAGGAGCCCTATAAACCGGTAAGCTATCAGTGAAGAAGGATAAGAGGACATGTATGTAAATGTTAAAAAATCTCAGAAAAATATAATAGAGATTGGTCTCAAATTTTGTTAGTTAAAAATTAGAGAGCTCTTTTTAAAATTGACTCTGGTTTTAAGATCAATATTTATACTTAAGGCTTGAATTTATTGAAGAAAATAAAAAATGTTGCATAAAACTAAAGTTGTTTTTGTTTTCCTTATATGTAAAATCCATTTAAAAGGAAATGTACATGCAATATAACACTTAACAGAAAACGAACATTGACCGGCGAGCGTTGGACGAGAAGTCGGCTAATCAGCAGTAGACACCTGAAAGTTAGGTGGGTTTTATTATTCTTTTCTAATTTCAGTTCACAGTTTATACAGAAAACAATATATAGCCTGTGGTAGAAAATCATTAAGTAAATTTTAAATAGTAGCATAGCTTACTACATAGCATACAATTACGCGGCACTTTAGAGGGGTTTTCTTTTCAGATTTAGCGCCCGTGAAGTTTCGAAATAAAAGAAACGTTTGTAGTTCGCAGAAGCCCCCTTAAATCAGGGGCCCTACGCGACCGCATTGGTTGCATTGGAATAGCTACGCTACACTTTTTGAGCTTGACATATAAGTTTAGTTCTAGCCCAGTTGAACTGGAAATGGAAAATATAATTATTAAAGTCTCGCACACCAATCGGCAGTAACTGGTATCTTGTGACATTTTAAGCAAAAAATAAAAAATCCAAGTAACTTGTAGACGACAAATTTAATGACATATACCTACAGATGATAATCTCATGATAAACTTTTACTAAAACTTGTACCGGGTACAAAAAGAAAAAAAATACATATTATTTTATCTCTCTAAAAAATGGAAGACCGGTTTTTAATTTTTTTTATTAGATGAAAACTGGTAAGAAAAATTGTTTACTTTTTGCCTGCAATAATAAATGAAAGTTATAGTTTCTTGGAATATTTGTAATTTTTTCGTAACTACGTAACTTGTGGGTTCCCTGGTATATAGTATCGTACCGTATTAAACCAATATATTTTTACAAAACATGTCGGTTTTTAAGAACCTTTCCATTTAAAGGTAGTAATAAAATGGGATAAAACATTGGCACAAGGTAAAATTGTCAACATACATATATCCGAGTCCAGATCTTGCTTTATAAAGACAAAAGATAATAAGGAGCTACGAAGAAATGCTATATGTATGTACATTAAAATTCAGGACCTTTTGAGCCGAAATTCAAATTTGAAGATCATGAACTAATATTTAACAATTGTTATGAAGGTAAGAGGTTGAAACTAAGAGTAACCAATATTTAAAATAACCGGCCAAGTGCGAGTCAGGCTCGCGCACGAAGTGTTCCGTACCATCGTACAAAATTTAACACTGTACTTTTTATTTAATTTTTCAAATGAGAGTAGGCGTCATGTGAAAAAATAATAATGCTGTCATTTGAAAAAAAAATCCCTACTTATGATAATAATAATGAATGAGAATAAAACGAGGAAAAAAACGCCGAAAAAATCACGTTTCTTGTATGGGGCCCCCTTTAATTCTATTTTATTTTTATTATTTGTTGGTAGATTGCCAATAGAAACACACAGTCTGTGAAAATTTCAACTGTTACGGTTCATGAGATACAACCTGGTGACGGACGGACAGCGAAGTCTTAGTAATAGGGTTCCCGTTGCTACCCTTTGGGTACAGAACCCTAATTAGGTAAATTCAAATGTACAAAATCTATACATAAAAGAACAGACCTTAAGTAAGCTGATTTTTCAATTGATTCTTAGTTAAATTAAAGTCAAGACATTCAGAATAATAACGACTAAAGAAACGAGATATAGAAGATAACGGCTCTTGTCTACCATAATTTGTGCTGTGATTTGAAATTTTGGAAGAAGTTATGATACCTCAGGGAGTAAGAAGGAACATGGTATTCAGAAATTCTGAGAAATTGATCGCTCCCAGTAAAATGTTAAAAGCAAAAACAATTCTGGATTTGTTTCGTCTTTCTTCGAGAGTTTCTAAGGGAAGGAAGTTATATCTCTCCATATACAGAGAAAGCGCCATATGGTCAATCTAAAGAAGTCTATGAAGACCAAATGTACGAAACCTACATTGAACCCCCCCGATTCAATTAACATGAACAGAGTAGAAAGTAACCCAGACAGGTCTAATAAAAGTAAATTAGAGAGACTTAGTACCATGTGAGTCATTTAATTGACAGTACCATACGACCATTTACGAAGTCCAGAGTAGCATTAGCGTGAACAGATTGAGAGTATATGATCATCGAAAGAAAACCCATAGTTCAAAACAGCGCCAAATCTTTGATTTTATTAAGTATAATTAGTGAATTTCCATCTATACTGAATAATTGAAGTGCAATAGACACTTATTTCGAGAAAAATAAATAGTAGAGCACTTGATTGAATTCAATCAGTATTTAAGCACCAAGTATGGAAAATGGCTAAAAGTCAGAATTTTAAGGAGCACAATCGTTTTGTCCGAAATTATAAGAAATAATTTGACTTCGTCAGCGTTACAAAGAATTTTGGAATTAAAATGCTAAGGTGGCTGTCCTATGGAACACCAGAAGTATTCTTAATATCAGTAGAAAGAGCATATGGTTAAAGAGAACTTTGAGTTTGGTCTGATAATTAGGAACACAACCACTTTACAAAAAGTGAAGAAAGAAACCCAAGGTTGATAAACTTATGAGTGAGAATTTGGTAACTGATTCTGTCGAATACTTTACTGAAATTAGTATAAATACAGTCAAACTGGTTACCAGATTGGAGAATTCTATTAAGTTAGTAGTAGTAGATCTACCCTTAGTGAAGCCATGTTGGAATGTTCCCATAAAGGGCCTGCAGTGAAAATTAGTTGGATCTATAAAAGAATAAAAGAATACTTACTTTATTGAGATTAGTGATAATTATTTACAGTCATTAGCTATAGTTAAATATTACTTACGGAGGATATTCCGTCAAGTGTGGATAAAATTCTAGAATATAGGATATGTCTGATATTGCGTACTCTAGGATTTATTATAAAAAAAAGATAGTTTTGCTGTAATTTTTCTGTTCCTTTTGAATCAGGTTATACTTTACGTAATCTGCATAAAACAAGTGAAAAATTTCATTAATTTCATCTTTTTTTTACCTAAATTCACCACAAATCAATTATTTCAATTTCAATTATGCTATTTCCCCAAAACTAAAATACATAAGAAGCTAGTTCAGCAACAAAACAAAACTTATTCTATTTATGATCTTCAAAATCAAGAATCAACCGTTCCATAAATACTACCCAGAGAGGGACGAGTAATTTTTAACAAGATCATGTTCCCTAAATATTCTCATGAAACACATTTCTTTAGATTTTAGCCTATTGGTCTAATAGAGGATTGCTTTGCTCGCGTAAATAACGACCTCAAAAATATACACAAATGGTCAGTAAACAATCAGCTTAAGTTGAATCCATCCAAATCGCAATATATGATACTCCACAATAATAGTCTTCATATACTGATAAACATTAATGAAAAGAGTTAGAAATCTAGGCATAATTATCAACTCCATTATGGAGCTTCGACAGCTTTGACTGTCCGCCGATATATGAAGCAAAGAAATGTGACTACGGCTTGTTAAAATTTTTCTTTTGCCACACTTCACGTTTGGTAGCTTGGTATTTCATAAGCTTGACAGCAAGTGTTGACGTAAGTTTGAAGTTGCCTGCATCAGATTTATTCTTACTCTATGCAGGTTCGACCATGTGCCGCCCAATAAATTACAGCTTCTTGGTTGCTCTGTGTCCACGCATCTCAACCTAAAAGTGCTTTACTTTTTATTTAATTTTCTACGCACGAACACCCAAAAAAATGTGCTTGATAATATTCAGTTCTTTCAATCAGCCAATAATCGAAATTTGGTCATGCCACAGTTTCGCAGAGCCATCTTTGCGGATTCTTACTATGTTCAGATCTTTCGTTTATGGAATAACTTACCAGCTAATATTCAAAACGCCGCGCCGCCCGGTTACTTCGGCATTTCAAGCTCCCTGAACGCTGACAACAATTTCGATGTTTGGTTGTTTCATTAAAACCTTAACAATTATTTTTATTATTATTTTTAACTTGTGTCTTTCTTTTCTTTGCATTTATTTTATTGTGTCTTTATTTCTCTTTTATCTTATTTTTGAGGCCGTTCCCTTTAACTCGTACACGAATTTGTCTGTCTATTTATGTATTTCTTTTTTACTATTTTCGACACTCTCGTAGACACACTTTACGTCATCACATCTAGCTGAAATTTGGCACACAGGTTCATGTCGCGTGACAATTGAATCTATCAAAATTTGAATAGGAAATTTCCATGGAAAACCCGGAAAATCGGGAAAAATCATTTGAAAATTTGGTACAAATTGGATTAGTGATAAATTCGTTTCAGGAAAAATGCAGTTTTCCGATTTTTCCGAAAAAATTTTCCGAAATTTTCCGACTTTTCCGGAAAATTTTCCGGTAAAAAAGTTTTATAAATTATGCAGGATCAAGTTGTCTATCAACTGGCATCATTACTTTTTACAATGGCGAAAACTTGCAGAAAAAATCGTGGAAAATTCATGTAAAACGCTTTTCCGGAGTTTTTCAGACCAAGGAAACGTTTGAGCGTTTTGCAATCTAAGACAAAGTTGTAGAGCGAAATGAGTGGCATAAAGTTGCTTTTGTGGAAAACTCTGTGGAGAACTTGGAAAAGCGGGAAAATCATCGACATCGATATGATTAGTAATGAATCTGTTTCAAGAAATTGCAGAATTTTTCAATTTTTCTGGATAATTTTCCGAAAATTTCCGGAATTTTCCGACTTTTCCAGAAAATTTTCCGACAAAAAAGTTTTATAATCTATGCGGAATCATTTTTTGTCCGTCCTACTTTCTCTTCAACAATCTTGAAAACTTGCATGAAAACTCGAGGAAAATTCATGTAGATTTTTAAAAAAATTTCATAGTAATAGGAAAAGTCTGTGGAAAACATGGAAAATCGGGAAAATTCATGTTATATGGGATCAAGTTGGAATACAGCTAAAAAGCGCTGTTCAAAACATAATTTGAATTTCAGAAAACCGTTGCAGTACTTCAACGATTTGATGCTCGAAAAATTTTTGTTTTCGGATCGGCACCAAACATGACTTAAAAATTGTTTTAAAATATCTCCATGCAGCACGTAATAACAATTTAGTTAACGTGAAAAAGGCAGAAAATAAAATAAATAAAAACAGGAGTTTTCAAACAAAACTGAGGCTAAGCCGCATGAAAAAGTAGAAAATAAACTTTTCTTCACACACAGAGGTGGACTCAGATTTTATTCGCTGACAATCGTCGATATATTTCAGTATGATCAATCAGGGGTAATAAGTGATTTGATTCATGAAGAGAACAAATATTCAAGAGAAATGTCCCAATCAAAAAATCTGAGTCCACCTTTGTGTGTGAAGAAAAGTTTATTTTATACTTTTTCATGCGGCTTTGCGGCCTCAGTTTTGTTTGAAAACTCGTTTTTTACTTATTTTTTAATATTTATTCCTTGATTTAGACGCACTATCATCAGGCCTTGCTACTTATACTAATGTTTTCTGAGATTTTCGAATTCTTTTGCTATTCTTGTACAACTACATATATACCATTTTGGTCTCTCTAGCATTAATATTTATTTTAATGTTCGATATTATATATTACCTTTAGTCTTACTTACCTTAAGTCTCTTTAATGATTAATAAGTATTTATATTTCTGGACGTTATTCTAATTTTTGTTTTACTTTAAGGACCAACAGACTGACGGTTAAAGAAAATATTATTATTTCTTTTTTGCAATTTTTCGTAGTACCTACTATCACATACTTAGATTAAGCTTATAAGATATTAAGTTTCAATTCAAAGAAATACAAATCTGTACTTAACACGACTGTAAATTTTTCAGAAAATCAATTTTTTTTTATTGGCTCAAAAGATGCGTTGGATCTTCTAGAATATTTTTCTTTATATTTTTTTAATCATTCTATAACTTCTGAAGACTAAGTCGAACTGTGTACCAGAAATGCAACCCTATATTTAAGTTGTTTTTAGTACAGATTGTGATACGTGCAAGGTTTGGGCTTCTTAAATTCAATAAGAAAAACTACTTTAAAATTCTGAGCTTCTACTGTGTTAAGACGTAGCTTAGAAACGGCGGAGAGGAGGGAGATAAATGCTATGGAAAATTGTAACTATTATAAATTAGTATTACAGTATAAATTATTCAGAAATTATTTTTTTTTATTGCAAATCTACTGTGAATTAACATAACCGAATATTAATAGGAAATTTTTTGTTATCTTTAACTATACTAAAAAATTAACGAAACAAAATATTGAATTTTACGACTATAAGAACTTTATACTTTTAACAAAGAATACGAATCGGGTAAATTTAAGAACATTACTTCCCTTGACTGCTAGCGAGATACTATCGACAATTACAAAAGACTAATATAGAGCAATACGGTTTATTTGTCTAAAAATGGAGTTGTAGTATACCGACAAGGACGAGCAAAACACCAACAATTTTAGCTAATTCGTGCAGACACGAATGGTGAAAAAAGTTACCTTCAAATATTTTATAGAATGGAAACTTTGAATAATGGTGAAAGCACCCAAATCCTGACTATGCTGCATTCAGGCAGTCACTCTTGTGTAAGTATGAAACCTCAAAGGTCTTGAAGCGATGATGTTTTCGTTGCTAAGCATGCATGTTGTGTTATGTAAAATAAGAACATATTTTGCAAGCAGTGATTTTGTTGAAAATAGTTTTTCTTAATAATTGCGTGTCCATGCCATTGTGCAGGACTGCAATTAGTTTGTAGTAAACCAAAAATTTCATCACAAGTATTCATTAAACAATTTTACCCACGATAACCCTGAATAGGTTAAACATTGCTTAGTCAGTGGTCTGTGAATAAACCCAGACGACTCCCTTTATTTTATCCTTCTCCCGTAGTTAGTTACTATGAAATTTCTGTCTTTGTTTGTTTTTCGGCCCTTTATAAAGATTCCACTCGAAAGATAAGTGTGCAAACAAATTTCTGGTTTATGTACACTCTTACTTATGTAATCTCCTATCGAAAGAGTATCCGATTCTCTCTAAAAGGGTTGGATTTGGAATAGAAAGGGAATTACGACAGTATACTTCCTTAGGTACTATAAATGGAACAGACACAAACAAGAAAATAAAATAGAAATCGAACAAAACACATACGTGGCCATGACTCCATTCTACCGTTTTACCACTCTGCATAAGTTTTACATTACGTAATCGTCTTGAGGACGTATGTATTAAATTTCTCGAAAATGTGCAATTTCCTGGTTGAAGGATAAATGGATATTTTGTGAGGAAGGAGGGGGGGGTTATTTTAAAACAGTTATGATTAGATAGTATACCGAAATCTCTCATCGTTTATACTTACGTTGCTTAGTAATGAAATGTCATGTCACAGTGCTTAATGTCCAGAACCAGAACCTTTGTTTGTAAGAAAGAGTTACAAATCCTGTTCTTGTTATTACCATCAACTGCATATTCCGTCTCCTCTATTTGTTTTCGAAAGATTATCGTTGACATCATATCATAATGGCTCCTTTATTATCTTTTCATGCAGATATAATCTTGCATGTATGAGCATAGTAAATTTTTGATAATAAACTAATCTAAGACACCCAACATACAGACAATTCCTTGTATGTATCATTTGCAGAGAAATCCCGATTAACAATAGTTGAATATCATTATCCGGGGTATCTTTTAGTGTATAAAAATTAGTAGAACCAGTAAGACAGCTAGAATTGGTCTAAGATTAATTCTTATGATACTCTAAATGAATGTCCGTATGTAATTCTGTATGATGGTCACCTCTCTGTGCAAGTATGATTTTTGAAGTGATTCTTCGAATATATTTCTAAAACGGTTCTACGGACAGTAAAAATGATTACAACCAATTTCATAGGATTTCATATTCTGAGAAACTTTTCAGTAGGTACATTAAAACCGTCTAGGACTGATCGTTTCCACAGTATATATAAAAATCCTAAATTTTTATATGGCAACACCAAGAAGGTGCTGCCCGATTTAGTCCATTTCTGAAATTATATTTACTATTTTTATGAAAACACCATGTACTAAATTTCAGCTCTCTATGTCCACGCGTTCTCAGGCAGTGTCCAAATATATAGTGGAAAACGAAATTTTTGTATGGCAACCCTACGAAGGAGTTGCCCGATTCAGCCTATTCTTGAACTTTTTGTTTTTTAAAGGGCCTGTGTACAAAATTTCAACCCTTTAAGGGAACGCGTTCTCAAGTTATCGGGCGGACGGACGGATTAACGGATGGACAGACGGACATGCAAAAATCAAAATAACTTTTAATATAATGCGTGAGTGTCCAATCCATTTTGTTCTACCCTCATTATTTCTGTGCGTTACAAACGGAATGACAAACTTAGTATACCCTATAGATTTCATTTGGGGTATAAGATTTATATGAAAGAAGTTAATTTTGAAAATGTTTTTTTCTCTCTTTGTTTTAAAGATATATTTTGATAATTTTCGGATTAGATGTCCATAGTATGTCCTTTCACGGATCATAAAAACCCTCCCAAAAAGAATATTCCTGGACTATTGAGAGAATATTTATATAGAGGTCCATAGGTAGATATGCAGTGTAACGGTTGAAATTATTTGATACTTGAACTATGCGTAGGTAAGGTATACCTCATTCATTAACTTTTATACTTTTATAGAAGTTGTATGGACAAAAAGAAAGCATTCAATATCTTTTATATGAATGCTCTAATGTCACCAAACAAAAAAGAAACTCAGTAAGAATTTTTGTTATTTTTTTTTTTTTTTTTTTATTGAATTGGAAGAAAAAGTTATTGGAGCTCTGACAAATTTTATTTATTTTCATAGCTGGTTCCAGTTTTCTCACAAATTTAATAACATGAACCATTCTAAAGTGTAAGTGTGACTTTCTCGAAATTGATACGATGGCCGCCACGTCAACCAAATCTATCCAAACTTACATTTTGAATATATTTTTTTATTCTATTCAATTCTATTGGGTGTAAAAGGTCAACTTAAAGAGGAGAGTCTACTGTTTACAGAGTTTATAAAAAAAAGTTATGTTAACGTTAGAGGTTACATTTAAAAAAAAAAGGTAAGAAAATCCGAAATTTTTAGTTTAGACAGCCATATACTGTCAATGTTCTTACAACTTACTTATAAATAATAAAGTGTCATCCGCGAATAACAACAATTTACCATAATCTAATCACATCCTTAACATCATTAAAATATAATAGAAATAAAATACCGCCCAAAACTGAACCCTGTGGTACAGCAAGATTAACTTCGACTGACTTTGAGAGTATTTTATTAACATTATTTTTCTGCTATTGTTCTGATAGATAGGATTTAAACCACTTTTATTGCATTCCCTCTATTCCATACATATAAAGCATCGGTAATAAGAATTTGTCTGTTGAAGGTCTCAAAGCGCGAACGGCAGAATAAAACTGATGATTACATTGAGATATTCTCACATCACGTAATTATTTGTAATTGTAAGTTTGTTAATAATTCTGTGCAAATCTTTTATACGAAGCTTTATGGAACATCCCTTAAATGGCCTAATAAAACTGACAGCAATTTATTTACCTAGAAAGACAAGATATTCAGGACCATCATTGTCTACCTACAAGTAGGTGCCATGGCAGCGACATAAATATCAAGACTAAAGTCGTTGCATATTTAATTCCATAATTTTCAAGATTTCACCATACGGTTTCACTATAAAATTAAGATTAAATTTAGCATTAACGAGTGACTTAATATCATGAGAAATATAAGAGCTCAAAAATTTGGTTTGAAGCATACCCAAAATTAAATACGTACATTCCAAAAATACTCAAAACACTAATTCTCATTTCTTTCTCTGTAAAAATCAAGATTTCAGATATAAAAATTAATTAAGATCTTCTACAAAATTAATAATTTAATATTTGCGCCACTTTATAACCGCTAAATTATTCTCTGAATAGACTTTAGAGCATAATTTCGATCACATCAACGTTGTCTTTAATGTTGCTGTGATTTAACGCGCACTGAGTGACTTCCATTCTCCCTGAAGTATACTTTAAATTTTAAAAGCTTTGGAACAGCAGCTAAAGTCTGTCATTTAATAAAGTCAATGCTGAGACAAAATTTCATGGGGATAAAATCGATTCGATATCTTTCGCTGCCCCATTTTCTCTCACTCTCTTTTGTTTTATGAAATGCTCAATAGAAAAGGTGGAAAATTCATTCAAAGGAGGCATCCGAGGATTGTTTTCTATTATGTATGTATATGAAAGAAAAATTCTTTTATCCTTGTGGCTCTGAACAAAGTTTATTTCACAAAGGCTTTTGGAAAAGTTCATTTCCGTTTACATTCTTCTTTATGTATGTATGTATGTATGGTAAATTGCGATTTATTTTCTTCATATATGCTTAAATGAGCTTTTCAACAGTTTTTAGAGTAGGGTGGCCTATTTTTAAAAGGATGTGCATTCAAGTGGAGCATTTTCGTTTTTGCTAAAGAAACTTCACGTACATAAAGTCAAAAATTGAGCATACATCAAATGTGGCTGCAGACTAGCTGAAACTTTGTGAGTTTATATTTTATAAAAAAAAAACTTCTATGCAAATGCACTTTCCCAATTTTTTTCTTGCTGCTCTCAAACTCTGACTTTTGTGAACCATACATACATATTCAATACATTTTTCTGATTCATTTAGTTAAAAACATCTCTTTAAATGTAGTAATTTCGTTTTGTAGATGTACAAACTCCACATGGAGTTGGAATTCGATAATGAGCATAACCAAACAATTCCAAGGTAGGGTTGACATATAAAAATTTCTATTATTAACGTAAGAAATTGGTGAGAGTATTGTAAAATTTGTAGAAATATAGTTAATCAAAAATGAAAAGAAATTGTAGTAAAAGATCGGGGTCACTACGATGGTCTCTCGTGCCACTCCTGCCATTTCTTCTAGCTTGAAAAAGATTAAGACCAACTATCTGCTAGTTCTCTAGATCTTGGCCAGATTCATGTAAATACTACTACTGGGCACATAATGTCTCCTTAGTTTGGTACATATCATATCAGCAAAGGAAACATAATATACCACCTGGGGTGAGTCTGCCTCGTGCCTCTGGTGCTTCTAAACCAAACAATTCAGTTTGATCCTGTTTATTCCGAATATGACTTATTTTCGGTTTATTACCATTTTTTACAATATAGAATTCTTGGTTTGAGTTGCTTAAAGCCATTGAAAATGTTATGTCTGACTTCATGTTATGCGGAAGGGTATGTATTCCAACAAAACGGAACCCTGGAATTGCTTTAAAAGAGAAATTTTTGAAGATGTACTGCGTTTTTGATAAGACGAATAAATTTAAGAGATTAGAGCGTTTTTTTTTATAGTATTATAAGTCTTCAAGTCTGCTTGACAGCTTCCATTCGGGAATATAAAGCAGATTTGGACAGTCAGGAAAACATAAACTAAAAATTGTGTCAAATTCTTTCATTCAATTTATTCAATTTATTTCAATTACATATGTATAAGGAAAAGCAGTCAACGAAATGTAAAAATCAATGAAATTATTTGTGATCATTGTCAGGCACATCTTCTAAAGCAAAGAAGTTTATATATTCAAGTCAAAATCCTTATTTCTATTTGTAAGTGAATATTTATTATCTTCACTATATAAAGTAAAAGAGCAGAAAGGAAAACTCCCATAAAACGGAGTACTTCAAAGACCCAAGAAACAGGATCAGAGGACAGTTTTGAGAGTTTCGAAGTGAAAAAAAAGATGGAAGCATATTTTCATCTGAGTTAGGTTAAATTATTCTTGCTCAGAAAGTAGAAGGTCGTAGAGAAGTGAGACTGTAGCTGCATTTATCATGAGCTACGGATACCAACGTTTGGTTAGCTACCTCACCGAAATATTTGTAGAGATTCGTAAATGTGTACGAAAAGTCACCTTGAGAAATTGGAAAAGGTTATGAATAAGTAAATAGTCTTTTTTTTAAATTTGTCTAAAATAAAATAAAAATGAAAACAAAAATTACCCAAAGAGTTGGAATCTGTCAGATATTTTATCTAAAGTTTAATAAAATAAGTAAAAGATTTTTCGATTGGGACATTTCTCTGGAATATTCTTTCTCTTCATGAATCAAATCACTTATTACCTCTGATTGATCGTACTGAAATATATCGGTAATTGTCAGCGAATAAAATCTGAGTCCACCTCTGTGTGTGAAGAAAAGTTTATTTTCTACTTTTTCATGCGGCTTAGCCTCAGTTTTGTTTGAAAACTCCTTTTTCACGTTAACTAAATTGTTATTACGTGCTGCATGGAGATATTTTAAAACAATTTTTAAGTCATTTTTGGTGCCGATCCGAAAACAAAAATTTTTCGAGTATCAAATCGTTGAAGTTCTGCAGCGGTTTTCTGAAATTCAAATTATGTTTTAAACAGCGCTTTTTAGCTGTATTCGAACTTGATCCCATATAACATGAATATTCCCGATTTTCCATGTTTTCCACAGACTTTTCCTATTACTATGATTTTTTTTTAAAAATTTACATGAATTTTCCTCGATTTTTCATGCAAGTTTTCATGATTGTTGAAGAGAAAGTATTGATACCAGTAGGACGGAAAAAATGATTCCGCATAGCTTATAAAAATTTTTTGTCGGAAAATTTTCTGGAAAAGTCGGAAAATTCCGGAAATTTTCGGAAAATTTCCCAGAAAAATTGAAAAATTCTGCATTTTTCCTGAAACAGATTTATCACTAAACATATCGATGAAAATTTGTCCGATGATTTTCCGGGTTTTCCACGGAGTTTTGGACAAAAGCAACTTTATGCAACTCATTTCGCTCTACAACTTTGTCTTAGGTTGCAAAACGCTCAAACGCTTCCTTGGTCTGAAAAACTCCGGAAAAGCGTTTTACATGAATTTTCCTCGATATTTTCTGCAAGTTTTCACCATTGTCGGAGAGAAAGTAATGATGCCAGTTGATACTGCATAATTTAGAATACTTTTTTACCTGAGAATTTTCTGGAAAAGTCGAAAAATTCCGGAGAATTTTTTCGGAAAAATCGGAAATCTCTGCATTTTTCCTGAAACGGATTTATCACTAATCAAATTTGTAGCAAATTTTCAAATGATTTTTCCCGATTTTCCGGGTTTTCCATGGGAATTTCCGGCTCAAATTTTGATAGATTCAATTGTCACGTGACATGAACCTGTGTGCCTAATTTCAGTTCGCTGTGATGACGAAAAGTGGGTATACGAGAGTGTCGAAAATAGTAATAAAGAAATATCCTATAAATAAATATACAGACAAATTCGTGTACGAGTTAAAGGGAATGGCCTCAAAAAGTATAATTAATGTCCTGCTTTCTAATTTTATATGTCCGTTTGGGTCTACTTTATTGAATTTTACTGCCCGTCCGGTCTTATTGTAAAAGTATTAATTCAATTCGATTTTATCATCATTATGTAAAAATTTTGTTAAACACATTTTTGCGGGACGAGCCTCATCGAACAAATATTTTGTTATGAAGAGTTAATCTCATTTGAGAATCTTAAGTTATATTATTGTTATGCAAATGTGTTCAGCTCTTCCCTAGCATTAAAGGATCCAAGGAAAAACCCAACAATAATCTTGTTTCACTAAATTACGGTACGCAGTATTAAGGTATCAGGTGTAAACCTGCTCATAAAACGTGACGCCTCACGTGCGTAGGTTACCCAACTAAAGAAATACAGGCATTTCACCGGCCTAAATGGAATAAGAGAGTTCTTCTCACCGTCACCTATTTACTGAGACTCTGGCTTCACAACAAGGAAACTGCAATACAAATAAGAGAATGGTTGGTAGTTGCATCAAGAGCATACTAACAATTTGCAACACAGTGTGGCGGGGGGGGGGGGCGCCTAAACTACTAGGATGCTTTATTTTGTTGATGTCCATATAAAACTACAACCAAAATAAGGCGGTCCTTAATACAGGAAGTAAGTTTTATTTGGTGTATACGCAGTTGATGTCCCTACACATATCACCAGGACCAGCATATATCGGCCGCTTGTTTATGGTGCCATAAAACTATTGGAAACTTAGGTAGAAGTCATGAAATGATAATGATTCATAAGAAGACATGATTAGTTCTCTTTACCAGAGAACAAAAGTTTGTACTTGTTATCCTTACAAGTAGTTTTTGACGTACTCTGTTACCGCGCTTAGTAGGTATAGTTCAGAATTCTCATCGAAAGTAGCACCCACGTTTACTCGCTTTCATACATATGTATATGTGGTATCCGAGGAGGTAAGCTGGAGTCGTGGTCTTATCTAGATTGACTTGCCTTGATCCTACGAACTCCAAGTGATCAACAACCACTTGAGATTTACTTAACCTGGTATACGGGATCTAGTCATACAAGAGGAGACTTAGTATGATATTTATAGGAT